>CAOKZL010000506.1:600000-902884 GCA_948472985.1 Iguana delicatissima | reverse complement strand
ACCCAGTTCCCTCAGCTTGGTTTTCCTGTTCATTTCTTATCCGTGAGAGCCTGGGACTGGTTTCCCAGCCTGGAAAAGCCAATTCTCTGTTTAGCTAAGATGAGCATGAGCTACCCAGGGGCAGAAGCAGGGAGAAGAGAAGCACTCTGTGCGTGCTCAGATTCGTGGAGGGCAACATGCGGGTTGGAACTGTCTCTGAATTATGCTGGGAAAGAGGGAGACAGAAAGGGGAGGGTGGCCAGCTCTGAAAGAAGACAAGAAGAGGGGACTTGCCTCAGGTGCCGGAGGGCAACCAACACCTCTTGGCAGATGGGGGAGACCAGGCGGTCCAGGGCCTGAGCTTTGACGAGAGCCTGGAAGAGAAAACAGAGGGAGGGGGCCAAGGAGGGGGGGTCTCAGCTTTGGATTCCTCTCAGGAGCTTGGCTTTGCTGACCAGGGGATTCTGGGAGCTGTAGTCAAGAAAAATAACTTTGCTGAGCTCTGGCAGAAACAACCCCCCAACCACCTTTCTCTTGCCCTCTCTCCATCATCACCACTCACCACCAGATGGTCCAGGAGGGCTCGTTTTTGGGGCATCCAGAAGGCAGGGGGGTCCCCCAGTTTCTGGATGGCAAGGCTGACCTCTGACACACTCTGGGTGAAGCTCAGGGTCAGTTCAGCATCCCCTTTGGCTCTCTGGAGGGAGGAAGGGAGAAGAAGGTGGAAAGGGGGCAAAGCAGGGGCTCCCCAAGAGGACAGGAGGTGTCCCATTGCTGGTGGAGTGTCTGCAAAGGGAGCAAAGAAGGGGGCATTTCCCTGAGTAAGGCCTGGGTCCTGAGCTGTAGTTGTGCCTTTTGAGGAGTGAGTATCCACATTTGCAGGTTTGACTGTCACGGATTTAACTATTTGCAAGTTTCTCCGACCCTGTCTCCCCAACCCGTCGCCTCTTTTTGGGGGAAGCTTCCCTCTCGGCTCTTCAGGGCCTGGTTCAGCTCCAGGGGAAGACCCTCACCTCCAGGCCTCCAGCCGTCAGATAGTGGTGCAGTAGCTTGGCCACGATCCTCTCCAGCAAGGGGGGCTGCAGTTGCTCCCGAGGGGCACGGGTGGTGGTGCTGCCGTAGAGGCCGAGGAGAGCACTTTTCACTCTGCTCTTCTCCGGCTGAGGCAAGCCCTGTGGGGGAAGAGGGAGGCTGGCTGGGCTGGTCTTCTCCCCACTGACTTCTCCTCTTCCCTGCCTTTCAGGGCATCCTTCACTGGGGTCTCCCCAAGGAGAACCTACCAGGGAGCACACACGATGTTTATGCATGCGGAGAAGGACGTGTGGGTCAGGGACATGGTGCCCAAGTGCAAGCCCCTTTCTAACAAAAGGAGAAGGTTGGAGGGGAGACCCACGGACAGGGTTATCTTTCTCCCAGTTGCACCCCCATCACCCACAGCTGGCACAAGCAATGGGAGTTGCAGTCAAATGCACCTGAAAGGAGTTGGGAAGGCAGGCCGTCCCATCTATAGATGCCGTTGGCACCTGGATGTTCTGCTTGGGTGGCTGCTTGAGGGAAGGACGTGGGGGGCAGAGAATGGAAGAAAAGCCCAGACCTGGCCGAAGAGCAGGCAGGTGCTCTCCTCTCCCTCTGAGATCTCCATCTCAAAGCGACCCAGAGCCTCCAGCACGGTGGCCAACTGCCCTTCGGCACAGTAGGCCAGGCACTGGCACGTGCCCTGCAGGGGAGAAAAGAGGGGGTGACCGGGACCACCAAATGTGGAATTGCACAGACAGCTGGCATCGGCTAACCTGCATCTCTGAGGCCCTGGGGAAAGAGATCTGGGGCCTTGGGAAACACTGCTCATATCGAGAAAGAAAAATAATTTAGTGGCCTGGGAAACAAAAATAAAAACACACTCGCCCCTTGGCCTCCATGAGGGTTTGGTTTCAGGATGCCTCCTAGATACCAAAATTTGTAGATGCTCAAGTCTTGTTGTGTACAATGGTGTAGTAAAAATGGCATTCCTTGTATAAAAGAGCAAAATCAAAGTTTGCTTTTTTTTATTGTTTTTAAAGAAATATTTGCATATTTGGTTGGTTGAATATGTGGATGCAGAATCCGCGGATATGGAGGGCTGACTGTAATTTGGGGCCCTGGAGAAGACGGCTCAACACGGCTTCATTCCAGATTCGGGTCAAAAGGAAATAGATTTGGGACTGCGGGAACATACTGCTGGGTTCCAGAACACAAAGACCATGGGAGGGAGGGAGAGAGAGAGAGAGAGGGAGGGAGACAGATGGAGCCATGGGAAGTAGCCAATTAATTCCTCCAAATAGATTTTGGGGGGCCTGGGCCTGCTCCACTGCTGTCCCGGTCTGGCCGTCTCAGCCAGAGCTAGCTCAGTGGCTCTTCTCGCCACGGCCGTGGCAAGAAGAGCCACTGAGCTAGCTCTGGCTGAGACGGCTGGGCCGGGGCAGCAGTGGGGCACACTCCAGCTTTCTTCTCTGAATCACGAGCAAAAGAGGATCCCCAATCCTGGTGCTTGCCTTCCGCTGGCCTTCGTCGGTGTAATCCGTGTGCAAGAGCAGATCCTGGAGCTGCAGCGTCATCCCCTCGGCGTCTCCCACCGCAGACAGAGCCACTCCCGAGGCCTTGCAGAGGAACGCCTGGAGGCCGGAAGAGGCTCATTAGAAGTACATGGCCAGGTGAGGTGCTCCCCTTGCTTCCCATACATTACCTCCCCCAGCCAACCCCTCCCATCCTGGAACAGCACCCCAGATCCTTCTGCTCCTCCTTACTGGTGTGGACGGGAGAGAGAAAAGGAGCCAGGGCTCTGTGTATTTATTTATGTATTGAATTTATATGCTGCCTTTTCTCCCAAGGTGGCATTCTCAGCCTCTGTTGCCCTGACAGTCGCCTATGTTTTGCTAATTGATACCTTGACCGCACAAGCCAAGAGGTTTCTGACACGCAACCTGGGGGGAGTCAGAGATGGGACACAGACTGGATGAGTGGGGGGTAGTTCCTTCTTGTTCCAGCCCGAGAAGAGCCACATTCAGTTCCATGGAAGTTTCTTTTTCATCCAGTGGCAGGCAGTTCCATAAGCCAAAAGGGAGCCCCCCAATCCCAAATGTAACAGCATGTTTGACCTGGAACCCCCTGAGCTGTAGGAGAGACAGCTTTAGAAAGAGGAGGAAAACGAGCCAGAAATGAGAGAGGAGGGATACAGTGTCACATGGAAATGGGGGCATGGCCATCTGGGGAAGCCTAGTAGGGCCAGACTGAGATGCCAGAAAGGCCTGATCCAGACCCAGGCTCTCAATCTTGGTGTATCCCGCGGATAACCATCCTAGGGCAGGGTGGGAGGTGTGCAGTGAGGTGGGGTGAACACACAGGGCCTTCTCCCCGCCCCCAGCCACTGACTTGCTCTGCAGAGGAGCCGGGCCAGGATTTCCTCTGCTGGGCAAGTTCCTTCGCCAGGGACAGGATCCATCGGCCTCTTTCCTCTGCGCTGCTGCTGCTGCTGCTGCTGCTCCTCTTTTGTTGCACGGACTTCTTCAGGAACTGCAGAGGCAATGAGGAGAGAGGGGGATGGGAGGCAGGGGTCACTGCAAGGGATTGGGGGAGCAGTGCCTCGGGAAAGCCCCCCTTGGCTTGCCGGGGGTTCTGGGGTTACCTCCAAGAGCTTCTGCTCCCACGTGGACGCAGCCAGGGTGTACTTGCTGTGCCCTTCCGGAGGGGAGAAACAGGCATCACCCAGAAAAGGAAGGAAAGACACAAGGAATGGGATACGATCATCAGAGGGGCAACAAATCCATTCTGGGGGCAATTTTAGACTTCAGGGGAGCGCTCCAAGTTTCTGGACCTTTCCCCCTCAGACAGGTTTCAGCACCTTGGAGAGTTCCTCTAAGACTTGGCCGCAGGTTGAGAGTCTGTTTCCTCTCCAACTTGGACGCCCTTCTCTCATCAAACCTCAGGGATTTCCCTCTCAGAAAACAAGGAGCAGAAAGCAATGGAGGACTAACCAGCAATGCAACACACCACACACAACACTTTTTCCAACTTCATAACAGGTGGCTCATCAAACTCTGCAAGGAGCAACAAAGCCAATAACCTTTTTAACAAATAATTTCCCTAGGTCCATCGGGTAGCATAATGAATAATGGAGAACAATTACTTCTGGAAAAGTAATTGCCTGAGCTCTGTGAGGCAGAGAGATGAGTAGCAGAGACCAATCACTTTTTAAAAAGCAGCTTTCCAAGCTCTGTGGGGCAGAAAGATGAGCAACGGAGACCAATGGCTTTAAAGAGTCACATCCCAAACTCTGAGGCCGGATATCTGCAGCAGGCACAGGGATGGTGCCTCTGTCTCTCTCACCTTCCAGGTAGCGGGCCATCACCGGCACCTCCACCCACCAGTTCTCGGCCACGTCATGGAGCATCTCCCGGCGCAACGTGCTGAGCAGGAGCAGCGCAGCCGCCCCTCGTCTGGATCCTTCCAAGGGGGAGACCGCCAGGCTCTGCAAGCGAGAAAAGCAAAGACTGGTGTGTGTGTGTGTGTGTGTGTGTGTGTGTGTGAGAGAGAGAGAGATGGAGAGAGAGAGAGAGAGAGAGAGGAAATGCAAGGAAAAATCTCTTATGCCAGGCTACTGCAGTATGTTCTATCTGGGGCTGCCTTTGGGAACTTCACCTGAGTCAGAAATGTGGCTACTGCTTTATGGAACCGGCTGGCAAAAGGAAGCATGTTTCCTCCAATGCTAACCAAGAAATATTGACAGCCTATTTAGGTTTCCTGCCTGTTTCGAAGGCACAAATGTCTTGGGAGAAAGAGACTGGAAGGACTTTCTCCTTTCTCAGACGCAATCCCCAGAGATGGTGGGAGAGCTGCTCTCTTGAGCACTGGATTGGGACTCTGGGGGACCAGGGTTCGAATCTCCGTTCTGCCATGGAAACCGACTGGGCGACTTTGGGCAAGTCACTCTCTCTTAGGCCAAATGGAAGGCAATGTTACTCACCCTCGCCCACCTTTTGCAGGCTGCAAACACAGCGATGCCCATCACTTACCAGGAGCCGGGCCGTGAGTTCCTGGGGCGTTGGAGATTTCCCTGAGAGGCAGAGAGGGAGCGGGGAGGTGAAGAGGAAACCAGGCAGTGGAGCTGGTTTCCCGGCTGCCCACCTGACGCCTCTGCTCCCCCATTTCAAAGATGCTTCCAACAGCATCACTTCTAAGTGGCTCTTTTCATATTTTCCAAAGAGTTCATTACTTTTAATGCAAACATAGCTTCTGTCATGGGCAGTGCTCCTAAATCCTGGGCTGCCCGTGAACATTTCCTCTGGGAGCTGCCTGTGCTATTGGGCCCCCTCACCCCAGGGAGGGGTCCGCCCTGGACCCCCCACCAGCACCCACCTGTCTCCAGCCTCTGAAGGCCCCACCGCCACCGCTGCTCTGCCAGAAGGCTCAGAGTGTGGCACAGAGGGGCGGCGGAAGTGGTGTAATGCGGCTGCAGGAGGTAGCTCAGCAACCGTGCCCATAATTCCTGCCAAGAGGGGGAAGAGGGGAGTCAGGGCTTGGAGGCGGTCAGTGCTCCCCCTGCTTCCCCCACAGGGCCCCCTCCTCCTAGGGAGCTCTGTGCCTCCTCCCGTCATGCCCCACCAGTCCCTCTCCATCCACGCCAGCCTGGGACTGCCCTGCTCTCCCTGCCTTTGGATGACGGGGGGGGGGTGGCAGGGAGGCAGCTATGCTGGAGGAGCAGGGAAAGAGGGGCTGCCCCTCCAAATAAGAAATCTCTTCCCCTCCATGTAATTTCCCCTCAGCCCTCAAATTTCTGGCACTGCAGAGAGTGAGGCACTGAAAATGGAACTCTTCCATCTGCTGTGTTGGCCTTCCCTTGGTCTCTTTGCCACCCCTGTTCTCGGGGTACCAAAACGCTCCTTATAAAAGCTCATCTGAAGTTTCAAATTACTGCAATGCTAGAAACTTGGGGGCTGGAGGGAAAAATCGTTTTGGAAGGTAGGATTCTTCCCCCACCTCCTTTAGTCCACAAATGTCTACTTCTAGGTGTGAAGACTTTTTGTGTTTCCCTCTCTGCGATGCTAGACATTTGGGGAAGGAAGAAAAATGTTATTACGGAGGCAGAATACTTCTACTTACTACAGAGGACGACACCCTCGTTTTGCACCCTCCCCACCGCTATACCACTGGATGGGACCCCCTCTTCCAGCTCCTGCACATTGTGAGGACACTGCACTCTGCACATGCTCCACTTCTGTTTCTCAATAGTTCTCACCCAGAACTCTTCCACATTGCAACTCCCAGAAGCCCTTGGACTGTCTACTTTTCTCTATTTCTGCCCACTTTGCTGCCTTGTGGATACCTATGCAAGCCTTCCAGACCAGGCCAACAGCCCTCCTCTTCCTTAAGCCCCCCCAAACACGGACCATTCCTGATTCCCTTGCAATCTTTTTCTTGCAGAGACTGACCTGACTGCCCCCTCTTCCAGAAGTGACTGCAACGTGAAGGGCCTCGGTGGCCACTCTCTCGATGGCCTTCTCTTCCAGGCCGCCCAAGGTGAGCTTCAGTGTTGGGTGTGTCTGAAAGGGAGCAAAAAAATTACAGGCCTTGGAAATTATAACTTCTTAAGATGACAGCTGCCAGAATCCCCAATCCAGCATGGCCACTGGGTTGCTCAGTGAAGGCACCCCATCTCCTATCTGGCTCGAGAAGCTAAGTTGGGTCAGGCCTGGGGGGTACCTCCCATTCAGGGATCTCCAGGGCATTATTGGAGGGGGAGTCGTGCACTTGCCTCCCCCCGACTCCCACATCATTCACTTCACCCCCAACTGGCTCAAAACAGGACTCTCTCTGCCTGCGCAGCCTTACCAGCCGGTGGGCAGAGACGGCCAGCTGCAGGGAGACGTAGTTCAAGGACCAGCCCTCCACTTTCTCCAAGTAGCTGGCACGCAGCAGCTGCCCAATGGCCTGGAGCGTGGCAAGACGGACCTAGCGGCCAAGGAAAGGGAAGGGGTAAAGCAGCGCCTTGGGGCTGGGGGAGCAAAAGCCAAAGGGCAGGATCCTACCTCTGGCCCAGCTACACATAGGAGTTGAAGGGCAGGACACACTGGTTAAGAGAGGGGATCCATGAGCAGGATTAGCATCCACTTTGGGTTTTAGTCTGAACTTTAGAGGAGGTATCCAAAGTGCTGGGCCTATTTCCGGAGGGTGTAGGGTTTCGACTGTGGTATATTCATGTCAGCTTGGTGGCAGCTGATAAGAATAAAGGGTTTCAGCAGCTCTAAACCAACTCAAACCAGAATGGGTCCCCACTTTCACCCTCGCCACCAGCCACCGCATGAGCGCAGGGCGTCTCTGCCAAAGGGGTGCAGTCGAGCCACGTCTTACGGGAACGGGGTTCAGCACTCTCTGGAGCACCTGGCAAATGCTTCCTTCTGCCCGCAGGGGTGCCGGCAAATGCACATTGGATTCACTCCCCCAAAGCAATGCAGTGAACAGCTACCTCTGGGGGCAGCCACACACTTGCTCTCACGAAAGCCAGCAGGTGGGGGCTTCTATACACTAAGACAGCTAAAAACTGCTCCGCTCGGGCAGTGTCCCACCCCTCCAGCCCTCACCCTGGTTGCATTGTCAGCCAGCACGACTTTCACCACCTTCACGCAGAGCATCCTTCGGCTCCAGAGCTCAGGTACTGGAAGAGAGAAACACGAGGAGACCACCGTCAGGGACCTTGGCATGGCACCGTGGCAGAGCTGGGGGATAGACTGACCTTCCTGGGGCTGGTGTGACCCCCAGCCAGAAATCCCCCCAAGGCAGCTGAGAACGACACCATCTTATGAGGGCCACCTCTGAAGGGCTGTCATTATGTGGAAGAGGGAGGAGAGCTTGCTTTCTGCTGCCTCAGAGGGGTAGGACCTAAACCCCAAATGGATTTGAAAACCCATGCTATATTCCTGTTCTCTCAGGAATGCTGTAGCCACAGGCAGCTGCAATGCCCCTTGGAGATTCCCTTCCCCCCCCAACAATTCTCTGCCCCAGTGCTTACACTGGGCGCCAACAATGCCAGACAGGGAACGGAGCACCACTGTGCGGGTGCCCTCTCGGCCTTCTTCCAGGTTCTTCTGGAAAACCCTCAGCAGCTCCGAGGGGTGCAAACGGGCTGCAGGAAGAGGGAGAGAGGCACAGGCCCAGTGGCTGCAAGGCACCGACAGGCATCTTTCCCACCAGGCCCAGCTGGCCATCTTGCCCTGCAGCATTCGTACCCAGTTGCAAGAAGATATGGGAAATCTCTGCGCAGTTCTCCCGGCTGTGCCCCTGGGGCTGGTGCCTGTGATCTGTGGAGCTGATCTGGGGAAGGAAAGAAAAGAGAAAGCCAGAGCCAGCTAGCATTATCGGGGAGGGAAATTTCAACCGCAACACCGGAGGAGAGGGCAAACTGCTTTTCTATATTCTGGTACTGCTGCTGTGTGAATTTTTGTTTTAACATTTGGTCCACGTACAGCCCACACACTGTCACCTTACCTCACCCAAAGGTTGCTCTGACCTTTGCTCATTCAGCTTCTGCACCATTGCCAGGTCCACAAGAATCCTTCTGTGGGGTTTGGCTGTTCTTCCTACAGCAGCATCCCAACCCCTTGAGAACTGCTGGTTCTGTCTGTCTGTGGGGTCTGTGAAAGCCCCCAGCCTTACCTGGCGGATGAGGGTGAAAGCGAGGGGCTCTACATGTGTCCGTGGTATGGGGTTGCTGTTCACAAGAGATGCTTCCAAGATCTGGCCCACGATCTGTAACAGGGATCAGGAAAAAAGACGTTCCCTTTTTCCTGATCCTCTTCTGGAACTGGATTCAGTCCCAGGCCTTCCCAAGACTTCCTTTAGCACCAAATACTTTGAAAATCCAGTCCCATGTGAGTTCCCACCTTCCTCAAAAGGGCCAAGCTAATGCAAAAAGTACCACCCAAAGGCAATAATTTTCTTTCGGTATCACTGGACAGCTGTTAGGATTTGGCCATGATACTAACAAGGACTCCCAAAGCCATCTGCCTGGTGGAGAGGCCCTGCTCCCTGCAGACAGCCAAAGCAGCCCCAGTCTCTCTATTTGGAGTGGAACGTGGGATGGTGAAGACAAGCAAGAGCCACCGGGCAGGGGAACAAAGTTTGGTCCAAGAGGGAACATGCGGCGGGTGCTGGCCCCTCTTGCTGCAGCTCCAAGGCACTGCAACTGGCTCCCTGAGGAATCCCAAGGGCCTGCTTCCCTCCCTCCCTCCTTGCTTTTGAGACCCTCTGAAGGCAGAGAGGGAGGGAGGGAAGTGGGGAGAGATCACAGTCTGGAAGGAAGACACTGGAAAACATACGCCTATGCTTATCAGTAAACCACTGCCGGTTATTTGGGATCGAGGGCAGAAGAAAGCCTTGTTGCACAAGTGATGCAACAACTGGGAACAAAGCCAATTTACTGCTGCAGAGAGTAACTTTTCTCTAGTTGCTTTTAGAAGTTAGTTCTTCTACTTGCTTCTTAAGCGCCGCTACGAAAGGGCCTTTTTGCGAAGTGTTTTGATGGGAATCTGTCCCTTCTGCTGCCGTGCCAGCTCTCCAAGGTCCCCCCACTGCCCTGGCCCCTCTGTGGGCACCTGGGTGATGAGGAGGGGCTCCAGGCCGCTCTCGTACTGTGCTGTGAGGAGGAGGATGTCCTGGTGGATCTGGGCCTGGAAGTCTGTCCTGGGCAGGAGGATGCTCAGCACCGGCCTCAGCGCCTTCAGCACAGCCAGCTTGACCTGTCAGCCGCAGAAAGAAGGAGGGAAGGAGGGAATGCCTTTATGACAATCGTTGCCCTCTGGCCACCTCCTTTCCACCCCAGCAGGCAGCCATGGGGCCCCCACATCAGGTCTGCACAGCCAGAGAGAGAGAGAGTTTAATGGGCAGACATTAGCCAAAGAAAATCCTATGAGATTTATGGGGTCCCTGTAAGTTGACAGGAGACTTGGAGGCACACCCCTCACACACACACACACACACACACACACACACACACCCTCTAAAGGCACCAGATCCCATCTGATCTTGCAAGCTAAGCAGGGTCAGACCTGGTTAGTCCTTGGATAGGAGACTGCCAATGAATACCATTGTAGGCTGTAGGCTATATTTCAGAGGAAGGAACTGGCAAAAACCACCTCTTGATCATTCCTTGCCTTAAAAAGACCCCTGTGAAATTCATGGGATTGTCAGAAGTCAACAGGCGACTTCAAGACACATACACAGCCATTAGTGTTGCCAGATTTTCAAAACAGCAACAAAGGGCATTAAAGATCACACCATAAAGAGCCGGCAACCAAGACGCAGCTATTAACAAGTTGGGCGTTCAGCCAAAATACCAAGTGAAAGTATTGATTTCAGTTAAACTAGCTGCATGCTTCTCTGTAAAACTAACATAATGTAAAGGTTCCTCTCTTTATGAAGGGCCCACACCCAAAAATTAAGGTGCTTTGGCATCTTGTTCAGGGTCTAGAAAAGGAGGAGCCTTCCAGTCTTCAAACAGGGGACGTCCCATATAACGCCCATCCATAGCAGAGAAACCTTCTGGCCCTCAAACAGGGAGCAACCTTTACCATAAGGGACGCCTGGCAATCCCAGCGGGTGTGGGCTCCAAGACCAGGTGGACTGAGCCCCCCCCCAAAAAAAGAGATTTGGCAAAATTGGACCACCAAGAGTTCTCTGCGGTTAAGCTTCCTCAAGCATCATCCATCAGACACATGCTAAAGTGCGAAGAAAGAGCAAGACAGCAATTATTGTGGTGTCATCCTTGGTATCATGAAGGCTTTCCTGCAATCTATCCTCTGCATCTCTTCTTGTGAGAAGCTCCAAGGAACACACAGAGGGCACTGCTTGTTCATATTTAAGGATATTTGAATGATAATGGACGGGGAAAGCAATTGGCTCTCCCCCTGTAAGGACCTGCAAGGAGGCAAGGCTAAGAACAGCCTGGAAATGCTGAGCAGTCCACCTGGTGAGTGTGACCCTGGTTTGGGCAGCAGCCCCTTCCTGACCTGGGGGTCCCTTTCGGGCAACCAGGTGTGGGTGATGCAGGTGTAGAGAGGGAAGAGGTAGGTGGAGAACTGCTGGACACTGATGCGAGGATAGGAGACCCTGTCCCACTTCCGCAGGTAGATCCGGATGGCCCGGCACATCTGCTTCAGGGCTGCAGGGAAACCAAAGGGAGAAAGAGAACCACAAATATATTGAAACAGCTGAATCAACCCAAAACCACAGGCAACCAAACCAAAGCGCCCATCACCATGATACTAATACCAGGCAGCTCCCAAAGGCACAAAGCGGGGTATCCAAGCTTTTGAAGCTCGCTAGCTTCTTCATCAGGCAAAGTTGTTCAAACTCATCCAGAAAAAAAGACATCTTCTTTGCCATGCCATCTTAAGAAGGCATTGAGAGTGATCTCAAGGGAGCCAGTCAGCTTTCAAAGAGAGCACAATGCATTTTCTGCTTTTGGGTTGGCCTAAAGTCTTCACTGTGAAGGAAATTTTCCGTGTTGTTGTGTTGTGCTGAATGGCCAACATGGCTACCTCTGAATGTCTATATTTTTGGAGACAATTTAGGTGGCTTAAGGCTGCCACCTCACTTCTGCCCATCCTTCCTGCTCCTAATGCTTGTGGGGGAGGCAAGGAATCCCCTTGGGTTCTGTCCTAGGTGGTCAATCCTAGCCCCCTTGCTCGTCCCAGATAGGAAGCCCCCCATTCCCTCGGCCTCCAAAGGCACAGAGGATGCCTGGGGCTGCTCACCTTTGCAGAGGGCCTGGCGCCTCCGGCCATCTTCCATGTGGCGCATGACAGTCTGCAGGGTGGTCAAGGTGATTCCCAAGAAGGGGATGCAGTTGAACACTGAGGGGAGAGAACGTGAAGGCATGAGAGGAGAGGCAGGAGAATCCCGGGCCGGCGGGCACGGCAGATCCATTCCAGATCTTAACCAGAACTTGAAAAGAGCTGTCCAAATGGCCAGGCGCTTCCGGGGATGTAGGGTTGATTACTGTGCCTGTCCTCCTTGGAATAACCAGGAGGACCAGAAGGGATTCTGGCTGCAGGCCAGGAAGGTGAGAAAGTTCTGTCCTCAGAGGCAAGAGCAGAGAGCAGCGCCTCTCCATCCATGAACCCCTTGGTTTCTCTGACAAGCATCCCCTCCTGGCTGGATGGCCAAAACGCAAGGTGAGCAGAAGGGGTGGGGGGAAGAAAGGGAGAAGAGGAACAGGGCCTTCTTTGCGGATGCTGCCAAGAGGCAGAATTCGCTGCCAAGGGGGTTGGCTGGGCCCCGGCCTGCCCTCCTTCTGCTGGCAAAGATACCCGGGCAACTCACTGGAGAGTGAGGAAGACAGGAGCAGGTGGCAAACAGTTTTGGGTTTTGGAGGTTTTTGGATTTTGGATTTCCAGATAAGGGAGGCTCAACCTATACTGTTTCTTTCTCCCTCGCCTATTAATACACTCTTTGTTTTAATCTGACAATCCATTCACCTGTGTTTCTGATATTACTGGTGTCGGGAAAAGTCTATCTGCAAGCCAGCCAGCCCTCCACCCCGTGAGATCTATCCCCCTTCCCAACATCCTACCATTGGTGGCTGCAATCTTTCCCAAGGTGAGGAGGGTGAACTCATCCGGCTGCACAAATGGTTTGAGATGATGCTGAAGCTCCGTCATGACGGGGTTGAAGTGGTGGCGGGCCAACCTCGCCAGGGTGTTGCTGGTAGCTGCCTGGAGCTTCCGGGGCCCCTTTTCCTCCTCCTGCTGGAATGGGACAAGAAGACATCTTTAGCAGAAGGTCTCAGAGGAGGGGAAACAGCATAGCTCAGTGCTGTCAGAATTGGAGATTACTCTGTATGCAAAATTAACTTGATTGGGGAGGTGCCTGGGAGATGATGCAAAAAGAGAAAGCTAATTCTTCCAAGCTCTGGCTATTCTACAGTGTTTCAAGGACTGCAGAGAAACTGGAGCTTAATTTTACACAGTTTTGAGTCCTGGAAGGAGCCACTTCCAATGCCACAAAAAGGCAGAGCTCTGAAATGCGTAAATATGTAAAGAATTCCCGCTGAGCAGGTGCAGAGAGCTTCCTCCCCTTTGAAAGGGTCCCAGGTCAGCCATTCACCCAGGCCAAAGAGGCTCAAGGTATTTATCACGTGCGGCAAAAATATCTCAAAAAGGAGATGAGCTGTGAACATCAACTAACATTTTTGGACATCTCTACCTTGCATTGAGCTTGTTTCCCTAATGCGCTCAGCTATAAACACCAAATGCAGTGAAGAGGGTTGTCACCGACTACACAAGAGCATAATGGCTGCTTCATCAGAAGACTATCAGATACGGAATGACATTTGTACGTCACCGACTACTGACTCCTGGATACCCTACATACACTTCTAAAGAAAGATGCGTGGAAAAGGGGCCAACTATCCCTCTGCTGTTTATAATTTCAGTATAACCAAAATTCTAAATGATCCAATTTTCCCATCAAGTCTGGGGATCATGTCAGATTCTACTGTTCGTCCAGTGGGAGACCATTTGGAAAGTGTTTCTTTTACAAAGGAAACAGACTTGTTGCATTTGCAAAAGAAATGCTTTCCAAACAGTCTCTCACTGGAGAACACCATAGGGGAACAAGGTCATGCAAAGAGTCCCAGCCAAAGACACTGCTGTCCTGCTGCAATTGCGATTTACCTGCCTCATGGGATAAAGCCCCCAATCCCAATGCTAGCTTAGCCATCAAGAGGAAGAACCTTACCAGCAGAGGCACCCTCAAACGCCCTGAGGTGGATGCAATGAAGTTGCAGGTGGGTTCCATCTTCAGGCCATGATTCAAGAGGGCTTGGAGGCAGCGGTAGACAGCGACTTTCTGCCAGGCGGAGGGCTGCAGGGAGGAGGAGAGGGAGAGACCTCAAGTCCAGGCCTTCAGCCTTTGTACATGACTGGGGAGGGAGCGGCCAGAGGACCCCCAATTCTTTCTGCAAAAGATACTGGAAAAGGGCTCCCATCCGGGTAAGGCTTACAGAGCCCGACTGCTTGCCAGTGTGGACAATGCTGAGCTAGGCAGTCCGGTGGCCTGCGATTGTCAGGCACGCTTACTTCATCTCTCTTTGGGCCATCCCTTAATTTAGTACCACGTATCCTTTCAACATTTCACATTTCACAGACGAAAACCGGCACTTGTGTGGCCAAGCAACATCAGAGCGTGGTCAAGAGAACAAAAGTGAAGAATGAGAGAGAACAGACAAGCTGGGAGAGATTGCAGAAGTTTGCTTTCGCCTGAGCTGACTGGGAAGGACAAACATTTGCCCACTCCTTTCCTTTCCTCCCTGCTTAGTGGAGTGCAAATTAATTTTGCCCTTTGCACTCAGTTTTCAGCAACTGAAGGAAGCTGAGGAGGAAGAGACAAAATGGGGAGAGAGAAACCAGGACATTTTTAAAGCAGTTGAAAATGTGGAACGGGAGAGGTTTAATCGGGACTCTCCTCTAAATCAGAACAGTTAGATGTTATGAAACTGTGAAGACTAGAATTTTATTTTTCTCCCAGGGATCTCCAGGAAAGAAAAAACAGGACGGAGGTAGGAAGGAAGCCTGTGCCCCGCAGCCCTGCAGAGTTGCTCCTGTTTGGGCTAGATGATGCCAAGCCAAAGGCGGAACCAGGGCTCGGGAAGAAAAGCAGCAGCCCTTAGTACCTCATCCTGTTGGAGCGTGACCGTGAGGGCTGGAATCATGAGCGTGGGATGGCCGTCTCTTGCGTCAGCAGCGTGGTCTCCCACCTCGCTCTGGTTTGCCGCTTCTGGAGAAGGTGGTGGCATGCAACGGATGGAGCAGAGGGGACCTGAGATGGAGGGCGGAGGGCGGGCGGGTGGGCAGCAATCAACACACAATCATTCCCCCATCATGCTAGAAGAGCTTTAAAGGTGAAAACACTTTTAAAACCAGGCATGTCTTGTAACCGTTCTGTTGTGGAAGGCCAGCAGGCTCCCTTTGCAGCCCAAGGACAACAATCAATCAATTGCTTTATTTATGGCCCACTTTTCTCCCCAAGAAAGGAACTTTTCTAGACCGCAGCAGGCAACTTTGGGCTCTTCAGTTACTTTGCACTATAACTCCCAAGGCCTTTTCTCATTAGCCAGGTTGGCTGAGGCTGATGGGATTTGTAAGCCAAAATATTTGGAGAGTCACTCTAGATATTTGCCCAGCACAAGACTAAAAGAACTGGCCTGTTTCTGACTTTTGTGACAGAACTTGTTGGAGGAAGAGCCATTTTTAAAGATAAGCTGGAGGGACACTTTTCTGTCATGCATGCAAGACAAAAGCCAAGAAGCCATTTTCTTAAAAGTCCTGGTGCCCTTCGCTTAGGTCTTAGCAAGAAAACTGGGCTGGTGGCATTTCCCTTGAAGGTACGTTCGCAATGAAAAGATACATAGCTACCTTTTTAAGGTGTTCTCAAAGCAGGACTGGTCTTTCACCATCCATAGGAGCAGCAAAGTGTATGGCAGTGCTCCATAAACTATCTGAGGCGGGGGACCTGCAAATATTTTCACCCAAAGTGCCAGGGAGTGGCACCATGTTTGTGCTCATTTGTGTAGAAGAAGAGGAGGAGGACCTACCAGCAGCACTGCCTGGGCTGCTCCCAGCCCCCTGGCCTCTGGAGGAGAGGAGATTCTCCTGCCAAGAGAACCAGCTGCCAGCTTGTTAAAGCCTCTGTAGGAACGAGTGGCAAAGAGGCCAAGAAAAGGACCCTAGGGAACTCCAGAAGGGGAAGGAGACCAGGAGAGGGGACGTAAGCATCTCCTATAGTCAGCCCTCCATATCTGTGGATTCTGCATCCAGGGATTCGACCGACCACAGCTTGGAAATATACAATAAAATCCAAAAAGCAAACTTTGATTTTGCCGATGCCATTTTACTACACCATTGTCCACAATGGGACTTGTGCATGCACAAATTTTGGTACCCACTGGGGGGGGTCCAGAAACAAAGCCCTAGGGGGTACCAAGGGCCCACTCTACCAGGGACGTGAGGACTCTCCAGGAAAGGAGGGAGGGCCCAGTGGGCTGAGGCTTCTGCTGGCTGCCTTGGAGAAAGGGTTGGGAGCTCAACCACAGGCTGGGGGGGGGCTGAAGACAACCCCTGCGACCCATGGGAAGGACGTGGAGGATAGCTGAAGGGAAGCCCCCTTTGTGCAGAGACATTCTTGGGCCAGACTTGCTGGTTATTCTGCTGCCTCCTCCAGCAAGGCCTGGCTACCCCAGCTGAGGCTTCTCAGCTTGCAACCAAGGAGTCCTGCCAGGGCCTGGATCCAGTAGACACTTACAGGGACCTGGGCTGCAGACGTTCTACCTGGCAGAGGATGCGCTGGACTTAAATAAAAGTCCTTCTCCCAACACAAGAGGTTCTGGGTGTGTTTGTGAGGCCACGGAAGCAGGGGCTTTTGATGAACCTCTTCCCACAGAGGGTACAGACCCCAGGGCAATTGTTTCTTTCCTCCCAGGGTCCAGCATCCAGTGGCTCACAGGCCAGCACTTCCAGTAGCACTGGGGTAGTGAACACGTTGCAAAATGGCTGGACAAAGATCAGGGCCAAAAGTTTTCTGGAAGATGTCCTCGGCACAGTGGCAGTAGGATTGAATCCTCAAGGGTTTGGCTTTTTTGCTTCCATTTTGGGTGCCCCTCTTGTCAACTTCCCAGGGAGCTCCGAGCCTCTCACTTACCTTCGTTGGGTGGGTCTCTCTCCTCCGCCATCTCCTTATGTTGCTCCTACGTCCTGTTCTCTGCCCACTGGGAGAGAATTCAAGTTGGTTCCTTTCTACCACACTTTACTTGTTTACTAAAGTATTTATAATCTACCCTATAATAAAGTAATGCAGTATTTATATTCTATCCTACAGAGACCCAGCATGGTGTTATCACCGTGAACTGGCCTGGCTTCAGTAGACATTAGATATCATTTTGATATCACAATTCGGTCTTATTTTGCCACCCTCAGCCAAGTGTTTGTGAAGCCTCCGAACGAGCACGGAGCTAGGCATGGCTATTAATTGCTGAAACATTCCTTTGCCCACCTAAGCAAGCCAGACACAGCCAGATCTTGCTTTAGGAGACCTCCCGAGACAAACACTTCATTAAGGATGCACGCTAACACAAAGAGCCCCCTGCCCCGAGTAGGCACCCTGGCGAGCTGGTAGCTCCACCGCCCAGGCGAGCTGCATCTGCATACTGGCCATCCCATTGCCAGCTCAAACTTAACTCCATCATGTTAAATTCTGACATTTCAGAGACATTGTCTCTCGCCCAAACCTCATTGTTCTCTCCCAAGTACAGACTAGCCCACGGTCATACTTTCCCTATATAAACCCCAAGCTCCCAGAGCCTCTTCGGATTGCTCGGACCATTCCGGACTTCCACCCAGCCTTGCTGCCTCTTTGTCTGGCGAGCTCCCCTCGGCTGCCACGCTGAGTTCTTCCCTACCATCTTCAATCTCTTCAGGACTACGAGAAAGGTGTCGTATCACCCATTTCCCCCGAAAACTCCTTATTTCTTAGTTTGCTGTGTGGTTGTGTTGTCTTAAGTGTGTGTTTGTCTGTTAATAAAACATCATTTTTGCTATTCTAAAAACTGCTTGACAGACCTAACCCCGTAGAAGCTGGGTTACAAGATCCCTGCTAAAGTTACCCTGCCTCTTGTTAGCTTAAGTGAAGTGCTCCAGTTAATTTCCCCATCTTTGTGTTATTGCATTTGGTTATTTGGGCGCCCCTCCCGGGACCCCCAACAAACAGGGTAACAGTGGTGTAGTGGTTTGAGCACTGAACTACAATGCTGGAGATCTGTGTTCAATTCCCTGCTCAGTCACAGAAGCTCACTGAGTGACCTTGGGAGCATCACACACTCTCAGCCCCAGAAAACCCCATGTCAGGTTCACCTTAGAGTTGCTGTAAGTTGGAAACAACTTGAAGGTACACAACAATAACATTCTACCCTATAAGCATAAGATCTCAGATAAATTTAGAGCAATTCAAAATGGCAAGGAATACTTTACATAGTTTAAAAGCGTATTAACCAAGATAATAATTAAAACAAATTAGAATTGATTAGACCCACGTGCATGTACAGATTTTGGCAAGTCATTAGACTCTCCTCCCCGCAGGCTTTAAATAATGCCATTTTTTAATTTGGCACTGGACTTAAGCCAGTGCTGGCACACATTTGGCCTCGAAGGGGAAGGTATTCCACAATGAGGGTGCCACAGCAAAGAAGGCCCTGCTTCTCCCATGTTTTACATGGTGTCCATGGCTTTTTCCCCAGGCAGAGCTGAGAGAAGGTCAGAAATGGCCCATAAACTGGGGACTCTACTAAGGAAGGCCAACACTGCAGGGTGGAAGCCAACTTCTGGGTTGGCGTGGCAGGGGCAGAGACTTCAAGCCATCCAGCGATGGCCCCGATAAGCCCCTGGCCTCTTCTCCAAACAGCCCCTTCCAACAGACAGGGGAAGCCAAGGGTGGGTGGGATTGCCTGTCAGGTGGAAGCGGGGCTGAAAGCACCCCTCTAGGTGCTCTTGCACTGTGGGAATTCAATCTGGGAGGACGCAGCCCTCATCCTCAGGGGCAGCCTCTTCATACTGGTGCCAAAGCCCATCTCTGGGGGTCTTTGTGGGGAAGCCATCACGGCTGGTTGATTCCGCAGAGCCAGCCTTTCTTGCAAGAGTTTTAGCAGAAGGCTGAAATGGTGCAAACCTCTCCAGCCAGGGAGTGCACGTGAAACACCAGTTCAGCACCAGGTGGGGAAAGCGGCTGTCACGCTCCTCGTGGGCTGAGCACAAGCTTCTGAAGCACCCTCATCTAAGATACGGCAAGCCAGCAGGGGAGGCCAGGGCAGGCCAGCTCCTTCCCTGCCACTCACCCCCAAAGAGGGAGGGGGCCTGAAATCCCATCCAACTCACGCTGTAATAGCCAAATCCTCAGATTTTGCTCAAATCCTCCCCTACAAAGGCAGCCACTGAGGGGAAAAGGTAAGAGTTGGGCTGGGCCAGCCACTGGGTTTCCAAGAGACGAGCCCAGGCTGGTTCACGGAACAGCTGTGCCAGGGGTGGGGGTTCTGTGACATCACCCCCTTCCTGTGGGGAGCCAAGCAACGGAGACCCTCCAAGTGGCAGAAGTGGTGGAAGGAAAGAGGGAGGAGGAAAGGGGAGAAGGTGGCAAGCAAGCAAGGAGGGGTGGGAGGGCAAGTCCCAGAAGAAAAGACAGGAGAGCTGGTGGGAAGATCATTGGCTCATTGAAATGCAGAGGGTTTGACAGTTACTGCGAACTACCAGGAAAGACAAGCAAATCAAGCCTGGATTCTCCCCTGAAGCCGAGATGACTAAATTGAGGCTGTCTTACTTTGGACACTTGATGAGACAATGAGACTCACTGGAAAGGGCAATAATGGTTGGCCAAGCAGGAGGCAGAAGGAGAAGAGGGAGGCTGCACCTCTGGTGGACGGATTCAATCGAGAAATCCACGGCTTTCCTAATCTGCAAGACTTGAGCAGGGATCTCCAGGGTCTCTCCTTCTTAAGGTTGCTGTAAGTGGTAACTGATGAGATAGCAATTAACCAGAACTCATTAATCACGTTGTCCTTTGTTTTCCTTACTTGTTGATATTGGAAGAGTGTGTGGCTGCATTCCCCCTTGCCTTTCTCTGTATGCCAAAAGAAACCCCTCAGGACTGATTGGAGAGGACGGCACACAACAAGTGTCATGGACCGAGATTGTTGGTACGTTTGACCCAGAGAGAAATTCAGCCACCTCAGGCTATAGGATCCCCACAGAAGACACACAGGAAACCAGATCTGGGTTTAACCACTATGCATGTAACATTTATTAAGACATGAAATACACAAATCACATTTCCGTATCAAGAGCTTTCTCTCACCCACTCAATCATACAACATACTCACGAAAAGCCGGTCCTTCGCCGAACATGGGCCAGATGTCCTCGAAGGTATGGAGGCCCTCTGCTGCAGCCAAGGGTCATGAAAATGAGTCGAAAATCGTCCCCTCTTTATAGTCAAATTCTCCATTTCTTGAGGAAAAGGACATGTTTTTCTGGTTGCTATAGTTCCAAGTACTTCCATTGTATAAAGGCAAACAAGCAATTAAAAGGAATAGTTCATATCATCTTGTACCTTACTAAGAAAAGGTTGCTTGCAGAAGAATTGGTCATATATCATGTTGTCAGGAAATGTATCCAATGCCTCAGTGGTTCTCGGCCATGCAGGGTAGGTAGGGTCAGAAATACATCACCGCTGGCCTGTCTGAGGGTGTGCCAAGCAAAAGGCTCCTCGTTTTCTTCTGCCTTTACCCATAAGAATTTAACTGTTTTCTTAACAAAGGTATTGATCACTGTTGAATATCGTGAATTCGTGAAGGTGGATGAGACATGAAGACAGTCAAAGAAGATATGCATTGTAGGCAACATCACATGGCAATTAAGGAAGCCACACTTCTGGATCTGTGCATCTCAAGAGTACATTCTGTTGGTGCCAAGTCCCTATTGTTTTGCAAACTTTCTTCTCAAGCCAAATCGGTATTCTGTGTGTTCTCAATTTCACAGTTCAAGGAATCTTCGCTTCACAATCCAAACCCCTCCTTCCAACAATGCACTGTGCGCGGCCATTGCAGTCTGGTTCAGGACCGTACCTTTTTCCCCTCTGGAACTCATTCGTTCATCACACAAGGGCAGGCATAACACAGTGGCCCGTTCCCCAGTGTTGCTGGACTGCAACTCCCAAGTGGCCTTTTACGTTGCCAAGGGTGAGGAATGCTTGCAGACCCAGTCCAACAAGATTGGGAAGGCCCCCAAATTCAAAAAAAGATGGCAAAATCTTTCCAAGCGCCATTAAAAATGAATACCAGAAGTAACTAGAATGAGTTATTTGTTAATTTCTGCTTGCTGCGTTACTTTCGAATAAGAAAGCAGAGTTCCTCTGAGGGTGTGCAGAATGTCTTTTGTTGTGTGTGTGCCTTCAAGTCGCCCATTGACTTATGGCCACCCCATAAATCTCACAGGGGTTTTGTGGTTTTGCCAGTTCCTTCCTCTGAAAACGAGCCCACAGCACCTGGTATTTGTTGGTAGTCTCTGATCCAAGTACTAATCAGGACTCTCCCTGCTTAGCTTCCAAGATCAGACGGAATCTGCTGACTTACACCCTTGCCACCCATGTGTGTTTTGGCCTGGTTTGAGCTGCCATGGAGGATCTGACCCAGAGAGTGGGGGAGAACAAATGGAGGCAGTACTGAAGGTGCGGAGGGAACAGAGAGATGACAAGAGCTCGCCACTTCTGGGGACTTTCTCCACTTCATTTATTATTTTGCTATATAAAAAAATAAGAACCCTCTTCCAGAGAGAGCAGCGTTACCATGAAAAGTATGATGATCACATTCTAGGACCTCCCCTGTCCTGTGTCATTAGCTCAGGACAATATCCTTTTTTAAAAAAATATTACACAGAAAGAGAGAAGGAGAATAAGATATAGCTTTGACCTCCCCAACTCTCCTCAACCTCTTACAATCAGCCCAAACCAACAGGGTATCATCCAAACAGAGAGGTTTTGATGGCTTGGGTAGACCTTCAGAACCTAAAAACAGGCCTTTTTTGGGGGGGGGACTATAACTCCCCCAAAAAAGGAACTTTCCCTAAGACAGTGCAGAAAGCCAAGCATGGCTCTGAAAGATGTCCTTAAAGGAAAGATGTGGATTTGCTGGAGTGCTGTTCCTCAGGACACGCAGGTGCTCACTTCTTCTCAAGTCCAGCAGATCCATGGCCATCCTGTGGGGTCTTGGTTTGGACGAGGGCTTTCTGTGGGCAGGGGGGCTGCTGCCACAGCTGAGGATCAGAGTCTTGGGAGATCTGTGCTCTCGCTTGCTGACCTTTTTGGCTGCGCAATCAACAGGTCAGCCGTGCCTCCGTGAGAGGACAGAGGGCATGGAAGTGCAGCCCCTCACCTTTCATGGGTGGGTGGGGGAGCGATTTCACAGCCCCTCAAAGGGAGAAGGAAGGAGAATTCAGGTGTCCTGCTTGCCTGCTGGGAAAGAAGTACAATGGTGCCCATCTTCCACACCAGCCATGTAGTGAATCCGTTGCAACCTGAGTCGGGATACGCTTGGTGAGAAGGCAAAGTGGAAGTGAGCTGGTGAAGGGGGCACCTGGAAGGTCCATCTTCCCCTCAAAGGAAGCTGAAGTGGGGGGGTTCACCTGCTGCCAGTGGCTCAGGGCTCTCCTCCTCCCACGTGGGCAGCGGAGGAGGCGGAGGTGCGGATCAAATCCTGAGGGAGGCTCTCTCGGGCCTCTTGCATCCGGTGCCGGGCCCGCTGGAAGGCCTCTGCAAGCAAGAAAAAGCAAGTGACAGTGATGGTGGGGAGAATGTCAAGCCCAGGCAGGACAGTGAATCATTCCCCCCACTGACTCTCTCTGCGATGGAGAAAATCCCCAGTGACCCCAGAAGGACTACAAACACCCTGCATTTTACAGTCCAGAATTTCTCTGCTGGAAACATTCTATCATCTGGACAAATTGTGCAAACTCATGAGGGACAGAGAGAAGAAGAAATTCCTCTTCTCCTGGTCCAGAGGAGGTATGGGGAGAATGCAGAGAGGGCTGGGGTTCTACAGGGACTCCAGAGCCAGAAGCCCTGTGTCCCAGTTGCAAAGACTTTGCTCCTTGTCATGTTCTGACTGGAAACAAAAGGTTTAGAAACTTTTTTTAAAAAGGCATATACAAATTTAACCCATCAGGATCACTTTTAAAAGATACAAAGGTAGAAAAAAAAGGATTTTGACCAATAATCTACATGCATACTGCTCCTCTTCTCATGGCCTGCATATAGAAGGCAAAAGAGAAGAAGAATAAACTCCACATGCTTGTAGATGGAATAGGTTTTATTCGGGCTTTCTGAAGAATAAAATCTATTCCATCTACAAGCACGTGGACTTCATTCTCCTCCTCTTTTGCTGATCAGACACATGCTTCCAGTTTTTGTTTTTGCTCCTCCATGCAGAAGGACAATGAAAGTGTGTGTGGGGGTACTGCCCAGTGGCAGAGGAAATGCATTACTCGCTGAAGTCCACCCTCGCCTCACCTGCAGGCATCTCTAGTCAAAAAGGAAATCTTGAGCAACCACCGATTTTCTTAATTTTGCCCGTTTCTTTTTCAAAAGCAAAGCATTCCAACACGGCATGTGCTTCAGAAGAAAAAAGCCACTGCCACTGAGTTACTGAGTGGCTTTTCAAGCCCTGGCATCCAGAGGGCTGCCCCAAGGGAAGGAGAGAGCCTCTGCCCAGCCCCTGGACACCCCCTGCCAGCTCCAGCAAAACAGATGCCTCACCCAGGACGTCGTAGAGGGAGCCATGCTGACCACAGCTGCCCAGCCGGTCCAGGACGCTTCGCATGCGTTTCCTCATGGAGCTGGATTCCAGGAAGGCTCTGGCAGGAGAGGAGGATGAGGAGGAGGAAGAAACCCAAGACAGACAGTAAAGCAGAGCCGCCTCCCCTTGGGCCCCGCTTCCTAGGCCCCCCAAAGGGACTGGGCTACAACTCCCAGCCTCCCCTAACCAGCTGGACTGGAGGAACTGGGGGAAGGGGAAAGCCCATTTGCTACTAAGGCAGAAAGAGAACCCCTGAAGCTGCCTGCTTGCAAGCAGATGGGAGCTGGGGATTTGACACAACCCACTGCTGACCTGCAATGGCTAGTTGCACCTCCCTCTCCCTGTCTTGGTGTTCCTCTTCCACAGCCATAATCTGGGGCTTTCCAGAGGCACTGGCCTACAACTCCCATCATCCCACAGTTGGCCACCCCCAGTTGTGGGGGAGGCTTTTCTCTAGCCAGGTGGGCGCGCGGTGATGCAACGTTCCTTCTGAAGATGAGAGGGTGGGAGTGAAGGGGCTCGTGGCCATTTCTTCCCTTTCGTCAGAAAAACAGAAGTCTTATGCCCCCATCTTGCCATCTTCCCTGCTGCCACCCGAGTCTTGCAAATGTACTTCTTCTTCCTCCCAATCAAAATGATTTATCATGACTCTGCCTGAATTTATGAAGTGAGAACTCTGCCCTGTGAGAAGGGGGAAGCTGGTTTCTGCCCTATTCTCTTAAAGCCAGAGATCAAGCTAGCCTGTCCCACCCCTGCTACCACAAGGGATGCCTTCAGAACTTCCTGCAGGACTCCTGCCTTCCCAGCGCGTGCGGAGGAGCAGCTTACTTGGATTGCTGCAGGCAGTTCAGGCGGAAAGTGACACTCCCGGTTGTCTTGGTGCGGAAGCCAAATCGGCTCAGACGGTCACCCTGAAGGGGAAGGAATTGGCCAAAAGGGTCAAGGGAAGCCCAGGCAAGTCCCTCTCCCCCAGGCCCCCAGGGTCCTTCCTTCTTGAGCCTCGCCAAGGAGCTCTCCTTCCATAGTGCCTACAGCAAGAGATGGAAACCAGGCAGGGTGGGGTCCTGGGGGCGGGAAGCCCTGCCCTTTCCGTCCCAGCCACAGATACTCACCGTGAAGGTGCTTGGCACCCTGGTGTAAGTCAGGTCCTCCAGCTCTGGCGACCCCCCGATGAAGAACCGTTGCAGTTCTGAGAAGGTGCCCGGCTCCACTGGCCGCCACGTGGGAACGGTCAAGGTATGAACCCCTGAGAGGCCAGGTTGACAGGAGGAGAGCCACGCCACCAAGGCCAGGGAAAGAGGACAGGTCAGCCATTCAGCACCAGCCAAGATGGGCAAGCTCTAGCTGTTGAGAGCATCCCCAAAAGACCTCAGAAGGGCACCGCCAGGGCTGAGGAAAGGCTACTCTGAGGACGTGACCCCGGCCTTTCCAAGCCAATAGAGTTGCCACTTTGTTTCATAGATTCGGTGGCTCATCCTGCCTAACGGAAACCAGGTCCCTAGGACCCACCTTGGGCAGACACACACATAGGATGGCACAGCCAAAGGGCCAACATGCCAGGCAGGTGTAGCAAATGCAAGAGAACGCAAGGGAATGCGTGGTCCTACTCTGGGTGTGGGGACGGCATTCAAAGGGAGCGCCACGCTTGGCTGCCACTGGGCAACACCTGAGGGTGAATGCAGGGCATGAAGGTACCTGCCCCAGCTGTGGCCCAGACTCCAGGGGCTACCGCCCCCCTACTCCCCTGCTGGTTGCCTTGTTACCTGGGGTGGATGGCAAGGCCACAAAGCTGTAGCCTTCGACACGATACCTCTGCCAGAAATCCAAGGAGAGAACCTCAAAGTAGAGGACCGGCCACTGGGGGAGGGGCCCTAGAGCAGACGGGAGGAAGCTGACAGTCAGAAGTGGGCTGGGCCCAAATGGAGGCTTAGCCCTCTTCCCAGGGGAGAGACATTTGGAGCAACCAGGCCAGTGTAGCCATCTGCCAGGGCGAGCTCAAGGCCTCTGGGTGCCTCCAGTACCCCTCTGTCCCCGTGGCACCCAATATCTGGTATTCCCTGTCCAGTTAGAGGATGGGGCTAGAGGGTTCTAGCTGTAGGACTTTCTTTGACTACCCATGCGTTTCCATAAGGGTTTTGCCCATGTGATGCCACTGACTGAAAGAACCACCTGGCCAGTGCCCTCTGTGCTGGAGAAGTCGCCAAGGTATGGCTTACCTTCCAAATTGTCCTCTTGGCTGAAGAAAATCTCCAGGGTGAAAGGGAAGGAGAAAAAGGCCACCCGCTCCTGGGAACGGAAGAACGCGTGCCAAGCCAGATCCCACAGAGAAAGACTGTCCCCACTATGGTGCTGGCAGAAGGCAGAGAACGGAGGTGGCCCCAGGGAACAGGGAGACGGGGACAAGGGGTGTTCAGTGCCAACGGGGTTGTAGGTACATTATGCATTCCCTACTGGAAGGATTCATCTAGGAATACAGACATTGGGAGGGAGGGAGGGAGGGAGGGAGGGCCAAAGAAAGGTGGTGGTCATGGTGTTGGGACTTCTCCAAGGTTCCTCTCCAGCATTACGGACTTGGAACTTGGTTTTCAAACTCAGGATTCTAACAAAGCTAAGATCCAGGGTGTGCTGTGAACAGCTGCTCAAGGATGTTCGGGAAGAACTCTGCCTGAGAAACAGCACCAGACTGGAGTATTGGTTGGGAACACCTCACCTCCATTCAACACTGAGTCTCAATAACCAGCCCTCTCTCCCTCCATCACTCCACTTACCCAGCCACACGTCTTCGTAGCACAGGTCTGAGTCACTCCAGAGAGCGGCTGGGATGGGGGAGACGACCAGCCTAGGAGGAGGCAAAGGGGAGGCTTACTGTGGATGAGCTGGTGTTGAGCAAGCTGTGAATGACCTCAATCCACCAACAGCTGCCTATCAATCTTTTGGCTGTGGGTTGCATGCAGGACGAGGAGGAGGGGTGCAGCCAACTGGGGCAGGCTTCATTCCTGAGCAAAAGCCCAAAGTGAGTTGTGGGAGTGCAGACTTCAGGGTACATTTGCCATTCAGAACTGGAAGATTCAAATGCTCTCCACCATCCCCCGGTGCTGTTTTGTTCCCCTGTGGGGTTTTGCCAGCAGCTTTGACAACTGGCTGGGTAGGTCACACATGGAGCAAGGCCCAGATCAGCACCTAGGGAGGACCCTGGCTGTCTGGCAGTGGCACCTGGTGGCTTCCACATCAATGAACCTTAGCACGTCTTTCCCCTCTTGTGGCGCCTTGGACAACTCCCTAGACGGACTCAGACCCAGGCAGGGACCTCCCCATCTGCTGCGGCTGTCTGGGGACTTCTACAGACAGCAGAGGCCCCACACTTGCCCCTCTCCAACTCTGAAGGCCCTGGCCTGCATTTACTCACCGCTGGGGAGCTCCAGGAAGAAGTGGATGTAGAGGTTGCTGTACTCGTAGCCTTGAGCTGAAACTAGGGAGGGGAGGGGAGAGAGAGACCAAATAAGGCAGTGAATCCTAGGCTTTCTCCCACTGCAAAATTTGAGGAATTCCTTCCTCCCCCCACCAGTCTGAGAGGGCTTTCATGGATTGGACCAACACTCCAAGTTCCAGCAGCTGAATAATTCCATTGCATTAACCTCTCCTCTCTTCAGCCAAAAGGAAGGAGAGGTGTTTTGGTCTGAGATGGAGGCCTGAGGCTGCCATCACAGAGGGGTCAGCAGCGCTCGTTGGCTGGAACAACTAAGGCCAGACCAGAAGTAGAGAGAAGCAGTATGTGGATCACTTCGAGCCAAACATCTAGGTGGCCAGAGCTTGTGGGAAAGAGAGGAAGGGTCCTGGGGCAGCCCCCTCCTGCCTTGGCTTTTCAGAAAGGAACCCAAACAGATTTCTCTGAACATACACAGAGAAAAAACAAAGCAAAAAATAAAACCCCAGAAGACCACTTACCTATTTCGCCATTCACAAAAAGCCGGAGAGCACCAGGAACGGTCTGCAAGAGGAGGAGAGAGAGAAGAAGGGGCTCAGTGGTAGGGCCATCAATACCTGGGTGGCAGGGCACCCACTTCACATGTCCAGTTTAGGGATCTCTGGTGACTGAAAATGGGTGATAGCTCACTTTGCTGAGTCTCTGGAGCTGTTTTCCGAAGGCCAGCACCGTGTCTCCTCTGGCCAGCCCTCTTCCAACAGTCACAAGATACCCATTAGACTGCTCTTTCAATCTCAAAAATGGCAGGGGCTTCATTTCTTTGTGCAAAACGGATAAATGAGAGCTCAGCTCGCCAGTTGCCAATCTGAACTTCAGGGATACCCTTCAGAGCATAGGAACAAGCGACCCCCTCTGAGGGAAAAGGAAGTCAGCTTTCTAGGCCAGTCAGGGCCAAGCGATCAGTGTGCTCACAAGATTCTGCCCTCCCCAATCCAGGAACCCAGCCAGCCCAAGGAGAGTCACCCACCATCTCAAAGTCGGAGCCCACGAGTCCGCTGAGATACTCCTTGTGGCGACTGTACAACTAAGGAACAAAGCAGAAGTCCAGAAGAATAAAGCCAGAGATCTTTCTATCCTGACCTTGGTATGGCTGCTGCTGGCATAAGAGAAGTTAAAAAGCGTGCAAAATATCCCCTTTGGAAACTTGGACTAGTGGGCAAATTTTGGTCAGACTGTCTGGGTGATTTCCACATTGTATTTGCTGATCACTTGTAATCTTTGGAGTCAAAATGTTACTTTTTTGTGCTAACATAATCAAACATAAAACACCACCATTAAGAAAAAGCTGTTTGGAAAGAAACAAAATCTAAAATCAAGATGCAGCAGCAATACTCAAAGTTCATCATCTGTCTCAGAAACAATGTTTTCCCATCACCTAGGCAAGGAAAGCGCTGGGGCTCTCCATGTACTGGGAGAGGCGAAGCTACATCAAAGCCACCACCAAAAAGGCACTCCGCTCTCAACAAATTTTGCACGCACAAATGGCAGCACTCCAAGAGGGACCCTGTTAGGAGGACTGCATCTGCCCGGCCCATTTGTCATGAAGCTGGCCCGCACCAAAGCTCCCCTCCCTCTCCACCACCACCCCTTCCAGGGTAGAAGACATCCACTCTTACATCCTTGAAGACGCGCTGCTCCCGGGCCTCCTCCTCTTCCTCCACTGGGGCTGAGGCATTCTCCAGGGTGAGGCTCCACACTTCCCGCTTCTCCCCTTCCAGCTCGATCCTTCACAGCCCCCAAAACACAGGCAAAGACTCAGAGGCCGGGAGGGTGCCTCCTGCTCTGTCATCCCTCAAACTCAGCAGCCTCTTCCGCCTTCCCTCCTATGGTGAGCTGCCTTGGTCCCAGACTTCTCTTCCCCTCCCTGCTGCTCACCTGTATGGACCTTTTGTGTCAGTGAAATCTGGCTTGACAGTGATGACGCCGTTGCTGTCCACCTTGATGGCGCAAAGTACGTGCTCGTATTCCCTGCAGCCCAGCCTGTAGGAGGAGGATCACCAGGCAAGAATGAGGACGTGAGGGGGAATGGCAGAGGATGTGAGCAGGAGAGACAGGAAGAAAGGGCGTGGGGCAAGCTTGCCCAACCCAAAGCCTGGAGCTGGGCTACTGAGGGAGAAGCCCCATGGCTGGGAGGAAAGAGAGAGAGAGAGAGAGAGAAACTTTTCACCATGAATGAATCCACCAACAAAATGCAGTGTGGCCTCCCTCTTCTCCTACTTTTGTCAGCAATATCCCTCCCCTCTCTATATCCAAGGAAGTAAAAGGTGCCATACAACAAATTCAATTTAAAACAGTTTCAAAACGGTCTGTTTTAATCGAACAAAAAGCATGCTACACAATCTGACAAATGAAACCAAGGCTTAAAACCAATTAGAATAGCTTAGAATGGTTTAAAATCACGCAGCTGTGCAGATTGGTATGAAATCAGTTGGGTCCTAAAAGTCTAGTAACAAGGCACACTTTCCCCTGGCACTGGAAGGACACTAACACTGGCAGTGGTACGTGGGTGCCAGCCAAGCCTCTACAGGATTGTTAGTCCCCAAAGGGACTGGTGACAGCGTTATATCCTTGAGTATCATTCAACCAAATGACCAGGTCTGGCCCTGCTCTTGCTCCCTCCCTCCCTCCCTCCCTCCCTCCCTCCGTCCTTAGGGAGGAGGCAGATGGCAGGAGGAGACTCCAAGGTGAGCAGCTGAGTTTTGACCATGTGCCAAAGACTCTTGGGAGCAGGAAAGCAGGAGGGGCACCTCCTGCAGGGGCAGGGCGGGCATTTTCTTTCCTGGAGGCCAGACTTACTTGCCGGCGGGTCCCAAGTCACCCATGATGTACATGGTCTGGACTGGGGTGTTAAGGATGTGGTTGTTCTTGATGAATTCCTCTGAGGGCTCCCAGGTGATGATCCGGGACTTCAGGCCGGTTCCTTCCCTGGGGAAACACAGAGGCAGGAAGCGGGTGGTGGTTACAGTTGCCCACAACAAAACAAATTCCTTCTTTTTTAGTAGAACGTGCAAAAAGAAAAAAAAACCTCTTTGTGTGTGCGTGCGTGTGCATGTAGAGAGAGAGAGAAATCACAGGGGATCCCCCAACCCAGGCCACCCCTGGGCCCACTCACATGGGCCTGCGCTCCTGCCGCCGCCGCCTCACGTTGGCCATGCGCTCAGTCAAGAAGGATGGTTTTTCGTTGTCAGACGTGGTCACCCTCTGGCAGTGCTGATGGAAGACAAGAAGGCAGACTGAGCTCCTCTGGCTTTGCCGTCCCCCTTTTCAAGTAACCCTTTTTCCTCGTAAAGCTCTCTTTCCCCCATCCATGAAATGGGTACAGCTATGCCCCACCTCTAGTGGCTTCAGGCAAACAGAGAACCAATGCTGTGGTTTGAGGGTGGGCAGAATGTGAATCCTAAACGAGACAACCCTTCCCACTTGTTTCTTGTTAGCTTAGAGGAGACCTCTTCTCCTCTTGTGTTCCTCCTATCACCCAAATGTTAACGTGGGAGAGAAGCCATCAGACACAAGGGGAAGCTGCCCACTGTGCCACAGGGGAGCCGCCCCACGCCCACCCTGGGGGGAAAAGAAAAACCAGGCACCTCCTCCAGGTTGGTGAAGCGGTCATGGTCTGTGTAGGTGAAGATGCGGGAGTTCTTTCTTCCCCCGGACTCTTCCAGCTTCAGGATGTCTTGGTGGTACTGCCGGTCGAGGGGAGTCTGGCAGGCAGACTCGTTCTGGTAGAGATCCACCTCAAACTGAGCACAAGGCAAGGAAAGCTTGGAGGAGCGGTGGGGCAAAGTCTGGCCCCCTGCCATCTGCCTCCTCCCAAGGTGGCATCAGGAGAGAAGTGGGAGGAGGAAATGAAAGGCCAACGCCCCTAATGTGCATAACCCAGCTATGGGGAGGCCCCGATGGCTGGCCCACAAAAGACAGGGGCTACACAGAAGGCTCCTGTTGCAGTTTCCCATCCCAGGTGTAAAGAATTATCTGCCTGATTCAGTGAATTTCTCTGCCATTTTTACTATTATTGTTCCTTCCACTCTTGTTTCTGCCCACCTTTCTTCCAGTAAGCCTCTTCCCTCCTCTGTACTTTTATCCTCACAGCAACCCTGAGGGGTAGGTCAGACTAGGACTCCAGGTCACCCAGTGAGTTCCATGGTTCACCAGGGGGTCTTGCACCCAGATTCTCCAGCTGCCAGGCCAGCACTTCCACCACCACCGCCTCTCAGTCAAGCCAGCCCTGCTGCTGAGGCCAGGATAACACACAGAAAAGACTGCACCTGCTGGGGCAAAGCACTTGCCAGGCATGGTTGCGGCTGAGAAGTTCTTGAAGGAAACTAGTCTGGTGCATTGGTTAGATGCTGCAGTTGGATGCAAGACACCCAGGTTCAAATCACAGCTCAGTTGTTCTGATATGAACTTGACTGTGTGGTTGAGGGAAAGCCACTCTGACAGGAGTGCTACAAGGACACGTGAAAGAACCACCATGAAGACTGCTGGAAAGCACAAGAGAAGCAACCAGTTCCTCTCAAGGAAGACCTTCATGCCCACTCACCTGACTGAAGAGTTTCTCCTGCCAGCCAATCACTGCCTCTTCTTTCTCCTCCCCTGGACCATGGCCGCCTGAAAGACAGAGAGAGAGAGAGAGAGGGTACCAATGGGGATGGTCAGCGGTGGGTTGATGCCTTCCATGCCAATGGGGCAGTGAACATACTTTTTGGGGGAGCACAGTACCTAAAATTGCCCAGCTAATATGGCCAGTGCCAGCTGAGGGGAGGAGGATTCTGGGGATTGTGGCCCTCATCCTGAAATGTGCTTTTCCAAAGGTCTGGCTAGTTCAACAGGTACAACCTACCAAATAAGGACGCACTGTCCCCGTAAGCTTAGTGCTAAGCAGCCAGCATGTGGTCTTGACTGGCCAGGCACCCCTGTTCTCAGTCCCCGAGCCCAAAGTGCTCACTCACTTGCCGCTGTGTTGTGGGGGCCAAGGGTGGCCAAGCCGATGAGCTGTTGGCCAGCAGGCACCTGTAGCTGCTGCAGGAGGAGGCCGGTGGATGTCACCCGCTGGATGCCGACCCTGTGAGGGAGGAAAGCAGAGGAGAGTCTGGAAGGGCAGCGGAGGGCCAAAGCTCAGCTCAGGAATAACCTCAGTCCCCTACAGAACCTCAAAGAGTTACTTTTGGGGGGAGCAGAACTCCAGTGGTCATGCTGGCTGAGGCGGATCCTCCAGCCCCACTCCAGATGTTGTTGGACTGCAGCTCCCAGCACTCCTCACCTCTGGCTATGCTGGCCACAGGACTGATGGGAGTTGCAGTCCAGTGACATCAGAGGCCAGATGATTCTTTCTCCCTGCCTAGACGCTCTTGTTGATCCCAACCACAACAGGACACCTTGAATTAGGAGAGAACTTGGTAGGTCAGCACTTACGTGGGTGCCACCAACTCAGCAGCTCTGGCTAGGAGGAACAACAGGCGTCCTACTGCAATCCCTAAAAGTAACTTTCCCAAACCTTGGAGCAGCCGTGGTAGCCCACTGAAGTCTGAATGCCTTTAATTTTTTTTTCCAATTTTGTTTCAGAAAAATAACAAAGCAAAACAAACAACGCCAGTGCAGTGAAAGAAAAGCAGAAGGAAAAAAACTTAGAAAAAAATAACAATTACAGTAACAAGTGCAAAGCCAGATACACACACCAACACCAACACCAACAATCTTCCTCCTTGCACTTACCTGGAGTTAATATCCCGTGATTATTAATCTTCATCCCAATAGCCTTAAACCTTCATTCTTGAGGAACAAGACATTTTTGGGGGCGGGGAATTATTCTAGTAGGAATTTTCGTAGAGCAAACCCTTTTAGTAAATGACATTTTATTGTCTTAAATATTTAAATGGCCTGAAACCAGCAGAATAAAAACATTTTAATAACAAGTAAGAAATTAAACCCACGCAAAGTCTGCTTGGGGAGCTCAAAGCACCCTCCTAAACTGGCCCCTGTTCTGAATCCAGATGCTTGTCTATATACAGTTTGGGCTTCTCGTCCTTTTGTTTTTCCTTAACAACTTCTGCAGGGCTGACGTAAGTTTGGGAAAGTTACTTTTCTGGAGCGTAGTTCCCTCCACCGGGGCATTTTTCCAAGCCGTGAGAGCTGCCATGGAGGTGGGGGAGGGTGTGCCATTGGCCGCCCCGTCCGCATCCTGTCGGAATTCAAAGCCCCATCAGCCCCGCCAAGGGGGGAAGGAGCCGCGGCCGGGGATGCTGGCGCCGTCGTCCATCCAAGGCTGGGGATGATAGGCGTTGCGGTCCAAGCTCCCCCGCACTGGCGGCAGGAAGAGCCGGCGGGCTGGCGGGGACCGCCAGTTTACGGACTGTCAGGACGCGGAGGCGGGAAAGCTGCGGAACGCCGGGCGGCGCTCAGCGGGCGCGCCAGGGCCAGGCCTCGCGGAGAACGCGGGGTAGATAAGGCGCGGGCCCGGCCCGCGGGCCCACCTGACGCGGAGGTTGGCGATGGGGTCTCGGGAGCGATAGACGGCGGCGCCCGCGTCCTCGTTCCAGGCCGCCTCCGCCATCCCCGGCGCGGCGCTTCCTCCGCAGGGCTGCGGTGGAGGCGGCGGCGGCGGCGTTCCCGCTAGGCCGCGTTTCCGCGGAGACGGCAAGATGGCGCCGGCCGCAGAGCTACGAAAAGGGTAGAGAACACCGCGCGGGGGCACTCGCGAGTCCGCAGGGAGGCCGGCCCCCGCCAGACGCCGCGAGGGAAGAGGGAGATTTTCCGGGGCTTTCCCTTCCTGCGCCGGCCGGCAATAAGAGCTTGCAAATGTACCTTTTCGGCTAAAATCCCCCAAATCCCCTAAGCCACTGCGCCGCAGCGCCCGCACCCCCACGCCTCCCCGCAGTCCCGCCCCTGTCCCGCCCCGCGGCTGCCGTGCGCCTTCGTTTCCGACTTTCCCCGCCACGGCGCTGTCCGAGGCTGAGAGCGTGTGACACGCCCACCGCTGGGTTTCCGTGGCCGAGCTGGGAGTCGAACCCAGGACCCCCCCCGCTCCAGCTTGGACGCAGGCCCTCATCTCTAGGGTCTGCGAGGAGCTCGAGTTTTTGGACGACCTCCCACAGTCGCCTGTGGGGGGTTCTGGGAGTTGTAGTCCATACAGCGTAAGTCCCGGCGCGCTCTCGAGACTGTTCCTAGTGGGAGCGAGGAATAAACTGCATCGAACTCAATGGGGCTTAGGATGCCCCCCTGGCTGGAGATATAGAAGAGCCTGGGCGGAGTGAACGCACTCCGGCGTTTTCAAAAGCACAAAACCATCCAAACTTTAAAAAGCTAAAGCGGAACCTTACGCACGTTAGTCCGGAGTAAACTGCACTGGCGTGCACGGTGCTTCTTCATAGGATCAGGTTGCACATCATTCCTCTGCGAGTTTTAAAAAAATGGATGTTCTTTCACCCAGGCGTAGCTGTTCCTTGCTGAGCTCAGCATCCTCTTTGCGTGCACTGGACTGCAACTCCCACCCTCCCCAGCAAGTGGAGCCAACACCCACGCAGGCAGGCTGGGCACCAGGTTGAGAAAAGCTGCTTGATGAAAGAATTGTATTGTATTTCTAGCCCTCCTGCCCCTCAGTGACTTCAGTGGAGAGTAGCCAGGTTTCCTTCTTTTCTTGCTCTGATCCCCACAACCAGCTCCTGAAGTAGGTCCCGTTAGAAAGAGAAGGAGAGGAACCCCAATGAATTCAGCAGATCTGATGATATTAGGAGCCAGACCCTCCAAGCCCTGGCCAACCCTTGGACCACCAGCCCTGAGCCACGGAGAGGGGAGCCAGGCTTGGGGGAAACTTACTTTTTGAACTGCAACGCCCAGAATTCCCCCAAGCTGGCAGGTGCATTCTGGGTATTGTGAGATAATCTTCGCAAGCTTTAATTTTAATGCTCCCACCTAAAATATTGGAACGGCGATTGTGCTGAACGATGTCAAAATAATTCTCCTGAGAGACGCAGCTGCTCTGAATGCAATAGGTGGCAAAAGGCAGAAAGGAGAGAGATCGATGTAATAAAAAGTTAGCAATCAAAATTGCCCTGGAAGAAAAAGTTTGGTGCATCTTTTATGTTTGTAAACCTCTTGGAAGACGTTTTCCAGTGAGTGCTATGTAAATTTAATAAATAAGCAACGTTTTTAAGTGCACACATCTACACCCATGCACAAACATATCCAAACCAGGCTCTAAAAATGCTTATTTCAATAATTACTAATTATTATAAGAATGATAACAAATAATTTATTATGCTGTGATTGACTGATTGATTCCAAAAACATAAAGACAGACTATCTCCTGGGCCCACAATGGTACATTCCACTTTGTTCCCCCCGGGCACAATAGTCCAGGCCAACACTATTCTCCTCGCCGTTGGCAGCCAGTTATTTCCTTTCTCTCTCACGCACCCCCATTCCAGTACACCAATGGTACCTTCCATTAATCTCCCTGCCTCCCCCTCTTTTCCAGCTCGCGCCTCGGACTTGGTAGGTGCCACGCGCTCTGATTGGCTGCGCCGACCCGCAGTTCGCGGTGACGTCAGCGGCGTCGTGACGCTACGGGCCGTAGGCGGCCCATCCGTCAGTCAGTCGAAGGAAGGCGGCCGTCGGAGCGGGTTGCTTGGGAGCCCTCGCGCTTCCCGTCCCTTCTCGCCTCTTCACTCCCGCCGCGAGCTCGTGACCGGGATGGCGTCCGGTAAGTTGGCCGCCCCCTCCCTTCCTCGCCGGGCGCGTGAGGGGAGGCGAGGCCTGGCCCTGGGAAGGGGCGTGGCAGGCCCTCGGAGGCGGGAGTGGTCGGCGGACGGCCCTCGGCCTGGCCGCCGCCATCTTGGGCCAGACCACGCCTGCGCACTCGCGACACTCCTTATGGCTCCGCCCTCTCTTCCCCTTTCCCGGCTGGGACTGTACCGCCAGGACTGGGCTGGCCTGTTCTGCGCATGCGTGGCTGAATTTTTTTTTCCCCGGTTGGTTTTGTGTGTGTTCAGACCTGGGATCCAAGTGGGTTACCTTTGAGAAGCAATAGCAGTAATATATATATTAAAAAATTAATTCCAAGGCTGGGGAAATTTAGCTTCCTTTTTTAGCAATGAAGAGATAAAGAAGTGAGAAAAATGATAATAGTAATGGCAACAAAAAGTAAAATAAAAAATAAGTTAGAAAATATAGTACCTGTAAGACTTAACCAGGAGTTCAGCAGAGCTTTCACTAAAATATATTAATTGGTCTTCCTGGTGCCGCTAGACAGTTTGCTTCTGTTTATGCTGAAACTGACTCACATGACCATCTGAAAATTGTTTTTGTACTGTTGCTCGCAGAATCCTCTTGCCAGCAAGGTCATCTGGTTAGGAAACCCTTTATGTCTTTTTAAAAATTAACAGTCCTGGACTCAATTGCTTTTCAGTTTTAAAAAATAACAAGGGGCACAGCTGACTCCACATTCTCTCCCACAAGCTCAGCAGCCCACTCTGTCCAGGGCTGTCTCATTAGGACAGGATACCACCTGTGTGGTTGTGCGTGGCTGACTGAATTCACTGTTGCTTTTTGTGCTTATTTCCAATATGGAATCTCAGTGGGTTTAGTTTATAAATTGGCTTATCTGAGCAACTGTGAGTGCTTCATTAGTTAATGAATAAAATATAATGGCCATGAAAGGCCTTTGAGTTGGACCAAAGTTTCCAGTATTATGGCAATAATGACAATACTAACTTTTAATATAAATTAAGAGATAAATGTGGGATGTGGCTCGTGACCATAGGTGGCACAAAGAATACTAGAAGGCCTTTCTGAATCATACTGAATTTCTTCTGTCCAGCCCCTTTTCCTCACAGTGCTGAATCTGTGTGGATTCACAATCTTTCTCATTAAATCTCTGCAAAGATAACAGTATTTATTTTTTACTAAATGAGTTATGTTTAATGGGTGTGTTAATTGTGTTATGAGTGTCAGGAGTTCTTGGCATTCTTCCTCACATCGCTGTTTCTGGGAAAACCAGAAGCAAACTTAGAAGCAGTCAGCCTTCCCCATTTGCTCCTTGTTCTCTTCTCCACTGAATACTTGTGGATGTACTGCTTCTGTTTATGGACACACACACCCCTTTTATCATGGCTGTTTTATTCACTCTGTTGCAGTGGTGAGAGTGTAGGTTCCAGGTCCTGCTTTGGGCTGAAGATTGGTGGGTAACCTTTGGGCCAGTTGGACTCTCAGCCTGACCTGCCTCTCAAGGTAGCACTGAGGAGAACCTCATGGGATGCCTTGGGTTGCTTGGAAGAAAGCTGAGATATAAATATAACGAAATAGATAGTTATCTAGCAGACAGTCCTTCCTGGAAGTCAGCCCCTGGTGTCAGGAATTGGAAGTCAAGGCACTGTTGTTTCATCTTTCCCTCTTTCATAGAGTTTTGTGGAAGAAGTGGGAGACCCAGGAGGGCTACAGATGCGAGATGCTGATGCTTGAAGCCCTCCCCTCTCTCTTGTAGTGTCCTCTGAATGGGTCGTGAGGTAGGCAGTCAAGTGATAAATGCTTTGAATGGAAGCACCCAGGGATCATCTAGTCCGGCATCTTCTCTTCCATCGCAGTGGGCTGGATATCTTAAGAATCTCATGGGCAGAGCAAGAAGAGAGCAGCCCTCACCTGTCTCTAGCATCTGATATTTAGAGGTAGACTGCCTCTAGGTATGGAAGCCCTTTTTAGCTGTTGTGGTTAATAGTTGTTAGGCTGATGTGCCATGGATCCTAGTAAAGGCTTAAGATTCCATACACCTGGCGCAGGTGGTTTTCTTTCTTTTGAGTACTGCTTTCCCTCACAGGTCATCTGAAGAGGGGGGCTGCTATACTCTTGTTGGGTGGGCCTAAGGCTCGAATTGGATAATCCTGGAGGTGAAAACAGAGTTTGGGAAAGTTTCTTTATTAAGACTCCCAAGTCCTAGAATTCCCCTAGTCAGCCTTGCTAACCCCGGCTTTCCAGGATGAAAACTACTGAACATAGCTTCTGAGTACAAGTGGATCTGATGGTATTTAAATTCTCAAAGAAGGTCTGTCAGACTCCATGTTCTCTCTCCCTCAGTGGCTCATCCTCCCAGTGAGCTCTGAGCCTTCCCTTTTCTGATATGTAGCCTCATGGTCTGAAGTTCTGAAAGGGGTGCTTGATTTTGCCTTCCTGGCTATAAGTTTCCAGTAGACCTCTCCTCTTTCGTGAATTTCTTTTCAAGCATGGCAGGGAGTCCCATGTTGTTTATCGGTCTGACGCCCTGTCTTTCTGCAAGCATCTGTTTGAGGCAGCCGACAACCATAAAACAAAGACTAAATGCACCATTGGGCTCTAGATCCATTCAAATGACTTGTTAGTCACTGCTTACTTTCGTGTGATAGATTGCAAGACATTTACTTTTTCGGGACTAAAGTTCTGGCATAGCCTATGAGAGCCCAGGGCCACTTCCATGCTACTGCTTGGTGACAGAGGAGGACTATGTAGATGTTTTGCAAGTAGCATAAATAGACAGAAATAAGCTAATGGGAAATGATATTAATGAATGCTGCTCATTTTCAGATGGAATTGGGGGCTGTTAAACATTCAGGAAGTCCCTGCCATGCTGGCTCTTCTGGCAGTGCTGGTGATATGGGAACGATAACATTGCTGTGGTGGAAACCTCATGGCATACGTGGTGTGGCTACTGAGTGTGGCCATAGTAAAAGGAGATCCCGCTCCTTAGCAGCCTGTTTTGCTGCTGCTGTGGGAGTTTGTGATGGAAATGGGTTTCTCAGCGTGGAAGGGAGGAGAGAGAATCAAAATTCGTTTTGGAAAGGGAGCACAACCTCCATAGTACATAAACAGTTTAAAGGCAGGTTCTGTGTTTCCAGGATAAACCCTTGAGCACAGTGGCAGCTGATTGTGTGCCGGCATTAAATAGCAAATGCAACCCCAGAGGAGCTATTTATAGCAGCTGACCTGGCATTGCCAAGTCACTGTCCCTGCAGTCATGCTTAACAGCACAACCCCCAGGCTCCCATTGGTTATCCGTCTCCAGTTGTCAACTTCTCTGGTGGAGGGTCCTCCAGAAAACCAAAACATAACAAACAACCCTTCAGTTAGTGATGGTCAAACATCTTGAACTCTTGTCCCACTTCCTCTACTTCTAGGGCAGGCTTGGGAGTAATTTGGCCCTCCAGATGTTGTGGTACTGTAAATCCCAGCATTCCTCACCGCTGTCTATGCTGACTGCAGAGGCTGTTGGGAGGTGCAGGTCAGTAACTCTGGAGGGTCATCCTATTGCTACACTGACCCTTGGCGGATTAGATAATTCATGGAGGTTAGGGCCATCAGTGGCTACTAGCCAGGAGGGCTGCACATCACCTCCCCATTTGCCTCTTTGTGTCCCCTGCTGGAGAATGCGAGAGGTAAGGTGAAGTTGCCCTCAGGGTAGACGGTGGGTTTCCTGGGGCAACCGGTTGGTTCCTCTGGCAACAGAATGCTGGGGTGGGAGGCCTTTGGTTTGACTCACTGGGACTCCTGTGCGCCTATTTATATGCAACATACCCCTCTTCTTCCCTCAGGGAGCTTGCTGTTTGTTGGAAAGATTGAAGGCAGGTAGAAAGGAATTGGGTGGGTGGGTGGGCGGGCAACTTTTTGAGATCCAGGGGCTGAATGGGCCTCAGGTGGCTGTGCTTCCCCGCCTAGAAGGGCAGTTCAAAGGGCAGCCATGCCTCCTGTGAAAGGAGTAAGAAAGTCTAGAGGAGGCCGTTGTTTCCACCCCTGGTATGAGAGTGGGATGGCATCGGAGGAGTGCTCAAGAGAGACTGGAATGGCCCTCAAAAGGGGAGTTTCCAAAGAGACTCCTGTGATTTCATGACAATTAATTTGAATGTCTTCATTGTCCCCCACCCCCCAAAACCCTGGCACATAATGGTGTGACATAAAATTATTTTTTTCAGGTAGTATTTTGGTTACGATTTATTGACACCTATCTATTCATTTATTTATTTTTAAGATTCTGGGAGTTACAGCCATTCTGGGGATCAGCAGCAGAGGTATGTATGCCTAGCACTGATGATTGTGTACAACTTGGAAAACTCTGAGTTTCTCGTTTAAGGTATGATCCATGTGGTGTAATATCTGTTCACGGGCCTCTTAAGGCCTCCCTTTTTCCTTTCTTCCCTTTTCTCAGCTACCATTCTGTCTGTTTCTCTCTCAAAAAAAATGTCTTTGATCTCCCACATGAACCACATCATAAATGGCTTTCACATTCCCTTCCCTGTCTTTAATGCTACAGTTCAGTTTCTCCTGCTTCAGGCTGAAGAAATTTACCTGTGCATTTCACTCTGTGGGGACAGGAGTTCATAGCAACCCCCCCAAACCAATTTCCTTTGCAGGAGGTATGATGGGATGTGTGGCTGACCAGATAAGCTAGGTGCGTATGAGACTGCAGATAGATCTTGTTTGCCTGATGGTACTAACTAATAAGGCAGCAACACAAGTGTGGTTTTATTGTGAAACATTACATATGATAGAGATCAAAACTGCAAGCACACGCACACACGTATATAGAGCGTTGTTTAGTTGCATTTCTTTAAAGCTGTGTGGACCAGGCGTAAAATAAGCCTCAGTTGGAATGTATCTGTCTCTTGTGCTGCTAGGCCCTCATTTCATAATAACATTCTCTCTCTCTCTCTCTTTTGTTAATCCAACTATCTCTTTGTGTATATGCGTGTGTCTGTGTGCTTCCTTAAAATCTCCTGTGTCTCTTTTCCAGTTATGCAGGGTACGGTAATCAAGGAAACCAAAACTATGGACAAGCACCACAGGTAGGCTACATGATGACCCGATTGTTGCCACTTTTAGCAGCAGTCTGTTGGCAGATTCCTTCTATGGGCAGGAACGCTCTTCTCAAGACACATTTAGTAGACGTGCTCCTGATTGCTCTTAGTATGAGTTGAAAGAAGGTCAGCCTTTGAGTTCAGTAATAACAACAACAAAAATCTGCAACAGATGACCAAAAAAAGATGGAGGGTCTTTTCTGTGGTGGCCCCCTCAGTTTGCAGTGCCCTCCTGCTAGAAGTGGCCTGGCACCAGTGCTGTGTTCTTCTTGACACTGAGTTGAAACTTTCTTTCCTGCTTGTTTTCAGAGACGTTTAATTTTTTAAAGAGATTCTTCTAAACTTTTGGTTTTTGTAAAGCTGGTTTATTGCAGATTTAATTATTTCAGTGTTGCTGTTTGTGCTTAGATTTTAGGCTGAGTTTTATTTTGGGTTTGTAACTTTTATGTCTGTGTTGAGTCTTCTTTGCGATGGCAGCATGCATGTAACTTCTTAAGGGAAACAAGCCGAGGATAGCCAGCCTGACCTCTCCTTTGCTCTCTTTCTGTTACCTGCAGGGCTACCCCAGCTATGAGCAGAGTGGGGAGAGTTCTTCTTATGGGCAAGGTTACGGAAACTACCAGGGCAACTACGGACAGACCCAGACAGGTTTGGCTGAGCATGCAGACAGTTTTGTACATGTGCGCTGTTCGGGGGCAACCGTTGACTTAAAGCATTCCCTGTTGGATCTTCAGGTTACGGGCAAAGTGGCCAGCAAGGATATGGTGGATATGAAAATCAGAACCAGAGTTCTTATAACCAGGAGTCTTACGGCAATCAGGGGCAACAGAAAGATTCATCTGGCGGGTAAGGAGGAGGCCGGCTTTTTGCCTTAACCAGCCATTGGGAGCTGGCAAGAGAGAAGCGCTCAAGCCCAGTCAGCGGTCCTGCAGTGGGGACTCATAGCTAATGGCCAACGTCCAGTGGCTTACTTCAGTATCCAACATCAGTAGAACTGAGGTTTCCTGCCCCTGCAAATGTGGCCCTTCTGGGTTTTCTGGGTCTCCAGAGCAGCCTTTAGGGGGGCAAGGGGAGTGGAGGGAGGGAAGGGTTGATGATTTGGGCAAGAGCAGCAGAATCCAGCAGAAGAGCATATTTAAACTCTTCAGTGTTTTTTCCCTATCTGATTGCTTTCTTCACTGTGTATAGCTGGGCTTGGAGAGAACACGCCAATGGGATGAATGGCAAAAATGTAGTGGGGGGATCAGGAGGGGGCACACTTTGCTCACCCTATTGTAAAAGAATAGGTGAGATACTGATGTAGATGAGATTAAACTCAAATCCAAAATTTGCAAAATTGTATAGATTCTCATTAATGTAGCCGAGCATTGAATCTTTGATAAGCTAATTTGGGGGGAGGGAGGCTAGAATCTACAGCCACTTGATTATCCATGATTCATGCGTATTTGAAGTACTTCTTAAAATTCCTGGGTTTTGAGGGCTTTTTATCTGACCAGAATTCTATAGTTCCTGGAATCCACTGCAGGCAGGGAATTATGGGAGCTGTAGTCCAAAGAAAGGAGTCTTCCCAGTGCTCTGCTTCATAAGCGTGGTTATGGCCAGGAGCAGCTGTGCATGTTTTCAGCCTCCCTTGTATGTACAGCTTCAACCACAGTATTTTTTCCCTCTCTCGCTTCAGCGTAAGGTCTTCTTATGACCAGAAATCCAGCTACGGGCAGCAACCAGGTTCCTACAATCCTCCCACAAGCTACAACCAGCCACCCGGTTCCTATGACCAACAGTCAGGTTACAACCAGCAGCAAAGACCTTATGACCAGCAGTCAGGCTATGGTCACCAGGGACAACAGCAAAGCTCCTATGACCAGTCCTCGGGCTACGGCCAGGGCCGGGGATCCTACGACCAGGGCCGGGGATCCTACGACCAGGGCCGGGGATCCTACGACCATCACCAGCAACCGCCACCACAGCAGGGCTACGGCCAGCAGCAAGGCTCATACAACCAGAAGTCGAACTATGGCCAGCAGCAAGGGTCGTACAGCCAGAACCAGCCGTCATATCAGATGCAGCAGAAGGAAAGCTACGGCCACAACATGCAAGGTATGGCCTTGGGTGGACTGTGATCCAAAAACATCTAACCAAAGCAAGTAACTTTGTAAGGATGTTGGGGCCAGCTCTTCTGCGAGCAGTTGCTTTGGGTGGTAAGTGCAGGCGGGCAGCAGTGATAGCTGGGGCAGCTGGTGGCTCCTGTGGCAGTGTGGTGGTGAATCCACTGCAGGTTCTGGCTAGTTTTAAAGGAGCTGTGAAAGATTCCCCAACGCTTTAGGAACAGGGGAGTTGAACCCTTGCTGGGTTTTGGTTAGTGGCAAAGGAGCTCTCCAGGGTGCTGAGGCTATCAGGCAGCAGGTGTTCAGCGCTTTGGAGAGCTCCTTTAGAGCTTGAGTGGGACGCCTAGAGGGGCTTCGCTGCCCTGCTGATGTGCGATCCACCACCTGTCCCTGGAGGTAAATCCCTCTCTGTTGGCGGATTGGGCTCCACTGTCTTCTCCTAAGCCTCTTGCTCTCAGGTGTGGTAGAGGATCTGTTCCAGCACCAGAATAGAGATAGTCAATTCTTAATGCAGTTTGATTTCTGGGTGTCAGATGCCTGGGGAGACAGCAGCACCATCTTGTGCTCAGGCATTAAAGTGGCCAGAGGCATCCGATTACACGTTCCCTGGGTCTGTGTGATCTCTGGGGGACTCACAACTCTGGAGACAACTGACCGCAAGACTTTTTTTAATTTACTAAGGTTTTTGAGCCAGTAGAAGCTCTGTGTTTCATTTCTGTCTGGACCTCAGACATGTTGTTGTTGTCATTGTGTGCCTTCAAGTTGTTTCTGACATCCGATGACCCTGAGGTGAAAACTGTCACAAGATTTTCTGGAGCTGAGAGGGTGTGACATGCCCAAGGCCACCCGGTGGGTTACCGTGGCCAAGCAGGGAATTGAACCTTGATCTCCAGGGTTGTGGTCCAGTGCTCAAACCACTAGAGTATGTAGTTTTGTATTGCTCCCACCTAATGGAGCAGCATCATTCATACTTCGAAAAGAAAAGTGGTGTTGGGGGCTGCTTTGTATTACATCAGTCTGGAATAACTGTTCTGTCATCCTCAGATGATCGCCGGGAAAAAAGTAGGTATGGAGAGGATAACAGAGGCTATGGAGGGCCACGAGGAGGCGGAAGTCGGTTCGATTCTGACAACAGAGGCCCCTCGTCTGGCTTAAGGTAAAGAACACTGTCCTGAGAGCTAAAGATGGCCATTATAGGGCTGGCTGGGTAGCTAACCCCTTCCTTCTGGCCATGCTTCCTTGGGTGGGGTGCCTTTCTTTTCAGGCTGCGGGTACTTGGGATCAGATTGAAAGACAGTGATACCCGATCCCTCCTCTTAAATGCCACCTGAATCGAGGGATTCCAGGACATCCGTTCGGACAACTGAGGTAGCAGAGGAAATTTTCCTGAGAGACTTGGGAAACGTACAGAGGTTACAGAATCTGTAAATAATTAGCCCCCACAGATCAACTAAATTAGTAACGTCTGGTCAGAGCCTGGAAAATTTGCTTTTTGGTGTCCTTCTCCCAAAATGGGGGTTCTCAGAGTAGAACTCCAAAAAAAAAAATTACTTTTCCAAACTTTGGATTTAATCATGCTTCTCTTAAGAATTTAACCCTTCTGTTTATACATTTGTGCCTTCTTTTCCTTGCCATACTTTTTGAGGCAGCGTCGTAGCTCTCCCCAGTTAACGGGTACATTGGGATTTCCAGTTCCGTGTTGTGCCCTGTGTTTTTAATGTCTGCTCAGCGTGCCGGATGGCACCTTCTGCTGGAGCTTACCTTTGTGTTGTAAAAATCTGATTCCAGTGGATATAGCGTCTGTTTCCAGCCCAGGAAGAAATCAAACCAGGTGATGGTGACTTGCTAGCCATCACCTGTGAGATGGTGCCTGCCTTCAGAATTTGAGGTCTCCTTTCCTCAAGTCCAGTTCTCTCAGTTCCCTGGCCTCTGGTGCTTCTTCAACACCATTTATATGGCTCCCTCTTTGATAGCAGACAGAACTCCATACTGGCTAGCTTAGTTAAAATAGGTTGAGTTGAAAGAACACGTTCTGTCAGTCTTCAGACTCCTTCAGATGCATTTTGCATTGTGTGCGTGTGTGCGTGTGTGCGTGTGCGTGTGTGCGTGTGTGTGTGCACGCCTTCAGGCTGCTTGTTGACTTACGGTGACCCAATTTCACAGGGTTTTCTTAGGCAAGGAGTCCTCAGAGGTGTTACCTGGCAGTGAAAGGCTGAGGATTGTGAGATGGGTTGCTCTTATCTCTCACCCTGAACAGGTTTCCCGAATGTTGCATTCTCCAGTTGTGTTGGAGTGCAACTCCCAGAGTTCTTCAGCTGGCATGGACAATCTAGTGTATCCCAAATTTAAGGAAGGCTTTGGTCGACATTTGCCGTGGAAGTCCTAATCGGAATGAGAGCTGAGCCTTGCTCAAATAGAAGCTCTTCCTCTGTAGTCTCAGGAGCAGGGGTACATGTACGCACCTTCTGTAAAACAACACCAGGGTTGGGTTCTGGTCTGATTCATGGGAGCTTTTGACAAATGTCCACCTCTTCAGTTTGTACCACAAAACAGCAGGCTGGTATCCCATCATTATATTTTAGCTCGTATTTTGGAAAGAAGCTCTGGGCCGACACTGTTTTTACTTTCTGTGGAATCCCTCCCTTTCTTTTCTCAGCCGCCTCCCCCCTCCCTTGTAGTCTTTAATAAAAAGGGGCTTGGACAATATGGTGATCTAAATCCATTGGCATCTCACTCCCCTCTGTCCCCATTTCTCAGCGCTTGCCCACCCTTGAACTCTGGAGCCATTGTGGCCATAGTGCCTCTCCCCCAAGGCTGTCCTGCTTCCGCTTTGCTCCCTGTTGAACTTGCCTGATGCCGACAGAGGTCCCTCTAGCCTGGGATGGTCTTTGCTGCTGCGCGTGTCTTCTGCTCCTCCCAGCACTGCCACCTGAAACCCCCTTATTTTGTGATGCAACAGGCCAGAAGGTCCGGTTGTAACATAATTGGGTTGAGGGTGGAGGGGTTGTGCCCACGGTGGGGCAGGGAGGGGCATGTTTGACTGCAGGAGGCCACAACTGTTAAAATAGCTTCTTAAAACAGGATACAGTTTCTGTTGTGTGTCAGTAACTCTAAATTTAAACCTTCTCTCATGTCTTTTGACAAGCACCACTGCTATTTCAAACTCAAGTCTTACTCTCTGCTGTTGAGAGTGGTGTCTAATTGGAATTTTGTCTGTCCAGATTGTTTGCTCTTGTAGTGCTCTGAAAAGCTCATCCCTCTTCCCAAGAATAAAGCTACACGTTTGGGCATATTCCTAAATTCAGATGGCTCCCCGACTTTGAGGCTCAGGTTAAGAACACCACTTAAGGACAGAGGCATTCCCAGGGGAGCAGGCATTGCTGGAGGTCTGAATAGGAATTAAGCATTGTGTTTCCTTGTTAGCATTGTGGTTGTAAGATTTACCTGTAATTAACCCACTCATCTTCTGCCTTCCTTTCTTCTCGATGCGTAGTGGCAGTGAAGAACTCTGGGTGGAAATTAAGAACCGGCCTTCATTGTTCCTAAATGTTAGATATGGTTGTATTGTTTTCACCCCGAACCCCCACCTCTTTGCTCAAGGAGTGCCTGGTGGCTTCAGGATTCTCTTCCCCTTTGACCCTCTAAACAAACCTATGGGGCAAGTTAGGCTGAAAGGCTGCTCTTCCAGGGCCAACCAGTCAGTCGTGGCTGAATGGAGTTTTTGTTACCCTCTGCATTAAAGTAGCGCTCTTTCTCAGACTTTTATAAGTCGGTTTCAGCAAAGGTAGTGCTTCATCCGCCTCGATGATGAATAAGTTGAAGTGTCCGGCAGGTAGCCTAAGGGCAGGCACAGTGGGAAGATGGTTGCTCTTCCAGTCTTAGTACATACCTGTTGTACCTCTCCCAGGCCTGATCAGCAGCCTGTTGCCGTTGGGATTGTGGGGTGCAGGGGCAGGGCTGGGCGAGGCGGGGTGTCTGCACAGCTACGGATCTCTTAAGCTAGGAACGGAGGGCCTCAAGCCCTGAGACCAGGAGCGGCCCTCCTGGGATCACAGAGGCACCTCTGGATTCTACAGATGGTCTCTCCTCTTTCCCGTGACACTGTAAGTGTTGGATGGGTTCCTGGCCTTTGGTGAATTGTAAGAGATTGAATTGTAAAAGACTGAAGTATTTCTTACTGGCTGTTAAGATCCTGATGTTAATCTCTCCTGTTCTTTTGGGCCCCAAGAACACCCCCCGTCCCCCTGAACCTCTCCAAAATAGAGTTTGTCCCTTGGGCTGGGAGAGCCCCCCACTTGTCTTTATTTGTGAAATTTTAAAAGAGCTCCCCAGGGAGGGGGTTGCCAGGGCAGTATTGCTGTGTGGTGCCAAGTGATGTGTGGCATGTCTTAGCTTCTGCCCGGTAATGTTTGTGAAGAGTTGCTTTTGAGCTTCGGGCTCAGTGTGACCAGCCAGAAGGAAGAAATCATGTCTTCAATTTTTCCTCTGCAGCAGCGGTGACCGAGGTGGCTTCAAAAATTTTGGTGGTAAGTGCTGAGCATCCGAAAAGAAAACAAAGTTTCAGTGGAAATTCTGTCTTAAAGAGCCGAAAGAAACTAGGAAAAGCTGCCAGGTGCCAGGTTTTATCCATTAGAAGCATTGTACTTTATTGTGCCTTGTCTTCCCACTGAGGCTGAGGCTGGCGTGTCTGTGTGTGCTTCTTAGAAGCAAAAAGAGTAACAAAATGAAGGTGAGAAGCCTGCATTGGCCAGGGAGAGGTGGGTGGGGTTGGTTTTTGTCTTTTTGTTTGACTACCAGATTGCATGAGGAGGGTCTTTTGGCAGCCCTGGGTTGGCCCCGGGTGGCATCAGACAAGTCCAGGTGGCCCGGTCACCAGCCAGCCAGCCATGCCTGCCAGACCACTGCCGGCCTGGAGGTCATAGGATCACAGAAACACAGAGTTGGAAGAGACCACCATGGCCTTCGAGTCCAACCCCCTGCCGTGCGGGAACACACACAGCAAATGGCCGCCCAGCCTCTGCTTAAAAGCCTCCAAGGAAGGAGGAGACTCCGCCACACTCCATGGAGGCGGCAGCAGATTCCACTGTCGAATGGCTCTGACTGCCAGGAAGTTCTTCCTGAGGTTCAGGCGGAATCTCTTTCCCTGTAGGTCAACGTGGCAAGTGCCACGACTGCCAGTCTTAAAGACCACAACCAAATACCGACTTGGACCTTGGATCAGTCTCAGTGCCTTCCAAATGCTGGCCTTGTTTTTCAGTAATGCATATCTTCCACTCCCCTTTTTTTTCTTCCTTTTTTCTTTTTAGTAACATGAATTAAAATCAGTGGGGCCTCTTCAGGTCTGCAGTGTCGCTAAAACAGCCTTTGTATTCTTTCTTTTTCTCACCTGCACCACAGGTCAAAGGGATTACGGGCAGAAGTCAGATGCAGGTAAGTACAGGACACAGCACGGCTGAACGGTCTTGGGGTCATTGCTTCTCTTCCTCTACCTGCCTCTAGGGCAGGGCAGGGCAGCTCTGGAGCGTCTGACCACCATTTTCCACTCCAGGTGCGCCATGGGCTACATCTGCCACTCTCTGAGAAAGTGACAGAAAAAGAATTCTTTTTTAAATACATAATTATATTGCTAAAACAAGGTGTGCAGGGTACCTTGTTTTAGAGGAGGGGGTGGGCATTGCTGGGCTGTCTGGACTTTAAAAATAACTCTGCTCTCTCTTCCATGTACAGATTCAGAGTCTGACAACTCTGATAACAACACCATCTTTGTCCAAGGACTGGGAGATGACGTCTCACCCGACCAGGTGGCTGACTTCTTCAAGCAAATAGGTGTCATAAAGGTGTGTGCGATGGTGGAGGCCTTTTTGGGAAGTGCTGGTTATGGAAGAGAATCTGGTTAGCACGTGTGGCAATGGGATGAGGAAATCTACCTAACTGGGGTATTGTTTTTTTTTTTAGATTATATGGCTAAAGGCAGAGATTGGCAGAGGCGGGGGCAGAGCACGGATCTTTCTGGAGGCGGTGTCAAGCAGACACAGAGCAGGGAGGCAGGGAGGCCTTTGGACTGTGGAGGAGCCCTCCTTGGTCTTTGCCTCTTTGCTCTGAGAGAGTTGCCTCGGTGATTGCAGGAAGCATTGTCCTCTCTTTGTCTTTTCAGACTAACAAAAAGACAGGAAAACTAATGATCAACCTCTACACAGACAAGGACACCGGCAAGCCCAAGGGGGAGGCGACGGTGTCTTTTGATGACCCGCCATCGGCTAAGGCAGCCATTGACTGGTTTGATGGTAAGATCTGCACTCTCTCTTTAGCTAGCTGTGACTTTTTGTGCACACGTTCAGTCTCTCTTTACTCAAGGGTCACCAAAAAGTTAAGCTCAGTGATTTGTCCTGCCTGTCCTCTCTGTTCAGTTAAAGCAGAGGGGCTGGCCTCAGGCCCCAGAGCTGAATCCAGCCTTCCAGTGTTACAGAGATAGCCCTGGGACAATCCCTGTCCCAAATACCACTGGTGCCTCGCTTTAGTATAGAGGCTTTCCCCATTACGAAAAGCTGGAATTCAGGGCTGGCAATAAAAGCTTTTAAGATACAGCAGTTATTGGCCTGTTTTGCCATTGGCTCAGCCCACTGCTGGGATGCAGCCCTTGAGAAACTTCTGTGGAAGTGCATCTGGCCCTCAGGCCAAAGGAAGTTCCTCTTGCGTTAAGAAGTCTTAAACGGATTTGCTTAAATTTGGCTAGTGCATAGCACTCCTTGGTTTCATTCTACAGATATGTTGGGGCAAAACTCCCATTGTCTGGTTGGGGCGCTGATTCTGCATTGCTGAAGTTCTTGTTCCCTTCTTGTGGCTGCATGGCCAAGGACTGGTTTCTCTTTCTCTCTCTCTCTTCAGGAAAGGAATTCAATGGCAACATCATCAGAGTTTCCTTTGCAACCAGGCGGCCTGAATTCATGCGGGGAGGCGGTGGAGGAGGTGGCGGGCGCCGAGGTTAGTAACACACCCCAGTCCTTTTACATCAGGAGCCAGGGAGGAAAGCGGAAGTGGGCAACTGGCAGCAAGAAGTTTTGGGTTTTGAGGGGTTTCAGGTTTCTGGATAATCTTTTTTGACCAGAGACCAGTTCTGGGACATGTGGGGCAAATGTGCAGAGTGAATGCAAATCCCTGCTTTTTCCTTGCTTGCTCTGATTGCAGTGTTGTTGTGTCTCTGCAGGGTCACGAGGAGGAGGGGGCTTCGGAAGGGGCGGGGGCTTCCAGGGCCGAGGCGGAGAACCCAAAAGTGGTGATTGGGTTTGCCCAAACCCGTAAGTTTCAATCCTGAAGGCTATTTTGGAAAGAGAAATTTCCAGGTTTAGGTTGGGGAAAGAGAGCAATTCATGTCTTGCTGCCCAGAAACCAGTAAGATTTGTGTAATTAAAAAAAAACCAATTTGGTATCCTTGATTCACTAAATACATCAATCGGGAGTAAAAATGTGTTGTTTTTGATCCCATTACTGGTTGTTTTATTGGTTTAGTGGCAAAATTGTCCCCCCGCTCCCTCTAGACAGCATTTGTGGGTATTTTGGAATAAAAACTATTTTTTCTTAGCCCCCAGAGCCATAAGAACAGCTCTGGGGTGTCCTGCTGTTGCTTCTGAGCAAATTTCCTCTTGCTCTTTCAAGGCACCTACGGAGGGCCACCATCTCCTCCTCTCTTTCAGGAGCTGCGGCAACATGAATTTTGCTCGTCGGAATTCCTGCAACCAGTGCAACGAGCCCAGGCCAGAAGACGGGCGGCCTTCAGGTGGAGGTAGGTGCCAGGCCCCCTCCCCCTTCCCCGTTAGGGGCAAGGCAGGGCTGGGGGTGTTGCAGGATGGGGCAAACGTCCGTGTGTTCCTCACCTGGTGTTTCTCCTGGCCAGACTTCCGGGGCAGAGGCGGCTTCGGAGGAGATCGGGGCTTCCGAGGACGTGGAGGCAGAGGTGGAGGAGGCGGCGGCTACGGCGGCAAAATGGGAGGAAGGTTGGTTCAATGTGCTTGTTATAAAATCTGTGCTTAAAGAAACATGAGAATGTCTGAGGCGAAAACCATAGTTTGGCAGGTGTTGCATGGCCGTGGCAGAGCTTGGGAAGGTGATAGTGCCCAGAATCCCCTGGGAGAATGCTGGGTCTTGGCATCCAGAAAAGCAGCTCTTCCAAGGCCTGGCCCTTGGCTGTTTTTGTATCTGCCATGACTTGCTGAGACACTAATGCAGGGTGGGATCAGGCTTCTGAGTAGGAAATTCTTGATGCCGCCTGCTGTTAATAGTTCTTCCATTTGGGCACTGAGGTTCTGTGTTTCTTTATTTGCGGGGGTGGAATGGCAGAGGCTGCTGGGGCAGGTCAGCAGCTTGGCTAGCGGGCCTCTCCCTCTGAGTGGCCCTGGCCGTTACCAACTGGCCCAGTGAGGTTCTCCAGGGAGCCTCCAGTGGGGCCTGCCAGTCTCCTCTGTGTGGGACGGATGGTGGGACTTTTCTCCCAGTCACCTAGGATGGCTGGTTTGGGGGCACAGTCCCTCTCGGGCCCTGGAATGTTACTTTATGGGCTAAAACCCCCAGATTCCTGCAGCTACCATGACCAAGCTGGGGTTGTAGTCCACAAGGTAACTTTTCTGAGCCCTGGTTTACTGCAGGTGGCATACATACAAAAACAGACAGTTAATGGGTGAAATGACTGTGGAAAATGCTTGTTACTGGGGGGAGGATTAGGGTTAGGGTTATTCCGGCACTGTGATTCCGCTTTAACAGCTGTGGCAACATCCTGTGGAATCCTAGGATTTGTAGTTTGGGGAGGTGTGCTTAGAATGCCACACAGCCATTGTGGCCTAGAGGTTGGTGTGTTGAACTAGGACTCTGAGAGACCGGGGTTCGAATCCCCTGTGCTCAGCCACGGCAACCCATTGGGTGGCCCTGAGCAAGTCCTGCTCTCTCGGCCTCAGAGGAGGGCCATGAAAAAATAAATCCTGCCGAGAAAACTGAGCCAGTGGGTGGCAGCACTTTGAGTACTGGACTTGGATTCTGGAAGGTTGGGGTTTGAATCCCTGCCTGGCCGTGGAAACTGCTTTGTGGCCCTGGACAAGCCCCACAGTTTACAACTCTCAGCAAGGGAGCAGCAGAAGCCCCCTTCCAGACACCCACCCCTCGGATTCCACAGCACGTTGGAATCAAAACGTTGTAACTGGGCCGCAAGGACCCCGAGTGGGTGGCGTTTGTCCTCTTCCTGGGGTGTTTTCCATACATGCTTTAATGGCCCCTGTTTTGTTTGATGTTTTCTCTCCGAGCTGGCTTGAGGGATGTTCTTTAGGGGAGAGAGAGGCATGGCCCTGATCTGACGTGAAGCTTTCCCTTTTTCTCTCCTAGAAATGACTTCAGGAACGACCAGCGTAACAGGCCCTACTGAAGACGGCTGTGAATGTCCCCCTCGCCTTTCTGATGGCTCCTCACAGCGAAGCCTGCTGAGTTTTGCCCGCTGCTTTACACCCCCCATGGCCTCTTTTGGATAATGGAATTAAACATAAAACTGGATTTTTAATTTAGGGGGGTGGGACTGGGTCAGTCTTTTTTTCCCCTTTTTTTCCCTCCTCTTTTTTTTAGCGAGTCCATCAAAATTTCATCTTTTTATTTCCAACATTCCCCCATTCCCCCCTCCATCAACTAAAACTCTTCCACACGCTCTTCAGAAAAGGAAGGAATGAAATTGTAAAATATTTGCCAAAACTCTGGACATGTTTTATAATACAAACAATAAAATCTGATTGTTTATTTGTGACAATCTCTCCTGCTCTTTCACTACCCCTGGTTCAGGGAATCCTGTCCTCCATTTTCCCCAGTTTTGTCCGTGGCTCCTATTTTGGAATGAGGTATTAAAAGTATACATTCACCTACTAAGCCAGAAGTGTAGAAATCCAGGATTTTTTGGATACCTATTGCTGCAGGTACCAAATTTGTGAATTTCCCCCCTGCAATATCAGGAACAGAGCACTGCTTACAGTTGGGGAATTCAGCTCCTGCTGTTTGGAGGCCTACTAGTTTCTCCATCTTGAGATGGTGGAGATGCCTGCCTCTTTCTCATGAAGAGCCCACTCTGGTCAAAGGGAGGTTGCAGTGGGGCAGAGCCTGAAGGGTCCCCTGAGAGAAAAACCTGCATCTATGGCAAACAGGAAACATTTTTCAGCCGGGGGCCAGATTAGATTCCAGAAAAATTCTCAGGGTGCGTTCCAGCAGAGGGCAGAGACAAATGGAGAAAAGGTGGAGCAAAATATACCTCCGTAGTTTGGCTTAATACCTTTTACCGCCAAGTAAAGCTTAGGAAAGACATTTCAGGCCTTTAGCACTGAGGTGGGGGGACCATCCAAGAACTGGGTATTCCCCAAAGAGTGTGCATGAGAGCCAGTTTGATGTCGTTTGAGCTTTGGACTACTACTCTCAGGACCGGGGTTTTTGATTCTGCATTTGGTTATAGAAACCCACGGGGTGGACCTTGTGCATGCATCACACACTCTCAGCCCCATAAAACCCCTGATGAGGTTGTCTTTGGGGATCCATAAGTTGGAAGTGACTTGAAAGCACACAGCAACACCAGCGTCTCAACTCAAGCTCTGCTCGTTTGTCAGTTCTCCTCCTCTTGCCTTCTTTCTGTAGAGAACACGGGGGAAATACGGGTGTTTGCCAAGCAAAAACGAAAGCTCATGGCAAAACAAAAACTAGTTAGCCTTCAAGGGGCTGCCAGATTTCTTCCCCCTTTGTGCTGCAAGAGATGAATGCGGCGGCTACTTTGTGAAAACTACCTGTGGCTAAAGGCAAACTAAACAGTTGCCTCCGGCATCCCTCGCTGGGCATGCAAAACGAGAGAGCCAGTAATACTGCCTCACTTTATCCCCCCACCCAGCGTGTTAAACCAGATCCATAGATTTATTTATGCATTTGGCCATCCGAATGGAAATCCTAAGAAAGGTGAAAGGCGATGGAAGAAAAAAAAAATACAATCCCTCTGATGCAGTTTGGAAGAAGCCTTTGCCTTTCTCCAGAAAGCTCAAAATGTTGTTAACTTGTCCAAGGCTTGCCTGACCTGGCTGACTGATTTCCCATGCGCCTATTACTCATTTTGAATAAAATGTTTGCTGAAAACATGTTGGATTGCCCTTTTTTGTTGTGGGATAGGACTCTGCCCCTTTCCTTTCCCTGTTACCACTGATAGCAAATTTTCCATCAAAAACATCATGTCCAAGACATGCTGACTGGTACTTGTGACTTTAATAGCACTCCATTAGTGCTTCTGAAGTTTGAAATCCGCAAAAGAGTCATGCTAAATCAGATCAAACCAAATGTTAAAAAATCCTATAGATTCTTCCCTACCCCTCTTTTGCCCCTTTTCCTGCTGAAACAGGCTAATGGGGCTGCCTCTGAAAACTACAAATAGCAACCTGGGCTTTTGTGACTCCCAGCAGTATGACTTTTGTTCTTCTGCATGGTATCTTTCCTACCAACTTTGCCAGATGAAGAAGCCACTGGATCTCCCCACACTTTCTGGTTGGCCTCATAGTAAGGGCACTCCCCCACCCCAGTGAGTATTTTCGGCCTTCTCAAACAGGTTGGCTCCAGGGGGTGCTCTTAAGCTAGAAATGGAAAGTCGGACAGCTTCTATTTTGGACACGGAGCAACCTTAAGACTCTGCTGTGGGTCGTGATTCTCTTTAGCCCTTTAATGGGACACGGAGGTGGAAATCTCAGGGCAGGGGGCCCAACAAACTTGCTGGGTTTCATGAGCTTTTTGGGGCCAAATGTGGTGTCCAGTCAACACTGAAATCTCCCAATTACTCAAAATTACAAGTCACATGGAAACGTCCTAGGTAAAGATCTCACATCCATCTTGCGGTGCACAGTGAGGACAGGAATAGCAAGGTCATGGGGGAATCTAAAAGGTCCAACTGTTTGTCGCTGGTTAGGCAGTTTGGGCTTTTGCACTTCAGAGAAATTGACACTCAGACGTGATCTGGCCAGAGGCAAAGCAGCCGAAGACGCTTTTGCAACTGTGTGGTGTCTGTTCAACGCAATCTCTATATATTTTGGAAGCAATCATGATGAGCACTCTTTGAATTCCGAATGTGGTCTGTTGTTGTTTGCCTTTAATGCCCAGTGTGTGATTGTGCTTTGAATTGCTCTAAGGCTGCTGCTGAACTGCAGCTCCCATGATCCCACATCATTAGCTATGCCAGCTGGGGCTGCTGGGCAAGGCGGCTGGATGGCACCCCGGGAGGGGGTAGGGGTACCAGGTGGCTCTTAACATAAAGGGTGCCCCTTGTCTGATGGCTGGAGAGCTTTGGTTCTTGTAGGGCTGGCAGGCGTCCCTTATTATAAAGGATGTCCCATTGGAGGACCGGCACGCAGGAACTTCTATAAAGACAGAACAGGATACCAAAAATCCTATAGTTGGGGGCATGTGAGGGGGGCATTTGGGGAAGAGATGAAGGCATGTTGCTTGAGCAAGTGAGGGTGTCTGAAGCTCACAGTCAATGCAGATAAATACCATATCATTAAGAGAGATTCTGGCCTGTTGATGCATGCATTCAAGAAGAAGAAGAAACTCGGTATGCGTTTTTATAAAACCACAAAAGCTCTTGTCAGCCCTGCCTGTCATGAATGTTGACTGTCCCTTATTTTGAAAACCTGGGCAACCTCTCCAGAGGCCCCACCTGAGATGTGTCTCTGGTTGCATGCTTTCTCTTGCTTATGAGCAGAACTTGGGGCATGTTAACTTTTCTGGACTACATCTCCAGAATCCGCCTGCCCATAGGGGGGATTATGGGATTCTTGGGGGTCCTGCCCACCCCCTACCTTTCTTAAGCTCTGCTTACCTGAAGGCCTGTCCAGACTCACCCAGGGTTCCTTGTCTAGACAACGGGGTGGAAAACAGCACATTGTAAACATGTCAATTAGATCAACTCCATTATGCTCTTTTTGACCGCAGTGAATTTTTTTTGCGGGGGGAAGGCTTTTCTGCTGCTTATTTTGCAAAGCTGCGGCACGCCTTGTCTGGAATGATTCACACCACAGGCTAAAAAGCTGCTGAGCAGGCAGGGTGCCCCTTGGTGACCGGCACCACCTGGTTGTGGTGCCAAACCGTCAATGCCAAACCCACCCATGCCATGGGTCTTCGCCCTCCTATGGGTCTTCAGGCTGGAAAATTACAAGAGCCCTGCATCTATATGTAAGGCCAGAAAAGAAGAAACAGAGAGAGAGTGAAGACTTTTGAATTTTCCCCAAATTTCCTTTCCACAAGACCCCACTTTTAACTTGGCACAATCTGAAAATAGGGCTCAGCAGAGTTCACTTTTGGGAAATGCCAGCAGGTGGCTTTCATGAAGGCAGGGGGCAGTGAATCCTTGCTGGATTTTAGTCTGAACTAAAGTGTGTGTGGGGGGCTTTTTTTACAGCAATGCCCAGAAACTCCCAATGGAAAGCGGTGCATCTTGTGTTATGGAAACCCCAGAGCTTGGAATAGCTTCCTTTCTTGGATGACAACTCCCACAATCCCCCAGCCAGGAGTTGCCATGCAAAAAAGAAAGTTTTTCCAAGGTTCTGGGTGAGCAGATGGCAGAGAACAATGAACCCTTTTGCTGTAGGAAGATACAGGAAGGAGAAAAAAAGCACCAGATTGTAAGAAAGAACTTTAGAAATATCTTTGCAATAAATCTCAAATGCACAGGACTGTTGAGCCTCTGAGCAGGAACTGTGGGTTCAGCAACATTTTTTTCACTGAGAATGTGTGTAAAAAAAGGGGAGGGGGCAAGAGAGGTTGTGGAAATACGACACCCTCCCCTAGGCTCTGTGGATTCCTGCCAGAGGTCAGTATCCTGTCTTGAACGCTTGGCTCTGTCTCCTTCCTCCAGACGCCTCTTGAGGCGGAGGCACCGGATTTAGGGGGGAGCACTGGCTTCCTGTTTTGTGCAGGTATCGGCACTGGCGGGGGGCAGGTCCCATCTTGACCCAGGCGGAGGTTGCTGGCCATGATACAAATGAGAGTGGGGGTGAGGGGGAGCTTGCAAGTGTAGGCTTGGAGGGTTGCGACCCAGAGAGGGAAAAGGAGGGCATTGCCTTGCAATAGATAACTCTGGACTGCCAAAAAGAGGGTGGACCAGTTTTAGAGGAAATCAAGCCTGAACTCTCCCTGGAAGCCAAGATGGCTGAACTGAGGCTGTCGTACTTTGGCCATCTCAGGAGAAGACCTGACTCCGTGGAAAAGGCAATAATGCTTGGGAAGGTGGAAGGCAGCAGGAACGGAGGAGGCCAGAGTGAAGATGGATAGGCTCAATCAACAGGCTGCTTCCTTGAGCCTGCAAGACCTGAGCAGGGCTGTGGATGATGGGTGGCCTCAAGGTCTCTCATCCATAGGACCACTGCAAGTCAAAGTGACACAACAACAACTTGTGTGTATCAGGGATGGGTACCCGTAGCCATCTCTCTGGACGTTCTCCGCCTACAGCTCGCATTTTGTTCCGCTCCCTTTTCCTGTGTTCACTTATTCCCTTTCCTTCTGCTATATGATTTTTTTCCTTTCCGTCACCCCCTCCTTTCCCAAAACAGATCCAGATCCACCTTGGGTTTTGGGGCCACCAGAAAGGGGCAGTCTTTTCTCTTTTCTCTTCTCTCCTAGTCTATTCTGTTTGGTTTTCTTTTCCCCCTTTCTCCTTTCCTGCTCTCTTTTTCTTCTCTTTTCCTCCACCTTATTCTATTTTACTGCGCCTTTCACTTCCCCCTGCTTCCTTCTGTTTTGTCTTCTTCCACTTCTCCTCTCTCTCCTGGTTTATTCCATTACTCCCCCACTATCTTTTCTTGTCTTCCTTTCTTCCCTATCTTCCCCCCCCATCTTTTCCGTTCTTTTCACTCCTTCCTTGTTCCTTCTTTCTCTTCTTCTTTCTCCTCTTCCATGCTCTCCTTCCCCTTTCGCTTTTTTCTCTTTTCTCCCATTTTGCTCTATCTTATCCTCCCTCCCTCCCTCCCTCCTCTGTGCTCCCATTCTGTTCTGTTCCATTTCATTTCCTGCTCTTTCTACCTTCCTCTTCGCGTCCGTCCTTTCCCTCTTCTGTTGTCTTTTCCTCTCTTTTGCTCCCTTCTCTTTCCCCCCATGGTTTTCTTTTATTTCTGTTCTTTTCTCCCGTTCTCTTTCCTTCTCTTTTCTCCCGTTGTCTCCCTCCCTTCCCTTCCCTTCCCTTCCCTTCCCCTCTCCTCCTCTTTTCTTTCCTCCTCTCCCCCGCTCGCCACCCACTCTGGGTGAGGATGGTGATGGTGATGAAGGCTCCCATTGCTGTCCACCGCTGTTTGCTCCCGGTGCAGACCCTCTCTCCGGGGCGGGGTGTCCCTTCCCTTCCCTTCCCTTCCCTTCGGGCCGGGCGTGGCTCCTCCTCGCGAGGAGACCCGGCCGGGAGGGCGGAGGGAAGCCCCGAGGCGCCTGGGCTGGGCGGGCGAAGCGCTCGGCTGGGAGGGAGAGGACGAGGAGGAGGAGAGAAAGAGAGAAAGAGAGAAAGAGAGACGCGGCTGCCTGCCTGCCTGCCTTCCTCCTCCTCGCCCCCATGGCCCCGATCCCAGCTCCCCGCCCCTCCTCCTCCTCCTCCTCCTCCTCCTCCCCCCGCTGCCGTCTTGCTCCGGAGCCAGCCCGGGAAGCAGAGGCAGCCGCCGCGGGAGGGGTCCGGGGTCGCCTTTCGGAGCGGCGGGGAGCCCACAGGAGGGAAAGGTGAGGCCGGGAAAGGGCCCCCTCCCCAGGCTGGCGAGGAAGGGGTTAACGTTGGACCAGCAGACCACCGGGGGGGGGCGGTGGGACGGGGAGGGGGCGAGGGTCGGCTCCAGCGCTGCTCCAGGAAAGAACTCTGGACATGCTCAGGGGTAGGTCAAGAAAACCCATCTTTGGGAAGGGGATGCTTTGGGGACTGGAGGGGGACTCCAGCGACCAGAGAGATGCCGGGAGATAAGGTCCAAAAAAGAGAGTTACTGTACTTTTGAAACTGCGAGGGGGAAGGGATGAGGGCTTGCCTCTGTGCTCCTTTAACTGGGAAGGAAATGACTTTCTACATGCTCAGAGGTGCATTCACAAAAGCAGCGCTTGGGAAAATGCCTTCCTCAGGGTAAGTGGAAAGGTTTAATGACTTGACTTTAAACAGAAATACAGATTTAAAACAGATGCCAATACTATATGATACAAATCTATCAAATGCATGAGTAAATAAATTAAAAATACTGATTTGTAGACTCTGTACAGCTGCCTGATTGTAAACAGTTTTCCTTTGTTTTGAGTTGCTGAAAAGACAGAAGACACTTTCGGACAGTCTAAATGCTTCTTTACTGTACATAGATCATCAATGGTTTTATAATAGCAGTTACGTTTATAAGTTCATATTGTTTGTCTGACGCCCTGAGCAACAGAGATACAGGCGAGGATGCAGCTTATTCTAATAAGCAAACAGGGAAAGAAGTGATGTTTTTCCAAAAGTTCTGCTTGAAACTGAGCTATGGCACAGGAAGCAGGAGGATTTGGGCTTGGAGAGGTTGGTGCCTCCTGGAGAAGGCTAACAGATTGCTAGTGGCAAATGCCACTGAGGTTGCTAGACTCCTGGGGGTGGGAGGAGGGGTGTTTACAAAAGACAAATATGGCTGCCACCCCCCCAACTGGCACCCCGAAATTTGATGGAGAATCTCCTATAAATATGGGTAAGACTCCGAGCGCTGTTTTGTTGCTTCAGACCAAAGTTTGGCTAGCTGAGCATCCCAGAGTGTGGAAAAGTTACTTCTTTGGATTATACTGTTGTTAACTGCTGTCAAATTGATTTCAACTCATGGCAGCCGGGTGGGTGGGAAACTTGCTAGGCTCCCCGTCGTCAGCCTCCCTGCTCAGGTCTTGCAGATTCAGGGACGTGGCTTCCTTGATGGAGTCTCTCCATCTGTAATACTGTCTTCTTCTTCTCCTGCTGCCTTCCGCCTTCCCGAACATCATGATCTTTCCTAGGGAATCCTGTCTTCTCACGATACGGCCAAAGCCGAGTTTAGTCGTCTTGGCTTTTAGGAAGAGTTCAGGCTTGATTTGCTCCGATTTGCTCTCAGACCCCGTCGTTTGTCTTTTTAGCAGGCCGGGGTTTAGGTAGAACTCTCTCCCAGCGCTCTGTTTCAAAGGAGCTGATTTTCTTCCCGTCAGCTTCCTTCAGTGTCCAGCTTTCACAATCGTGCATAGAAACTGCAAAGACCATGGCATTACAACTTCTTTGGACTGCAGCTCCCCAAATCCCCCAACCAGCATGGTCACAGTAACCGCCAAAAAAGTAACTTTCCCAACCTCTAGATCCCACCTTCTAGGAAAGGATGGATAAGTGAGTGACGGAAAGCTGGTTCCCAGTTCTCCGTTTCCATGGAAGGGTATACTTCATGTGTTCATGGAGGCTTCATTCCACGATTAGAGGTAGTAGCTGTTAGTAGACCTCTCCTCTGCCACCCATTTGCCGCATCCAAATCCTGCCTCTGCCTCAACAGACAGCCGTCATTATTCTGGGTGGCTGTGAATTCCTTCCTGTGTTATTTAACTATTTATTGTTCATACATCTATTGCAAATGGCATGGAGTTACTTCACCTGAAGGTCCCTGCATGGCACGGGGTTGCATTGGATGAGCTTTAGGGTTCCTTCCAAAAACAACACAAGACGGCCAGTTCCGATACTGGCACAATGATGGAGCTGATAATAAAAGAGCAAGAAAAACAGAAAATGATGCGCCGGCAGAAGAGAGATTCCTTTGTTATCCGGTGAACCCGCCGGGCATTCTTTGAGGACAAGCCAGGGCTGGTTCGGTTGCCGCAAGCCTGCTTTTCCTTTCTGAATTTCGTCTGTTTTATGCCTATGTGCAGGGCGGTACATCAAGCCTCGGGGAAACCAGACTCCAGCCCAGAAATTCTTAAGCTGTTGTGGACTTGGTTGTTTTTAAGGGGGCAAGAAGGTCAGGGAGAGTGGCCCAATTCTGCAGCCCATCCCAGTGATCAACATGGATGTGTCTGGGGCAACCTGGAAGTGACATGATGTTTCTTCCTGTTTAGCTTTTGGCTTATTTTTGGATGCTTTGCGGGAGTGTGCATTTATATCGAGCCAAACCATCATGGACACACATGCACAAAAACAATCCCCTGAAAATCTTTTAAAAATTAAAAACTTTTTTTTTAATTCAGGGGTGTGACTCTGAGCTTGAAAGGAATATGTTAGAACATCACTACACAAATGAGCAATGGTTAATTAACCTACAGCACTCACTGCCTCAAGGTGTTGGGATAGTGCAGGACAGGGAAGGAGTGGCACATGGGTGTTGTGGTGGGACTGAGATCCAGGTCCGGGTCCCCACCGAGCCATGAGGCTCACCAGCTGGCTTTAGGACAGTCCCCTTCCTCCCTGTCTTAGCCAGCCTGGCCTACCTCGTAAAGTTGTTGTGAGGCTCAGGTGGGGAGAGGAAGGGGGAGACCTCCAGCCACCACTTGGGCTCTGGGAGACAGCCAGACTCTAAAAACAATAAAGGATCAAATAAACCCTAATGCCCATCAGCATCTGCTGCCTGAGGCAGCCACCTCCACTGTCTAATGGTAGGGCTGGCCCTGCCAATGGAAATGTTATTCTGGACCACAAGTTCTAGAGCTTCAGAAGGAGGCTGAAAAACTCCAATTGCTGGTTTGAACTAAGGTAGCACTATTGAATCAGTGGGATTGGTGTAAATATTGGGTTGCCATTCCGAAACTGATTCAATGGCCGTGTCCCGATTTTGGCAGGCACGTGCCCAATTTTTCAGCAGCTTTCGCCCCACTTTTCCAGCAGCTTTTAAAGCATCCTGTCTCTCCTCTCACTTCCCTCCCATGTCCTCAGCTCACTTCAGTTGCTGCGAGCCGAGTTCAAAAACCAAAAGAGAGGGAGAGAAGGGAGGGGGACGTGAAATCTCACCCTTCCCAAAAGGCTCAGGCAAAAGCAAACTACCGCAGCCCTTCCAGGCTTGTCTGCTCCCCCAATTCACAAATTGTGCTGTCTGGCCCACATTCTGGCATTGTTTGGTTCTCGGTTGCCATCTGTGAAGTGTCAGAGGATATGAACTGTAGCTGGGTCCCAGCACTGGATCCCCGAAAGGTTATGAGAGCTGGAGTCCTCTCCCCACATCCATGCCATTTCCTAAACTCCGTAGCTACTTGGGTTTTGAAGACTCTGTCCTTGTCCCGTCGCTTTCTACAAAGACGGTGGTGTGGAACATTGACTGCTCTGTTTTGCAGGCTTGTAAGTGTGGAAAGGGGGAACCGTTTTCTCCTCCACCACCATGAATTTGTCCCACATCCGTGTTCCAGTCCTGACAGTTTGGCACCCAAGATATCTTGTCCTGACACATCCTGACCTGTGGCTTCATGCCTTCAGCATCTGGAGAGATTTCTCCCCCTCTCTCGTTCTCGCTCTCTTTCCACATCTCCTCCTCACCCCCTCCTTCTTCATTGTGCGCAGGGCAAGGAAGCGGGGAGGCCGGGCCATAGGAAGCACCCTGCTTACATTTTCCCATAATACTCCACGGCAGATTTCCTCTTGTTTTGGAAATATTCTATAGACAATGGCATTTCCTCCTCTGCAAACTCCTTGGAGAAGGGAGGGAGTCTCTGGGGCTGCATGAATAATTTTTGCAGCCTAAAGAGGCGATTGACTCCGGCAAGATTTTCAGAGACAGAGCCCTGTTAGTGTGGATGAGTGTGCAACCAAGGGATCTCGTAGCTGAGAGAAAGAAGCTGGGAGCACCACTTTTCACAGATTTAGTCTACAAAGCCTCATGCTACCAACGTCTTCCTCTCATTTAGTCTCAAAGGTGCTGTAAGATCCCTTTGCAGGGTGTAGCTTTGTGTTTGGATGTGTGCCTTTGGTGTACGGTGACCCCTGAACTTCCTAGCATTTTCCTAGCAAAGGAATCCTCAGAGGTGATTTCGCCAGTTCCTTTCTCTGAAATAGAGCCTCCAGCACCTGGTGGACTCCCATCCAAGCACTGACCAGGCTTAACCCAGCTTAGCTTCCCAGATCTGGGGGATCTGGGGCCTTCAGGACACTCAGGCATAAATGCTGACATTCCAGCAGCTGTGCTTTCTGAGAAGGTTTTACGGGAGGGTGAGTCTCCGATTCAGGGCAGCGCAAGCTCTGTTACACCAACGTAAACCACTGGCAGTGTGACTACAAAGGGCCCCTCAGCAGCCTGGTGGAGGCGTTGGAGCAACTCCTCCGCCGCAAGCAAGGGCGCAGCTGCACGATGCTAGTTACGCGCTTGGGACTTTGTGCTGCGTAACCAGCGGGCAGCCCTCCTCCTGTGGCGTTGGGCCAGGGCTCGCTGGGATGGGGAGCTGGGTTTCTTCACGGGCAATTGGACACAAAATGTGCGGGGAAGACGGTGCATTTGCAAACCTGGTAGATACGCCACTGGGAACATTGTAGACTCAGGCTATATATATTTTTTTTCATTTTTAAAAAATTATTGAAAACACAAACATTCACAGCTCGTTACATTCCACATACGTCAACTTCCTCCTCACTGGTCGTGGTATAAAAACAATCCATGAATTTCCTATCTATTTTTCCATATTTAAAGCACTGACTTTATCGCATATATGATGAAGAAGTTTCTTATCTTATATAAAAATTCCATTTTGACATGACTTACATTTATTTTACACTTACGGATGGTCTGGTTTTATAGCATTATGACCCTTTTTCTTCCATAATATTTATGTCTCATATTTATCTTCATTTCTTTAAATTAACTCTCACGAATTCACACTGTTGATTACTCAAATAAGATATTGGTATATCCCAGCCCGTTTCCGCACTACACTCTTATAGCCCCTCCCGAAACTGCAAACTCCAGGATTCCATGAGAGGTTGAAAGTGGAATAATCGCGCTATAAGAATGTAGTGTGGAAATGGCCCCAGTCTTTCCCAAGACTCATGTTATGTTTTGGTGATGGGGCAGAAATTTCTACCAGCGTGCCCCAAGGTTGCACAGATAAAAAACAGATCAGGTCTTGCAGAGCAGCCTCATCAGAGTGTGGTCAGGATGGGAAATGTTGTTTGTGAGGAAGAACAGAGAAGCCAAGAGAGGCTGCAGAGGTTTGCTTTTGCTTGAGCCTCCTGGAGTAGAGGCACGCTCAGTAAGTCTCTGATGGCTCCGGAAAATGCTCTCCAAGAGCGTTGACACACATCACTGACCGGAAACGGCCCTTTTTATCAGGAGGGGTGTGTGTGCCTGTCAACGTCCAAGCCCCGTGTCTGCCAGGAACCTGCGGGAGCGCCAACATCCGGCCGTTGCCTGGAATGATGCTATATATTCATGGATACAATTTCTATGGTAGAAACAGCCTCCACACTCAACACCTCTCTAGTACACGCGTCTGCTTTGCAGGCCTTCCAAGTGGTTTCTGACTCAGAGCAATGCTGGGGTGAACACATCACCATGTTTCGTTGGCAAGATTTTGTCCTCTGAAGAAACCTGGCCAAGCAGATTTCTCAGCAAGGTGTTTGTCAGAGGAGGCTGAGAGGGTGTGATTTGACCAGGGTCGCCGTGTGGGTTTCCATGGCTGAGCAGGGGTCTGCCACAGTCCTAGTCAAACATGCAGACCGCGACATCACACTGCCTCCTGCCTTCACGTTGGCTCTTGTGTGACAACCGTCTCCTCGTTTTTTGATGGCCAGATCTGAGGACGTTTGTTGTTGCCTTCCTGTGAGGCCGAGAGAGCGTGATTTACCCAGGGCCCCCAGTGGGTTTCCATGGCTGAGCAGGGAATTGAGCAGGGAATTCCAACCCCGGCTCTTCCTCCTCCCTCCTCCGTAAGTCCATTTCTGAACGTCAGATTGCGGAGCCCTGTGACAAAAGGCAGCTGTGCAGTGCTTGTGATGCCTGGTGATGCCCAGCTCAATGTGGAACAGAATCACCGAGTCCTAACCTTGCAAGGGGTCCCCAGAGGCTTTTAAGTCCAACTCCTCACTTAGTACAGGATCCCCAGCTAGAGCAACCCCGGCTGGTAGCTGTCCCAGCTCTCTTTTGAAGGTGTCCAAAGAAAGAGGCCCAACCACCTCTTTAGGGAATTGGTTCCATTTCAGAAACGCTCTTACTTTCTGGAAGTTCCCTCTAATGCTCAGTCGAAGTCTACCTTCCTGTAACCTCAAACCATTAGACCAGGCCTGGCCCCTCCATCTGGGGCAGCCTCCTTGAGGTTTTTAAAGAGGGCGATCGTGTCACCCTTCTGTCTTCTCTTCCCCAGGCTGAACACAGCCTTCAACCTTCCTCGCAGGTTTTTGTTCTCCATCTTTCTTACCACTCTTGGTGCCATTCTTGGTGCCAACCTACCCGTGTTCTTAAAAAGAGGCTCTCAGAATCGCGCACAGGACTCCAGGGAGGCTTGACTAGTCAATGCACTCTGTGTTTTAATCCAGATTTTATTGGAGCTCTATCGAAGTTGCTGAGCTCTGTTGCTGAAAAATGAGCTCAGCAGCTTGTGTAACTCCTCTCAACTTGAGTGTAAAACCCAGGGTGGATTCACACTCACTCTCTACTGATATGGGTGTTACCAACCACTAGCATGCTAGCTGGGGGATTCTGGGAACTGCAGTCCAGCAAAGGAGCTTTTCCAGGCTCTGCTATCCAGATACTGCAGGAACCATTCTACAGTCCGGAATTTCACTTTGAAAAAACCCTTCCAGCCAGTCCTATTTTAACAAAACCTATCATCCCCTCTCCCCCACCCAGCGATGTTGTTCCACGTGTTCTGGACCGCATTTTGGATTGCTGGGCCTCTGCTGGAACTGTGCGACTGAGCAGCAAAACAAGAGACTCACATGCCCCCCATTGTCTGCCTGCCCGCCCCCTCTTGCGCCATCCGGGGAGGATTTATTTCAGGAATCTGAACTGATAAGGGGAAAGGGCGGGTCTGGGAGAATGTGCTGGCAGCACAGAGACACACTTGGGAATGAGCAGGGCGGGGAGGAGAGGGGCTGCTTGGCCTGGGGCTGAGCGGATTGCAAACCAAGGCTTGCTTTTTGCAGCTTGAACTGTTGGGAAAGACTTCTCTGCAATGCCTTAGGAGGGCATTTTGGCTTAAGACCTGACAATAAAAGCACATAGAAGGGGCTGCCTGGTGTCTCCCATGTTTGTGTTCCCATTTGGCATTAGAATTTTAAAAGTCCTGCATCTTTTCTGTGGCTCCTCTAAAGTTCAGACAGAAATCTGGAGTCACCACTGACCTGGAAGGCCTGCTACTGTATATGTCCATACCAAAAAGCAGTGCAATCTCCCTGACACCTAAATCTTCTGGTTTCTTTTAAAAAACACAAAACAAAAATGCTCTCCTTTTGTTTTTAGAGATTCCTGGAGAAATACGGCTACTTGGAGTCTACGCCAGATGGGTCATACCCAGCAGAATTCTCAGAAGCCATCCGGTAAGCCCCGTGACCATCCCCTGGGTGTGCCTTTAATGAGATTCAGCACCTTGGAGAGCCCTTTAAAGTTCAGATTATAACCCGGAACAGACTTGCCATCCCTAATGGACTTGGGAGCCATTGGGAGCCCTGCCGGTCTGGGCCGGCCGTCCTCATCAATCTAGCAGTCTTTCTCTCCCTGACTATGCAGCCGCCCTCATCTTTGTCCTAACCGGGAAGCGGGGCTGCTGATGGGAAGCCACGGCCACCCCTTCTGAATCAGGGCCTTTACTCCCCCACCGCAGCCACTCCTCCGGAGTCTTTCTTTGGAAACGCAGCTTTCCAGGCCTTTCCTCCCACCAGACGTCAAGAGCCGGAGTCGGCGGTGTGTTGCTGGGGTCCCTCAGCCGATTGCCTTGTATGGGGCTGGCCTTCCTTCAGGGAGAGCGAGATCTTTGCCAGTGCCATGGTTTGGGGCCAGCTGAAAGATTCCAGGAATGCCATCCCTGCCTTCTGGAAGCCGTCCATCTTCAAACAGTCGCTCTGTGTTTCTTTTTAAAATTCTCTTCTTTTGCTTCCCCATTCTTGCTGCCGCTGTCGCTGTGCCGTGTTGCTCTGAGGCTTTGTTTTTGGGCTGCAGCACCCACAATCCTCCAAGACAGTCACAGAACTCTAGCTCTGGTGTGAGTTCCTACAGCGTGGGCGCATCCGCTCTGGATTTTAGTGGCAACTTTAAAAGAACAGGCCCAGCAGCTTCCCAAATTGCTCCTTCAAAATACAGACAAATGTCTGGAGGGATTCACCATCCCATTGATGTGGAAGCCCCCAGCCCACTCCAGTTTCCTCTCCAGGAGATCCTTCCATAGGGTGGGTCAGACATTGTTCAGAGGGGGCCTTAAGGTTTTTCTTGTTTGTTTTCTTAAAAGCCACAAGGCAACCCCAGTTCCTTGAGTGGGATCTCAGGTGCAGCCCTGCAGCTCTGCTGAGGGAGGGGTCTGTCCATTTGGTGCCCATGAGGGGTGTCTGACCCACAACAGGGAGCGCTCCTGTCACCCTCTCCGTAGGACTGCAGGTGTCCCCTGCTTGTTTGACAAGTTAGGGACCAGAACACTGTCGAAATCCAGAAGTCATTGAAATGTGGAACTGACTTTTTAAAGCTTGCAAATGCGTTTTGACTACCAAAAAGAAATGTAAATTCAGGCTTTCCTCATGCCAGCCTCCCAGGCTTGCCCACCACCTTTTACACCCCTGAGCGTTATTCCCGAACGAAGCATTTCTCTCTCTTTCTCTTTTCTTCCAGGGAATTCCAGTGGGTCTCCCATTTGCCTCTCACAGGTGCTCTTGACATCCCTACGGTGCACCACATGAGGCTCCCCCGATGTGGCACGAATGATGCGAAGAGCCAGGTGGCCTGGAAGGCCCGTGTGGAGGCCCTGCTCTCAGGCCGAGGGCGTCAGAGAAGCCTCAGGAAGCGGGACGTCCACCAAAGTAAGTTCCTCCTCTGGCCGCAAAGCTTGCCCTGCCTTTTGAGGCGGAGGGAGCTCCTGCTCTCTCCAGGCATCACTTGGAAGGACGGGTCATCATGGACAACCACGTCCATCAGCAGCTGCCGTGTCAGTGGGGTGAAGAATCCGTGACAGCTGTGAACCTGACCTCTCTGAGGTGCTGAAACTTCACCCAAAAGAGGTCCAGCACTTCGGAGGGAGAGCTTCCAGTCTCTCCCCATTGTCCTTGTGACAGATTGGCCGAGTATTATTTTAGAGTAGCATAAATAGATTCCACCAGAGTTACACTATGCAGCCCTTAAACTGAATGCCGGTGTAGCCCCATGTCTGTGGATCCATTGGCAATGTGCACGGATGACAACTGACAACCCGTGGGGGAATTGCAATGCACAATGCATGGAGGCAGTGGCATTCACCACATGCTACGCTGTGTATTTCAATGCACTGCTGTGTGCATCAGCGTCCAAAATGCACAAGTCGACTTGCGCTGCCATCAGCTGGATGCAGCTGTTCTGAAATGTCCAAGACCTGCGTGAGTAGCAGAACCCATGTTTGCAAATGCCACTCCCAGGATGCCAGGCTTTGATTCTCATGCATGTTTTTCAACCTTCAGTCCCTTGGGAACTTTGTCCCATCATCATATTTTCTAATATACTTTGGATGTATCACAAGATGACATGACTGACTGGAAATGCTCATGATGCTTGGTGAATATGGAATGAAGTCTTAAACTTTTTAAAAAAATGACAGAACTCTTCAGCTGAAGGAACTTAGATCCATGGGCAGAGCTATAAATTAAAAGCATTTGCAGACAACCATGTAATAATATCCAAGTATGTTATACCTTCTAATGTACTTTGGACTTCTTACAAAATGGCACGACTGATTGGAAAAGATGGTGATGCTTGGCAAAGTGGAAGGCAGTGGGGAAAGAGGAAGGCCCCATGAGAGGTGGAGAGATTTCATTCAGGAAGCCATGGCTGCTCCTCCGACTTTGCAAGACCTGAGCAGGACTGTTCATAACAGGGACAGTTGGAGGCCTTACGTTCAGAAGTTGTCATAAGTCCAAGCTGACTTTATGACAGTTAACAACAGACCGTCATCTCTCCTCTCAACTTGTCCAGCCTTTAATAACCAGACGTCCTCTCCCGGCCTCCATGAGACCATCTTTCGTCGCTGTCTTCTCTGGGCACGTCCTGGAAGCTGGAGGTGCTCTTTTAGCACCGGCTAAATAAGCTGGAACAACATATTTATGTTATGGGATGGCAGGTGCTAGGCGTGGGTTTCCCCTGTTTATGAGCTCCGTCTGGCTAATGTGTTTCCTAGACAGTCGGAGCGAAAACAGCAGCGTGGAGAACAGATGTGCCAAAGGCCAAGGCAGATGGGAAACGTTTTAATGGGGAGATGAGGCCATCGCTTAGAGAGGCCTGAAATTTGCCCGGACAAAGCGGGATCTGTTTCTGCTGGCTGCAAAGTGGCCCAAGGGAAAAAACCAGAGACGCTGCCGTGCCCTTGTTTTCACATGTGGATGTTTGCGGAGGGGAGGCAGACCTGCTCCTCCTTTGGCACAACGCCCAAATCCCCACGTAACTTTACACCTCTGCACAAATAATGTTTGTTTCTTCCTCTTCTTCCCATTCCCTGATTTTCTTCATCTTTTCTCCATTGTCTCTTTCCCAACTTGTGTCTGTGCCTTCAAGTAACCTGCTGACTTTTGGCAACCCCATGAATTTCCTAGGGTTTTGTTACACAAGCAGTCCTCAGTGTTGGTTTTGCCAGTTCCTTCCTCTGAAATAGAGCCTACATAACTTGGGTTTCTTTGGTGGTCTCCCATCCAAGTACCAACCAAGGCTGACCCTGCTTGGCTTCCAAGATCACATAGGATCTGGTCCTTTTAGGGTATTTAGGCCTCTTTTTTCTTTGTTGAAATGTGTCACAGGTCTTGCAGATGTATGGGTTTAGGGCTCAATCTGTTCTATCCTGTTGCCAGTCCTAAGGTGGTGCAGTTTCTAAGAAATAACAGGAAAATGGCAAGTAAATGAGTGTCTTTTCCACTGAGATTCTTACACTGGTTTTTAGATTGCAGCTGTTTCTGAGCACTGATGTGGCCACTTGAATATTCTAAAGCACCACAGGCATGCTGTGGTCGCTGTTGTGTGTCTTTGAATTGCTTCAGACTTGTAGTGGCCCTAAGGTGAACCTATCATGAGGTTTTCTGGGGGCTGAGAGTGTGTGACTCCCCCAAGGTCACCCAAAGGGTTTCCACAGCCAAGCAGGGAACTGAATCCTGGTCTCCAGGATTGTAGTAATTGAACACTCAAACTCCGACACCAAGCTGGATCTCCCAGGCATGGATGGAACTAAATTAATACTGCTAACATTGGTGATCAGTACCACGACTCCATGATCTGTTCCCCAGCCCCATGAGAGCTCAGCACTCAAAAATTCCCAAAGGAACCGTCCCATGGGAGATGGTTTTGGGTCTTCATGCTAGTTTCTGCCTTTCCTCCTTGGGAAATGTGACTCTGGCCTGGATCTGCTCCAGAGCTCCTCGAGGGCAGCGCTGGGATGTCTGAGTCATCTTGCAAGAATGGGATCATCATCACCACTGCAGCTGCTTTTGGGCCTGTTGCTCTGGGGAAGTGAGACAGGTTTGCACCAGGCCCCAGGTCTTAGGGCTTGCTGTGGCTGGAACGGTGGAGGGAGAGAGTGTGTGCAAGAGGGATGCAAAAACACAGGGATCTCACATAGGCGGGCACCCTCTTCGTGACTTACGCAAGTGCCAAGTCCACCTTGGGCTTCCATATGTCCCATAGGTGGTTTGGCTGTTGGGCTAGGGCTTGGGAAGGCCGGGGTTCAAATCCCTGCTTGGCTCTGGAAACCCACTGGGCAACTTTGGGACAGCCACTCTCTCTCCTCCTGAGAGGAAGGCAGCGGCAAACTTCCTTGGAAGAAAAACAACCAGATAGGGTTGCCATAAGTTGGAGCTTACTTGAAGACGCACAACAACAACATTTTAATTTATTTAAATTTTCCCCGGCTACTTGGAGGCACAATATTCTGCCCATCCTGATCCAACCCCCTTGGAGGTCCTCCAGCTTACCTTTCTTTTTGCAGGCGGCAAGTGGTACAAGCGGCACCTGACCTACCGGCTGGTGAACTGGCCCTGGTACTTGCCCCAGCAGCAGGTCCGGCTGGCCATGAGGGCCGCCTTCGAGCTCTGGAGCAACGTTTCATCCCTTGTCTTCTGGGAGGCCTCAGGGGACCTTGCCGACATCCGTCTGACCTTCTTCCATGGGGACCACAATGATGGAGTGGACAATGCCTTTGATGGACCAGGTGAGAGTCCTTCCTTCCTTCCTTCCCTGATCCAAAACAGGAAAACTTGGGGATAAGAGCAGAGGGAAGGAAATAGGCACTGGGGTAGCTGCCCTTGAACTGGGCCCTGGTCCTAAGGGGGAACACCTGACTCTGTCCAATCTTGCCTTTTGGCAGACAAACTGGGTTGGAGGACATTTGACCTGCTTGACATCAGGCCCCAAGGCATGGCTCTCGAAGCCACAAAAGCGCTTACGGGGAGTTCCTTTCAATCTGAGCCACAAAACAGGGCTAATCAGTGCCTTGTGTTTTAACACTGGTCAGATCTGTGTGCCAAGGACTAAAAAAAATACACCTGGCAGAGCTATGTGCTTTTAATGCCCAAGATTTTAAAAATACTCAGCGCCTATCATGTTACTGTTGTTGTTGTTGGCCAAGATTCTAGTTGAGCTACTTAGTTGTGTCACTAACTTAGTTGCGTAGCTAAGAAGGATCTCCCATCCTGAATCTCGAATCCTGCTTTATTGGGCAGCAGCCGCTGTGAGTGGCAAGGATCTTTCTTCTGTCAATCGGGATGCAGCAATCATGGATATGAACCAGTTACAAATCTGTAACTCTAGGTTATGTGTTTGTAACTGCAATTATGAATTCCAGCCATTATTATTAATTCATTTGTATTCTGCATTTTCCCCAATGGTACAACTCAATGCAGCTTGTAACAATGAAGAGAAATATGAAGTTTTGAAAGCCATCAAGAAGAAGGTGTTAAAATAATTAAAGGTGTTAACTAAACAATTAAAGGTGTTCAAATAAAACAATTTGTAGAATGCAGACTCTTTTGGGGGGAAAGTCAATTAAAAGGAATAGAAATCAGCCTCTGAGCATTGCTGGTGCCGTTTCGGTTGCAGGTTCTATAATCTCCTTTTCCTCTCCCTGCCCCTCCACGTCTTCAGGGGGCGCTCTGGCACACGCTTTCTTCCCACGTCGAGGGGAAGCACATTTCGACAAGGACGAGAGATGGGCACTGGATGGCGGGAAGGGCCGCAACCTCTTTGTGGTGGCGGCGCATGAGATCGGACACACCCTGGGCTTAGAGCACTCCCCAGTCCGTGGGGCTCTCATGTCTCCTTACTACAAGAAGCTGGGCAAGGGTTTTGTCCTGAACTGGGATGACATCCTGGCCGTCCAGAACTTATACGGTAAGCTGAGGCCATTTCCACACTGCACTGTCATGGTGCTATTATTCCACTTTCAACATCCTATGGGAGCCTGGGGTTTGCAGTTTAGGTTTGCAAACCCCAGGATTCTACAGGACGTTGAAAGTGGAACAATAGCACTATAACAGTCCAGTGCAGAAAGACAAAGCATGCTTCTGCATTGCACAGTCCCCAGACTGACAGGATGGCAACCTAACTAAATATCTTTCCCTAATTTTATTCAATTTGCTGGATTTAGCTTTATTCTGGTAGAAATTTCTGATTTTTAAACACACTGCTCCTGAAAATGGAGGCTCTTTGGAGCTGTCATTGGCCAGGACATGGTGGCTCCTTCTGCCAGAGTTGGCAATCTTGCTTCCTTCTGCAGCCACCAAAGCCAGCCCAGAGGGACCAGGAGATGCTCTGGGGTAGATTTCTGGCCCCATAGAAGGCTGTGGAGGGAGGCCAAGGGAGTTCTGATTTCTGCTGAACTTTGTGAGTTTCATTTTATTCTCTGTTTCCGGGGGCAAGGAAAACCTTCTAGGGGATCTGTGGTCCAGCTTCCGGGAAAACTCTTTGCCCACTTCCAGGACTGGAGGCAGGGTCTTGGCAGCCGTGAGCAGCCGGAGGGCAACCTCAGCTCCCATTACTGCTGGTCGTTTTTTGACGCCATAACCACAGGTAAGAGTCAGGGCATTTGCTAGAGCAGGGATGGGATTCTTGTGGCACTTATGGGGGCCACATATACCCCCTCAACACCCAGCCTAAAGGAGAACTGTTTGCTGATCCTGGAAATCTCTAGAACAATATGCCATTCCTGTTGTAGTCTAGCAGAAAATCCAGGGATTTGAAAAGGGAAGTATGTGTGTGTGTGTGTGTGCACACACACGTGCATGCATGCGTGCGCACACACACACATATATCTTCCAAAAGGGAAGTCAATTTCTGATCATTTCTGGTCATTTCTGGGTTCATGTGGAGGAGCACATACAGCCCCTTAAAAGTCCTGACCCTCTAACATTTCAGGGTTTTGTCATCAAAATAGATTCACTAATTCCCCATCAAAATTCATACTGGCATGCAATTGCTTGCAAACCCAATCTGTTTATTACATTTTTAGATCAAACTTCAAGACAACGTTGCAAGACAGCTTACCCATAGCAAGTTACTTTGTGGAATAGCAAGCAAATAATTCTCTTCCTTTTGAAACTTAGTGACAGGCAACACTGTTCCTTTTGGGGAATGTGTGCAATAAGTAACATGTACTCAGTACTTTTAATTATTATGGGAAAGGGAGTGCTTTGGGGAGTATTTTAGGAGGGTACCTTCTCACCCAGAAAATAAGCTATTTTCTTATTGTGTTAGATGGATGTTATTGCATTGTTCTGGACCTCCAAGTGGTTTCCAACGTTTGGTGACTCTAAAGTGAACCTATCACAGGGTTTTCTGGGGCTGAGAGAGTGTGACATGCCTAAGAGCACCCGGTGGGTTTCTGTGGCCAAATGGGGAATCAAACCCTGGTCTCCAGTGTCTCCTGAGTCCAATGCTCAACACTCACAACATGTTGGCTCCATTAGATGGCGATAGATAGATAGATAAATGGATGAATAGATAGTTACGGAACGAAAGAAGAGCAAGAAAACAAGGAGCTTAACAAGTTATTACGAAAAAATCCATAGCGAATGAATGGCACATACTAACAACTTAACTTTTTATAAATTGTAAAAATAGCCATTTCTTTTTAAAAAAAGTATGTTATGGATTAGACATGCCCTGTGCCCCTAACCTGCCCGTGTTTTGCACAGACCCCAAGGACAACATTTTGGTCTTCAAAGGCAGTCATTACTGGGTCGTGTCCAAAGGAGGAGAAAGTAGTGGTCCGCACCTAATCCAGGCAGCTTGGCCAGGGCTGACGCCCACCGTTGACGCCGCGACTTTCTCAGAGGAAAATGGGAAATTCTATTTCTTCAAAGGTGAGGCACCTTGACTTGATGGGATACTTCATGAAATGGAGAGCTCCCAGCTCAAAATCTGACATGTGCTAAATTGCTGCCTCTCACACCCTACTTTTCTGTCTATAAGTTAGACATAAGAATACTGTCCTACCTTGCAGGACTATTGTAATAGTGATCAGGGTACTGCCTTGCCAAGGACTTTGGGGTCTTCAAATGCAATGTGGAAATGCACCGCCGTCAAGATATTGTTGGCTACTTACAACCAACGCACGCCCCGCCCCTCTGAAATAAATTAATGTGAAATCATGTCATGCTGCAAATCTTCATCTTTCTCTGAACATTTTATAGAGCTAGTCTAGTGCTGTGGAAGGAATTATTTAATTGTGTACAATAAAAATTCTGAGCATGCATACAATGTGCTTTAAGGACCCAGAAAGTAATAAATAAATAAATAGTTTTAGCAAACCTGTATAAAGATTTCTTCGTCTAAACAGACTGGAGAAATAGAGGCTAAGCGTGGATGGCTTTAAAAACCTTCTCGTGAATCTGTGGCTGTGGTTCCTACCACAAGCTTGCTGGTTTCCTTCCGTAGTTACTTTCCTATTCTTCTGAACGGAGTGGAAACTTTAGGCTCTGTTGAGCGTGGGTGTTTCCCCCTGCAGTTGAGGCTGCGGTCCTAGCCTTGCTTCCTGAAAGAAACCCAGTTCACTTTGGAAGATCTCGGGGCCACCACAATGGCCTCGTGGCCTGAGGGCTCCCCTTTGCCTGGCCCCGTTTGTCCGGCAAGGGGCTTGCTTTCTCCTAAGGGCTGAGAGCGACGCAGAGTGTTGTTCCGGCACTGCTGCCCCCTGATGGCTGCCAGCCTCCCGTCCACTCTTTGGATCGCTGGAGTCCCTGTTCCACGTCAGCTTCCTTTGCTTTGGTCCCTGAACCTTTCCTAAAACAGGAGGGGGCCCCGTATGGCCCTCAGGCTGCTGCTGGCCTGCAGCTCCCATCAGCCTTAGCCAATGTAGACAATAGCAAGGGATGCTGAGAGCTGCAATCCAAAAACATAGGACAAAAATGGCTCACTCCTTTATTTATTTATTTATTTATTGGAATGGCTTAGCCCCGGGAAAACCTTTTCAATGTCCTTATACAGCCAGGACCAGAGTTTGGAAAAGTTACTCTTCCCCTCCCTCTGCCCAGAAAAATAGTAGCAAAGTAGATGAGAAGATGAGGTGTTAGGACTAAGAAAATTAGATCCCTTCCTTGCCTACAGGAGGCTAAATATTTGCAGCTGGTATAAAGCATGCAAATGAAACTTATTTGACTAACTTGTGCAAATAAGATGCCTATCTTAGGCATATAATGTTCATTCTAATTGGGTTAATTGTGTGTGTTTGTGCATGAAACAGGTGGAGAGTGGTTCTCAGACACTTAACGAGGGAAATTGAATTCAACCTCCCCTGTCTGATTTCTGAAATTTGAATATACCTGTTCCTCTCCTGAAGCATGTTTTCAAAACACAAAGGACTAGAGTCCTGCTTTCAAAACGCTTTTCGGAGGCAGGTTACAAAGTTGTTGATCTTCCCCAAACTGACTTCTGATTAACACTTGGACAAGTTACTTCTGTTATACCCAGAACACTTCAATTTTGTTTAAAGTTCAGTCTCCTTTAAGCATGTTTTATTATATTAACTGTCAAGTGCTGGTCACTTCAGCTCCCAGAATCCCTATCCATTGGCCATGCTGGGTGGGGATTCTGGGAACTGAGGACCAAAACACCTGGAGGACCAAAGCATGTTTGGCCGCAATCTGGCCCACTGTGGTTCTGGAGGAAGTCCCTCCCCTTCTGCATAGCCACGCCTCCTCGTGCATGGGAAAAGCAGTCATAGGCCTGGGGGAGAGGGCGGGGCTGCTGACATCATTAAAAGGGGTGGGGCTTGGGGGCAGAGTCCTTCACGGCATCACCTGCCCAACCTGAGTGGTCCAACGGCCTTTCTCTCTGTCGCCCCCTGCAGGCGGCCGGTGCTGGCGCTACGAAGGCGCCTTGATGGAAGACGGTTTCCCCCGGAAGTGCAGCAGTGCCGGCGACCTTCCCGCCACCCGGACACGGCCCTCCACTTCCGCCCGCTCCGCCAGCTGGTCCTGTTCAAAGGCCCCAAATACTACGTGGTGGACGAAGAGTCCCTCCGGCTGGAGCCCTACTACCCCAGGAGCCTGCGTGACTGGGGAGGCGTCCCGGCACGGCCAACGGGGCCCTCACGCACCCGGATGGCTTTGTGTACTTCTTCCGAAACGACCGGTTCTGGAAATTCGACCCAGAGAAGCTGCAGGTGGTGGGAACTGGGAGATGGGCCCCCCAGCTCCCCTGGCTTGGCTGCCAGGATGTGGCCCTCAACCGAGCTGGGGCCTGACCCGTCCGTTCTTCGCTTTGATTTGTGGCTTGTTTTCATTGCAAATGTCCAAAATCTTCAAATACTTGGTGGGTTTCTGGGGCCATTTGCTTTTCAGGATGGTCACGAGCAGCTTAAAAACAGACAGAATAAAGAAGGTCTAAACCAGTTTAGCAGAAGGAACCCTTCTGGACCAGAAATGGTTTGTGGAGGGGCAGGAACCAATATTTGACCCCCAAAAATGCAAGTGCTGAAATCTGAGACAAGAAAGGGCAGCCCAGCTTTGCACAAAGGGCTGGCCGGAAGAAGAAACCACCCGTGGAGTAGGAGACTCATAGCGAGCAGTTGCCTGCTCTCCAAAGTTAATCCAGATTCCACCTGGAGGCCTCTCTTCTGTCCTCATCTTTGTTTCCAAGACGGCTGCCACAGAGAGGACAAAATGGCAGACCTCTTCCTCTGTCACTGAGCCTTGAGAGGAGTTAACTGCCGGCCGACCATCAACTTGAACTTCCATCTCACGATCTTGAATTCCCATCCAAAGGGCACAAGAGGTGTTCAGAACGGCTTCTTCTGCCTGACTTTGGCAGACGCACTGCTGAGTGGCCGTTTTGCAGAACATGGAGAAGATAACGGAGCGCTCCTGGACTATTTCTTTCTACCCGCAAAGCGTTTTCATTACCTCACTTTGGCCACCTTGTGTGGCAGTGGTATTAGGAAAAGATGGTGGACAACACCACGATGAGAAAGGACACCAAACGAGCAGAGCAATGGAATGGGGGAGTCAAATTGGAGACATGGTTGGGAGAAAGCAACCCATATTCCACTCCACCAGCTGCCCCAAGAGTGTTTTCTACCAAATACCTCAAAAACCTCTTCCTATCTGGGTGTCTTTTGCTGTCCGAGTGCCTTTGTAGGCTTCCAGAACAGGATGCGGTGCTTTTGATTTTAAGTCTGGGGCATTTGGGGATTATTTTTACAGGGAAAGGACCTATGGGATGAACTCTGGCCCTTCTGGGGCCCTCATTTGGCCATTTGGGCTTCCTCCAGAAGATTCTCCCCTTCCTCATGGGACCATCATTTGTGGTTTCCCAACTTTTGTACATCTCCCCTTCCCCAATTTTAAAAGGTTGAAGTATCTCTCCTAAAGCTCCGTTACTGGTGATGGGAGCTTTAAGCAAAAATAAGCCCGTCTGTTACTAGACTGTGGCCCTCAACCACTTCTATACAATAAAATTAGGGCTGAAAGGGGTTGGTGGCCCTCGTTTTAGTACCAGGTGGATGATTCCTTTTGTGGCCATGCTGGTGCCAGAGACAAAGCAGAGGAATAGCACTCACCAAGTGAGTGCTTGGATGGTGTCTTCTTGCGTGGCCGAAGGGGGTTGGATTCGATGGCCCTTCAGGTCTCTTCCAATTTTATGGTCCTAGGATTCTGTTAACTTTAATTTTGGCCATCCATGGGGCATTTCTCCCCCGTTTTGGGGCAGGTTGTAAGGTTACAGAGCCCAGGCATAAAATTTTGGTGCATGTGTGCAATGCTTTGGCTGATTTGTTTCGGGGGTGGAGGGTGGAATATACTGGGTCTCCCAAGATTATATCCCTAGAACCCGGGGATATCAGTGAGCCACCAAGTTGTATCCTGGAACACCTGGCAATAGGAAATGCGTAACTGCCAAAGAAATTCGAAAACTTGTGTTTCCAACAGAGCACTCTGTCTACCCAAACTCCACTCTCCCGGAGGACTGAGCTCTCATACCATGATTTTTGCCCCAAATTGACCAGGCAGACCGGATCACAAATGAGTTTCACAGGGGGTAAAAAACAGCTGGAGGAGGGGGAATTTTGCCAAGGCTTCAACGTGGATTGCCCAATGTTTAAAAAATTATTTCCTGTGGAGGCTCACTTAGTTCCTCTTGCAAGGTCTCTTGTCCGTTTTGCCGCCACTGCCCACTCCTTTCTTTTTTTTGCAGGTATTCTTTTCTTGGAATAAAAAAGGCAAAGTTATTTTTGTACATGTTTTCCCCCAAGACTCGACGTCATACTCTCGCTCCCCCTCCTGGAACCTTCTGTACCGGTGGCTGGACGGGGCCCTGAGGACGGCAGCAGGATTGCCAAAGGGGTTCCCACCGGCCTCTCCTCCAGCACTGTGCCACCCCCCAGGATCTGCTGCCCGAGGCAGCTGCTCTGTTCTGCTGGTTGAGTCCATTCTAGGTTTTAGTCCAAACTTTGAAGGGGCCACCCAGCTGCCCAAGCCTTTTGAAGAGACTCCTGTGCCTTGGAAACTCCTTTAATGTTTGAACTCATACCTGGGATGGATTCACTGGCCCCGTGGTGTAGAAGCCGCCAACTCTTAGTGCCCCCGCTGCAGTTGGGAATTGTGGGCACAGTAGTCCAAAAAAGCTACTTTTTCAAGCTCGGTGGTTGGTCTAGAACTGGGGGGCAGCTGGGCAGGGGTTGGAGGACTTTTTCCCTTCCAGTGTCCCTCATTGGGCTGCCCTGGCATGTCCCAATGTGTGGCAAGTGAAGTTACTTCACTTTGATCACCATTTTTGGACCAAAATGATCTCAGAAAGGGTTCTAGGGCGGGGGGGGGGGGGACTTTTAAAAAAGCAGACTACCACCTCTATGTGAAGTTTTGGGTGGTGGAGGCAGGAAATCATTAAAAAAAAAATCCTGCCCAAAGCAGTATATTTGGGAGGGCTTTTAGAGGGCTTATAGTAAGCGCCAGGGAACCTGTCCTCATATGTTCCTGGAACCCCGAGGGGCCCTGCTCCGGCCTCCAGTTCTTTGCTGAGAGGTGGCCCAGCAAAGGAGGAGGAGAAGCCCTTCGCTTTCCTTTGTGCTCCGTTGTCGTGTTGCAACATGCCCGTGTTGGCCCTTGTCAGGGCCAGCCAGCCAGGCTCCTTTGCAATCCCTCTGGGGACCGGAAATGGCTTTGCTTGTTGACACACACACACACACACACACACACACACACACACACACACACACGAGTGGTGTTGCAAGAGGCCAGTGAGGAAGCTGGAGCCCAACAGCTCCTTTCGTGGCCTTCTGCCCAGCCAAAGGTGAGCCAAGGGCTGTCTCCAGAAACATTACTGCCGGAGGCAAAGGACAGGCAGATGTCTCCACACCCACCAACTGTCCCAATTTGGCAGGGAACAATCCTGGTTAATCATCCGACATCCCACTTTTTCAGCAGCTTTTCAAATGCCCTAGTTTCTCGCTCCTCCTCCTGCTTTCCCTCTTTGTCCTCAGCTGAATTCAGTTGCCGCAAAATCCAAACTGCAAAAGTATACTCAATTAATTCAGCAAGCGGGGAGAGAGGAAATGAGGGGGCAGAATCTTGCCCTTCTCAGTAAGGCTCGAGCCAAAGCGAACTGCTGCTGCAGCTCCAAGCTTGTCTGTTCTTCCTCCTCATTCACGGAATTGGTCGTGCTTCCCCAAATTTAAGATTCCTCAGCAATGGAAGAGCATCCTTCAATATAGCCGAGGACATCTGGATTGTTTAAGGGAGACCAAGAGAAGGAAATGGCCCATTGGGGGGTTAAATGGGAGGAATGAGTGAACTGCCCGCCCCAAGCATCTGCTGCCTGAGACTGTTGTGTAATTCTGCATTACATACGGCCAGCCAAAAAAATTCACAGTATGGAGAAAGTGTGTCTGTGCACAGTTCCATACCTCTTGTTTTGTTGTGTGCTTTCTGGTCATTTCTGACTTTTGGAGACCCTAAGACAAATCTATCAAGGGGTTTTCTGGGGGCTGAGAGAGTGTGACACACCCAAGGTCACTCAGTAGGTTTCCATGGCCAAGCAGGTCTCCAGGGTCATATCCAATGCTTGACCACTACACCATGCTGGGTCTATACCAATACTCCCAAATTATTTTCCTCTGGGGCCTGAGGTCCCTCCATAAATTTCTGTATTTTGGGAAACCCAGGACCTGCATTCATTTTATTGGAGTAAAACATGGTAAAACCCTGCAGCTGAAGATCTTCACCAACACACACTGGCTTTCAATGGGCAGTCAAGGTGACCTTGGGCAACCTTCCATCCTGGCCGTTCAGCCTCTTAAAGCCAGCCAGCAAGTGAGCAAGGTGTGCCATGTCATGAGCAGGCCAGTGAGCCCTGACGGCTTCCCTCCCTCTCATTGTCTCTTCATTTCCTCCTCCTCTGTTTCCTCTGGAGCAGCCGCCAAGTCCAACGAACCTGGAAGAAAGAAGCATGAGGCAAGGCTTCTAAACTGCCCTGTTTGATTTATCACTACCCATATCTTGTTTACAACTCTGGTCAGGTGGAGAGGTCTGGGGATGATGAGAGCTGTAGCCCAACATAACTGTGTGGGTGAGTGGTGGATTATGAGGTAACCTTGTGCAAGTTACTCCTACTTTAGCTGGACCCCTTTCCCATTTTTAGATGAGAATCCCCAGAAAAACAGAAAATTGCTGTAGCATTGCAAGGATTGTCATCCAAAAAATAGGACCTTTTCTGAGGTCTGGCCTGATCAACCTGCAGGGTGGTTGTACAGTTAAAAATGGAAGAGTTCCCCAGAGGAGGCAGTTTGGCAGAGGGAGGCAGCCGCCTCAGGTAGCAGATGTTGGGAGCAGCAGGGGCAATCTCATCATCAGTAAGGTGCCCATGTTAACTGGTATTTCCCATGTCCTCGGGGCAAGTTTTGGGTAGCTTTCAGGGAGCTCTCCAAGGTCCTGAACACCTTTCCTAAATAGGTTCAGCACCTTGGAGAGCTCCTTGGAAGCTGGCCATGAAACCTGGAGTGGATTCACAACCCCACTGACATGGGAGCCACAAGCAGCCCCTGGGAGGAGGGATGGGAGGAAGAAGTGGGCACATTGCCAGAGTTTTTCCTTGCTTCTCAGGTGCATCTCTCCCATCCAAAGTCCCCAGTATTCTCACATGGAAACAAAACCTGGCACTTCTTCAAAGGCAGTTCAAAGATTTCAGTCCAAAGTCCCTCCTTCTCAAGTTTGCCCACCACTAGGAAAACGTGGCATGATCTTTAGCTTCCAGAATCCCATCGGTGGAAACTGAGCTTTGGAAGTCCCTTACCAGGACTACAACACTATCTTAGGAGAGCATTGTGCCTCCCCCCACATACCACAAAAGCCAAAGATTCTCCTGTCTTTCAAAACATGCAACAATTCTTAGGACCCAACCTAACGTGCTGGCTTGAGAAAAGTCAACGGTTTGTAACCCAGCCTACTAGTCCTCAGTGTGTCTGACCTGTGCTCGCTGCCGGGCTCAAAGTCTCAGGCAGGCCATCTGTGCTGTGACCCAGGAGTCCGTGCTCGATGAAGCCCCGGCTGTAATGCAACTTCTCACATTTTTTGCAGAACGTAATCTCGCAGTCTGGACACATCATGCTGGAGGATTTCCTTCTCTCTAGCTGACAGCAAACAGATTCCTGAGGGGGCTTGTTCCTGTGGGCAAAGGGAGACAATTAATGTGGGGTGAGAGCTTTGGGTATAAGGCAGAGATAAAGTTTGGCCTGTGGGCAGAATGTGACCCACAGGAGCTCACAGTGGGCCCACAAGCTTTTGAGACTGTTATCTCCAGTCACAGTGAACCGGTGATACAGGGCTATTTACAAATCAGGAAACTGAGGTTCAGCTTTGAGGCCTGGATCTGAGCTGTGCTTTGCAGCCTCAGAAACTACTGGATGAGACTGGACTGTGCTGTGTGGTCTGAGAACCTACTGAATGAAATTGCACTAAATGAAGGTGTTGCCTGGGTTTTCTGTCACAGGAAAGTGTTCTTTGGAACTGTGCTGTGCTTTCTAGCCTGGGAAGCTGTTACATGACACTGAACTGTGCTTTGCAGTCTAGGAACCTATCACATGAGAAGGAGCTGTGCTTTGAAAACCTGGGAAGCTGTTGCATGGAAGCTGAGCTGTGCTTTGAAGCCAGCGAAGCTATGGAATGAAACTGAACTGTGCTTTGCAGTCTAGGAACCTATCACATGAAAAGGAGCTGTGCTTTGAAAACCTGGGAAGCTGTTGCATGGAAGCTGAGCTGTGCTTTGAAGCCAGCGAAGCTACGGAATGAAACTGAACTGTGCTTTGCAGTCTAGGAACCTATCACATGAAAAGGAGCTGTGCTTTGAAAACCTGGGAAGCTGTTGCATGGAAGCTCAGCTGTGCTTTGAAGCCAGCGAAGCTACGGAATGAAACTGAACTGTGCTTTGCAGTCTAGGAACCTATCACATGGAAAGGAGCTGTGCTTTGAAAACCTGGGAAGCTGTTACATGGAAGCTGAGCTGTGCTTTGAGGCTAGTGAAGCTACTGAATGAAACTGAGCTGTGCTTTGCAGCCTGAGAAGCTGCACATGGAAAGTTAGCCATGCTTTGCAGCCTGGGGAGCTGTTGCATGGAAGCTGAGCCATGCATTTTCCTGCTCTCCCACCAACATTTTCAACTGAGGGAGAGTCCTTTAGAAACACTCCTCGTCCCCGCCTCTAAAGCTGCCACCTCTGTGCTGAATCAGGCTGGGGAGAGTTAACCGACAATGACCGCATAAAAGATGGCCGTGGGTCGCATCTGGTAGTGGCCATCACATGCAGAAAAATAACTGTTCCACCTTGTTACTGCAGAAACGAATTAGTAAAGTAACTAGCTTTTGGCTAGGCTGGTTGGGGCTGCAAGTGTTTGCCGTCCGTTTTTGAGCTCAGATTTTGAAAACAATGGATGAGGCCTTTTCTTTCCACCTTCTGGCCTTTTTTTAAGGGAGGTCTCCTGGCCCTCACCTGTCTCCTAGCCAGGTCAGTCCAGAGAGAAGAGGGAAAGGTAACCAGTTCCAGAGCCAGCTGTCTTGCTTTGGAGCCTGCTCTGTGTTCAAATTCTGAGGAAGACAGGTGGGTGGAGTGGGATCTTCGGCACTGGCTTCCAGCCCTTTCGCCTCCTCTTCTGTTTCCTGTGAGTATTTCTCCTCAGATTCAGGCTGTTCCTCTTCTTGTCCGCTTTGGGACATTTGGAATGATTTAACACCTGTGCCAAAATTTTTAAAAAACATAAATTTTGGGTCTCATGAGGTCATTTCATGCTCTGCTTTTGGATCTTCTGGAGATACACGACCTGGGTAAGCTGAGAAGGAGGCTGGACTAGATTAACATTAAGAGTTTGGGGAAGTTATCTTTTTGGAGTATGATACACATCAAAGACACACAGCAGTGAAGGGCTACTAGATCAGAACTCAGAAAAGCTATTGTTTCCGCTGCAGCTCCCAATATCCCCCAGCCAGCATGGCCAAGGTGCTGAACTAGATCTGAGCTTGAGAAATCTCCTCTTTGGATTACAGCTCCCAGTCTCCCCCAACCAGTATGGCCATGATCAGAGCTTAGAGGAGGTCCTTTTTCGACTGTAACTTTCAGAAACTCCGAGCCAGAATGAGCAGGTAAAGACCAAACTGGCAGGCTAGATTCTGGAAACTGTGTCTGCGAAAGTAACTTCCATGCTAGGTTGAGTGCTCACACTCTCTCACACACAGAGAGGGGAGGGCGTTTTCCCAAGATCCCCCCCTCCTGGCTCACCCGTTGGCCTCCCACAATGCCGCGCGTTCTCTGTCTCCGTGGATGCAAACTGACTTTGGCCATTGTGATGTCACACGGATTTCCCGTGAAAGGGTGGGGGGTTCCCTCTGGCTGTGACTCCACCACCCATACTCCCCCACCCCACTAGTTAGGGGGCTGAGGCCCCGCCATCTCTGGATCTCCGGATCTTCCAACATCCAAGCCTGCTTTTTCCCCTGGAAACTGTCCCCCAAATTTCACCTATGCATGTGGAACAAACTGCAGACAGGGGCCAAAGGGTGGGGGGGGGCTTTTAGGTTCCCACAGAGCCCCCTTTTTCTGGCATAAAAAAGTGAAGTCTTGGAAGGTGGAAATTCAGGAGCCAACTACACTATTTAACATTACAAAAAAATTGATGTGGACGGGGCGGGGCGGGCTTTCCATTCCTCTCGCCCTGTTTTTTTTTGGAGGGGACATTTTTGTTTTTTTGCATGCCCCCTGGGTGTCCCCATGAGAAGAAACTGGGTCCCCAGATCCATTAGGGCTGCCCACCCTCATACATAAGAACCAGCAGGCCATTGAGAAACATTAACTTACACTTTGCACATGTTCAGAAGCACATTTCCTTCTGGGTCACGTCCACCCTGTTGATGCTTATTCAAATCTTTTCCCAGCCTGGTGCTGCCAGGAAGTGTTGGACTGCAACTCCCAGTTTCCTTAGTCCAGCCCAGCCACTGGCCGTTCTGGATGAGGGTGATGGGAGGTGCAGTCTAGTATGTCAGAAGGGCGGCAGGTTGGGAGAACTCCATGAACATGAAAATATGAACATATATGGACAGCATGCATGGTGTCATTTCCTTATGTTGTACTCACAGCTTGGCTTTCCACCTATAAACGAAAGGGAAAGTGTGTGGCTCTCCTCCTCTCCCCAACATAGCTTCACAACAACCCTGTGAGGTGGGCCAGGCTATGAGATAGAGAGAGAGCGAGAAAATGTCTGACACAAAGTCACTGAGTGAGTTTCATGATCTGGAGAGAAACTGAATCTGGGTCTTCCATGTCCCAGTCCAAAATGCTTACCAGTAGCAGCTAGTGGTTCCCTTGCTGAATGCACTCTGAATTAATCTGAATTTTATAGGAGCTTTCAAATTGCTGAACCCATTGCAGTGCCAGGAATCAGTACCTTGGAGAGCTTCTTTAAATTTTGGACTGAAGCCTGGAATGGATATACACATGCACCCGGCTACCATGGACGACCAAATGACTCTGTCCACGACACTGTTTCTTAGCACGGTGGGAAAATTGTTGCCCAAGGAAGGTGCCTGGAGCACTTGTGTTGTTTTGCTTTGTCCGAGAGCGTTTGCATTTGCAGCATCTCTCTTCCCCCTGACCGGGAGCACGTGCCTTTGCTCCAGTGAGGCCGCAAGCGACATCCGATCCAGCAGCGTGGCGAAGAAGGGAGTGTTTTGTAGCAAGTGTCGGTCGCCAAGGAGAAGGAGCCGGACTTGGAGGAAGAAGGAAACACAACAAAAACACACCAGTCGTGCTTGCGGAGAGAGGGGGTTCCCTCCTGACTTTTCCCTGGCTCCCTCTGCCCAAAGGGCCTCCTGACCCTTCCCTGGGGGGTGCCTCAAATAGGATGTTTTAACAGGGAGCAGAGATGGAAGAGTTACTCTGGAAGCATTAAGCAGAGAAAGGAAAAGCGTTGCTTCTCCTCCTGCATTGGCCAGGGAGTTCCAAAGGACACGCGCCATCAAGTAGCCGGATGACAGATGAGGTCAACGTGGTCACAGCGTGGAGATCATCTTGAGCAGATCTCTCTGAAGATGATCCACCCCTGTCTCTTGGACAGATCTCAGTCTTGCAGGAGCCATTTCAAGGGTTTTTTTTCCTTACAAAAAATAAAATAAAAGCAGAATCCATCAACACACTGAAAAGTTGCAAGCCTTAGAATTCAGAAATTCCAGCGTCAAGACTTTGTTCCAAGCTTCTGAACATCTCTTGCAGTCTATCTCCCTGTTACCCAAAGCTCTCTTCAATTCAAGAATATAATTTTGGATGTTGGCTCCCAACAGTTGAATGATCAGGAGTCAGAAGTCTTTGCCATACTATTGGGATTTTCCTTCTCAAATCTATCTGCTCTGCATTCCTAAAGAAACAAAAGAGGCCTGTGTCTTTTTTCCATTTCTTGGAGAAATGACGGCGAATGGGATGTAGATAAGAAAAGGTGTGAGGGAGGAAAAGCTCTCTCTTTTTTGCAAAGCTTAGCATGATGTGAAGTTTTTGGTGTCTGATTTCATCGGGATTTGCTCTTTAAGGATGGGTTGATAAAAATCTTCCCCAAACAGATTTCCAACTTCAACCCCAACCATGTCAGGAATCCCAGAGGCCCGCATGAAAAGCATCCGCCCGTATAAGACCGGTGAGCAGTATCTCTACGCCATGAAGGAGGACCTGGCGGAATGGCTCAAGGACCTCTACGGTCTGGACATCGGCGTGGGCTCCTTCCTGGAGGCCCTGGAGACGGGCATTTGGCTGTGCCACCACGCCAACTGCATCACCCAGGTGGCGAGGGACTTTGGCCGAGAGTTCCCAAAGCTGAGCACCAGGATCCAGCTGCCGAGCTGCGGAGTCACCTGCAATGATTTGGCACAGCCAGGGACCTTCCAGGCCCGAGATAACGTCTCCAACTTTATCCGGTGGTGCCGGAAGGAGATGGATATTAAAGGTAAACAAATTGCAAGGTGATATATTGTGTGTCAGAACTGCCAAATGCAGGTAATGGGTTTATCCATTAGAATCCTTCCTTCCTTCCCCTTCCTTCCTTCCTTCTTTCCTTCCTTCCTTCCTTCCTAGAATCCTAGACTTGGAAGGGATCCCAAGGGTAGTACAGGGCCATTTTCTTCATACACTGAAAGGAAAAAACTTGAAAGAGAGAAAGAACGGTACCTGTCTTTGCCTGCCTTTGAGATCTCATTTCCTTTCCTATCAGCCAAAGCCTGGCCAAGTTACTGTTTTTGGACCGTAACTCCCAACAAGGTTTGAAATGTATCCAAGCCTTGCGTATTCATTCCCCACCTCAGTTAGGAATCAACACAACATGGCAGGTTATCAAAGTGATGAACCCATTAAAGAACAGGGCTCAGCACCTTGGAGAACTCCTTTGAAGTCTGGATTGAAAACCTGGAGTGGTACCTTTTGAAACCAGCAGAAGACAGATTGATAGGTTGAGTTTTCTCCCCAGTTCAGCTCCTTCCTTTCCCTACCTGGTCCTTCTCCTTCAGACTCTCTCTCTCTCTCTCTGGGTGTGTTTCAGAAGTCCTGATGTTTGAGACAGAAGACCTGGTCTTGAGGAAAAATGAGAAGAACTTCGTCCTCTGCCTCCTGGAGGTGGGCCGGCGGGCCTCCCGCTTCGGCATGAGGGCCCCCACCCTGGTCCAGATGGAGGAAGAGATTGAGGAGGAGATCCGCCAGGACCTGAACCTCCCGCCGGATGAAACACCCCTCCCCAGGCCCCAGAGGGAGCCCACCCACTTCAGGAACTTGGACCAGATGGTACAGATCACTTTGGGGCATGGGAAAGACAATGTTGAGGCCAATGTTGAGCTTGGGGGAAGTCTGATCCGGGGGTGATATGTGGCCTCAGTTTGCCGCCCCATAGTCCCCTGGGATTTGGAGGGGGTCACAGAGGGGGAAATAGCCCCTCTCCTCTGCACGTTAGCCCATCCCTGTTCTCAGTAGGTGGGCTTCAATGTCTGTTGCCTGACAAGGGGGGGTGGATGATGGGAAACTCAGTTTCTCCACCAAGCCCCACAGACTTCCTCTTCCGCTTCTCCCCTGATGGAGTGGGCCACTTGTGCCCTTTTGGATGTTGCTGGACTACAACTCCCATCAACCCTAGCCAATGGAGAAGGATCATGGAGGGTGAAGTCCAGCAACTTCTTGACGGGGGGGTCCATACCTGCTCTGACTGGTTTGGGTTTTGTCTGAGACCAAGAGTGTGCGTGCTGCCCCTGGTTTTTGCTGGGATGTTTTCAATGGTGCTTTTATTGCAGTGTTTGCAGTTTCCACTCTCCGCAGTCAATCAGTCAGGCAACATCACCAACTTTATCGTTGTTTTGTTGCTTTTCCTGAAGGTCCAGCACCTTGTCAGCCGTTGCACCTGCCCGGTCCAGTTCTCCATGGTCAAAGTGTCAGAAGGAAAATACCGAGTGGGCGATTCCAGCACGCTCATTTTTGTAAGGGTGAGTCCCCCACTTGTGAACAATGTGACTTTTGCAGTATAGCAGGTTCTGCCTTCATGTTCTGGTGGCAGCTCCTGTATCTCTGGGCCCCTGAAACCACTCTGATCACCCCACTGCTGGCAGCTGGTTTCTGGAAGGAGGTAAATCTCAGGAGGCGTTTTTAAGCAAAAACCGTTCCATGCTGCCGTGTGGTCTTCTCCTCTTGCTTTAGATCCTCCGGAAGCACGTGATGGTCCGCGTCGGGGGCGGCTGGGACACCCTGGAGCACTACCTGGACAAGCACGACCCTTGCCGGTGCACCTCCCTCTGTACGTCCCCCGGTTCTTCCTATACGGCATGTGCGGAAGCATCAGCAGCCAAAGACTAACTGATTGGTGGATTGATGAATTGCATGCTTGCTTGCTCAACCAATTGACTGACTGATCTCTTACATCCTATCCCACTTTTTCTCCACTGAACTCCAGGGCTCAACCCCTCCTCTCTCCTCTGTCCTCATCACAACAACCCTTTAAGGTAGCTCAGGCTGAGAGTTATGGGATCAGGGTCTCCCTCTGTGTTCCATGGCTTGCTAGGGAACAAAATCCAGATCTCCTAACTCTCAGGCCCACTCTTAACCGCTACACTTTATAAGTGCCACCCGGTGGGGTCAATGGGACAGTGGATCCACTCCAGGCTTTAATCCAGGCTTTCAAGGAGCTTTCAAGGTTCCCAACTAGGCTCAGCACCTTGGAGAGCTCTTTTAAAACTGGCCAAAACCTGGAGTGGATTCGGTGCCCGACTGGCTTGGGAGCCACCAGCTGTCACTGCACCTTACTGCTGGTGATGAGGCTGCCATTGCTGCCCACCAATATCTGCCACCCAAGGCAGCTGCTTTACTCCACCTAAAGCCAGGTATGCTGTTGCTGTTAGTGTGCCTTCAAGTTGTTTCCAACCCATGGTGACCCTAAAGTGAACCTATTGTGTTTTTTTCTGGGGCTGAGAGTGTGTGATATACCCAAGCTCACCCAGTGGGTTTCCAGAACTGAGCAGGGAACCGAACTCTGGACTCCAGGGTCGTAACCTAATGATCAAACCATGACACCATGCTGGATCTCCCAAGCTAGGACCGACTGATCCTTTGCAGTGGCACCTAATGGCCATGAGGTGTCAGGCCAGTTCTAGTTTTTGTAAATGAGAGTGTTTTCTGTCTCCCCAATGTGCAAGCCCTTATGGTGACACAAGACTCTTGCCTCGTTGTCACCTTTTCCCCATTCCTTCCTGCAGCTCACAAGCAGGCCTTGAGGAGGGCCAGTCCTCAGCGGGTGCAAGCCACACCGGTCCAGCACCAGATCAAGGCCCGCTTAACGCCCAGGACGGACAAGCCCCACAGGCCCCAGCCGGCCTTAATCGTCAGCAGGTCTCAAAGTCCGCTGCCCCCGGTGGAGTGGAGGACCTACACACCCCACGGCCTCGGAGCTGGGAGGAAGACTTCTGCCACACCGCCAGCAGACTGCATTGCCTCCAGCGGCGGCAAGAAAGTGGCAGGTGTGCTGGTCTCCCGAGACCACGCTGAACCTGAGAGGGCTTCTCCTTCCTGCAGGTGAGGAAAGGGGGCTGGTGGAGGGACGGGTGGGATGTGTTTCTTCAGCAGCCACACAAAGTACCCTTCTGCCCCAGAATGGGAAAAGGCCACTCTGGGGGACTCATTTCCAACTTACGGCAACCCCAAAGCAAAGCTATCATGGGTTTTCTTGGCAGGATTTGTTCAGAGGCGTTGGACCTCCACTGAAGAAATCTTGCCAAGAAAACCTTAGGAGAGGGTCACCACAAGTTGAAGGTGGATAACAACCATAGTTCTTTTTTTAAACATTCATATGTCTTGTCCTTTGATCTCTTTCAGGGTGAGGGAACGATCAGCTACTCCATCAGGAAGGTGGACAGCAGCTGAGGAAGGGCCCGGTTCAGAGCCAACCATCTTCATGCGCGGCAGAAGCAAGACATTCCACGGCTCCGCCTCTCGCCAGCCGAATGGAGATGTGGGGAAGGACTCGTCCAGCTCAAAATACCTCTCTGGCCCACTGCACAGGCCTGGAACTGAAAGCGACAAGGTGTCCACAGGGCTCCAGAGAGAAAGGGCACAAGCTCAGCACCCTTTGGGACATGGAGGGTGGGAACGCCTCAGCTACCGGGAAGCAGCCAGCAAGAGGGGAATGGTTGCCTCCTGGCCCGTCCTTCCAGTCCAGCTAAGCTGCTCCGGGCCCCCTACCAGCAGGCCACCATAGCCCTGGCAGAGGGCTCAGTGTCAGGTCAAGAAAGAGTGATTACCTCGGGCGGCTGGAGAAAGGACCCCGCAGCACTGCGGTCGCTGTCCCCAGTCAAAAACACATGCCAGGTTCACAAAATGGATGCTCAGGCCTCAGGCAAAGCTGGCGGGACTTCCTGCAGGCCACCAACTCCTAGTAAAAGCTATCGAGGGGGGCTTTGTTTTAGGAATGGGGGAGATCCCATGGCTAAAGGCCAAGGGCTGAAGGATGGGGTTTCTCCTCAGAAGGAACAAGGGAAGATGGGCTCCGTGGAAGCTTCCCAATGGAGGTTTCCTGGTCGCTCAGGGGTTGGGATTGAACGAATGGATTCAGAAGGAAAAAGACAGCCTTGCCCAGGGCAAGATGAAGCGCAAGGCAGACCTCATAAAGGTTGTGGAGACACCAAGGAACATACTGTGGAGAAAGAACGTGTCTACACCCCTTTGCCTATTAACTTGGCTGAAGAGCAAGCTTTGTACCAGAGTCTAGAGGAAGAAATTATGGCAAACGTCAAGGAACTGGAGGCTGATTTCGAGGACAGAGACCTTCCAAGTGATATCCGGTCGGAAGGTTTTAGGATGAGCAAAGACCTAAGGAAAAATCGTGGTGCAGCTTTGGGACATAATGGTCCAAGGTTGTCCACACCCTCTCCGTCCTTCCTGCAGAGCCACAAGGGGCTCTTGGGCTATGCGGAAGGTGTGCCCCGGAGTGGGGTCTATGTGCCAGAAAAGAAACAAGATGGCACCCAGCAGGAGCGTGCTATGAGGACGTGATCCGAGAACTCTCCACAGCACTTCGTTGGGAATGCATGGGGACTGAGAGAGGTCCACCTCCATTGGATTCCAACCAGGTGAATGGAACCCAAGCTGAAAAGAAGGTTCCAGAAAGAAAATCCTCTCAGGGGGAGAAATGTGTCACCTCTGAAGGAGGAGACACTGGACCACCCACCACAACTGATGAAGGAAGCGAGGAGGTGGGAGTTAATGGAGACACTTCCCAGGGGACACCTGGCTCAGCCACCAACTCCTCAGAGAGTTTTGCCTCCCCAGAGGAGGCCAAATTGCCTCCCACTAAGCCCAAAAGGTCGCTGAAGAAACCAGAGCGTGTGCCGTCCATTTACAAGCTCAAGCTGCGCCCCAAGATCCGGCCACGCAGAGACCACCGGCCAGAGAAGAGGCCTTCCAAGATCCCCCGGCCGGTGGCCTACCGCTACGCCCAAAGACCCTCCAGTGTCAAAGGTCAGAGGAAGACCCACAGCCCCAAAGACCAGGAGCAGAAGAGCTTGGCGAAAGCAAGGCAAAACAGTTGTGGAAGTATCAAGGATGGAGAAGCTGCGCTTTTTGAGCGAGATGAAGAAAGGACCAGAGTGCAAGGGGAAACGGGGGCCCCACTTGGCCAGGAAACCTGGGTGTGACATTGCCTGAAGATGTGATTCTTACCTGATCCTTTGTGGGGCTCATCTGGCAGCTTTGGACCAGTAACCTCACATTTCTGCAAAAAGGAGATTGGCACAGTGTGCATTTCCAATTGTGTGCCGAGTTCATGATATGGGTGTGAAGAGGGAGGCCTCTCCATTTTCCTCCTTTATCTTCTGAAACATTTAGCCGGAACTGATTGTGGTGGTTTGCTTACAGTCTCAAGGACTGGAAGCCTTTCAGAAATTAAAAGCTCAGAGCACAAGCGTCCCCTGTGTTAGCCCCAAGGCTCTGAGGATCTCCAGATTGCTTGGATTTTGTGCCAGCAGCAAAAAGAAAAGACGATGGAGGCCCTTCTGTTGGCAATCTTCTTTGCCGCTTGTTGGCTAAGTTAACTTTCTTGGTGGAGACGGCAGCCTGCTTGTGAACACTTGGGATAGGGCAGCCTATCTAGGGATGGCTGTTGACCGTCATGTCAGGAGGACAGTGAATCCACTCTGGGTTTTAGCTGGAACGGCAGTGAAGCTGGCTAAATGGCTGAGTGTATTTTGGGGGACAGTTTTCAGGACTCTGGGGAGCTCCTTCGAAATACAATCTGTGCCACACCCTAGGAGAAATTGGTTTGAGCCCAGGTAACTACTTTGCAATCACGAGGTCTGGAAACTTACTGTCCCATGATCAATGAGAAACATAACTGACCCCGGAAAACTTCATCCAATGAATTTTCTATATTTCTTAGTAAAACATATGTACTTTAGAGTTTGGAATAAATGGGTTTTATGATACAATGCTGGCATACCTCAGCTAACAAAGCTTCTTTTTGACAAAGTCTTGTTTATGAACACACGCCTCTTCTTTTTCTCCTTGTTCTCTGTCCAGCTAGAGGTTGTCTAGCTGATCTTGGGTGATGGGGAAGGAGTGCCTCAGAGTAGGATATATGTGGGGTCTATGGTGACCCCATTAATTTTTTGGATTTTTCTTAGGCAAGAACAACTCAGATGTGTTTTTACCAGTTCCTTCCTCTGAAACAGAGGAAGCACTTGAAATGCCTTGGTGGTCTCCCATCCAAGGACTAACCAGGGCTGACCCTGCTTAGCTTCCAAGATCAGATGGGATCTGGTATCTTTAAGATATTTAGGCCAGCACCAAAGTCCTGCAACCCCAAAATCCGTGGGCAGAACAGCTAAAGGGAGAAATGTCTGTGGGCCTACTCACAGAAGTTTTGCTGCCTGAGGCCAGGCAAGGCGGGAGAGGCATTTTCTCCCACTCTTTGCATAAATGCAAGGGAGGAAGACGACTCTGCAGTCTGCCCAGCCCCCCCAAAGGAACATTTCTTCCTGGCTAATTGGATTGACCCTCATGACTCAGAAACTGGCCCTGTCTGGACACCGTCTCGGCCTGAGCCTTCAGCCGGCTCGGTTCGGTCACTCCCGTCCGCCTCCATTTTCAGTTGCAAATGACAGTAAGTGACTGTCTTCTCTTTCTTGCGTTCCCATTCTCTGGGTCACTTGGCTGTTGCTGTTGTTGTGTGCCTTCAAGTTGTTTCTGACTTACGGATACCCTAAGGCCATTCTATCCCAAGGCTTTTTGGTGGCTGAGAGTGTGTGACATGCCCCAGGTAAGCCAGTGGGCTTCCATGGCCAAGCAGGGAACCAAACCCTGGTCTCCAGGATCATAGTCCAATGCTCAAACCGCTACACCTGCTGTCTCCCCCGGGGCATTTTGCCAGCCCCTTTTTCTTTGAGTGTTTCTGAATGCTCAACTGGAGTTTTAAGTTACCATAATGCTAGAAAATTGGGCATTAAAGGCAAAGGCTTTTCAAGGGACCAGAATTCCTACTTGAGAGGAACAACGTCCTCATCTTGCCCTCCCTCTTTTAGCTGCATCCCCATCCTTGGACACGGAAAGAGGCCTCGTCTGTTGGTACTTTATAAATACCAGCCTGATCCGTAACTTTAGCAGGCAACATTTCTGCAGCTAAAGGATAAAGGAACCTCTTTTTCCAAAGCAGGCCCTCCTAACTATAATTTGCATCCAGTATATTTTCAGAAAAGGGTTAGTGTGAAATATTCCATGAGCCCTTACAATCCTGAAGACGGGGAGAAAGACCGGAAGAGTGGATAGAAACCACAACGGTTTAGAGGATTTGGATGCTGTGTTAAAGACCCCGGTGCCCCAATTTTGGAATCCAGCAACAGGAAGCCAAGAGCAAAACTAGTCACTTGCTTTATTTTGAATCACCAGAAAATAATTCATCTATGAATTAGTACAAGACCAGTCAGGATCCCCCAAATGCTGCATTCTTCAAAGAGGTATGAAACAAGAAGATCCACCTCTGCTGGTAGACCTGCGTGCCCAGACCATATCATTGCAAAGTGTAATTCCTTCATTTAAAAAATCCCCACACATAGAAAGCTAGTATCTCAGGGAAAAGCTAACCTACCCCCCCAATGAGCTAGGTTTCTAGGTACAGGGAGTTGTTTTTGTATGGAGAAGCCCTCTTGAGAAACCCTCTCCCCAATACAGTACAACCCTGACACAGGCTTTCAACCTGAACGAGAAAGACTCCAAGGACGCCCTCCCCATGACTTCTTCTATCGAGATCAACTTCATCTTCAATTTTACCACCTAACCTGCAAGGGAGGATTGCAAATTGGCTTAAAGGGGTGTCCATTCTGAATTTTCAGAGCTTGGGAAAGTTGCTTTGTTTTTGGAGTACCTCCAAGATCCTCTTCATTGGTGCCATGGCCCAAAATGGAGCCTAGCAGGGTTGCAGAAGGGGAATAGTGGAACCCCCCCCCCAACAAAGGATAGGAAGGCCCAGACCCTGTTTCCCACTTGCATAGTGTCCAAGTATATCAAGGGAGTGGCACTGGAGTTACTGGGGCACATCACTGCACAACCGACTGCGCAGCCAGTGGTACGGATGTGCACTCCCTCATCACACAAAGGCTAGTCCAACTGCCTACCTGCTGAAGAACCATCTCCATGGCACTCTTAGTCTTGCACAATTTTTGGTGTCCCAGGGGTGGCACCTCCCCACATAGGACACCATTTTGCACATCTGTGAAAGTCCAAGAGGCCACTTACCCCAGAGCAATATCCGCTAGTGTTTCCCATGTCAGTGGGGTGGTGAATCCACTCAAGGGTTTAATCCAGGTTTAACAGCACTCTCCAAGTTGCTAAACCCATTCCCAGATACCTTCAGCACCTTGGAGAGCTCTGTAAAATCTAGCCAAAACCTGGAGCGGATTTGCTGCCCTTCTGACCTGGGAGTCACCAGCTGCTACTGCCCCCGAATGTAGCCATAACAGGATGCCAGCCTATGACTCCTAGAATCCCTCGGTCGGCAAGGTCACTGGGAAGATTTCTGGGAGTTGTAGTTCCCCCTCAAGAATTGTCCCAAGTTCTGATTTGCTTCCCGTTTCTGGAAATGCCACGCTATGTGAGCCCCCATGAGTTCTGGAGGAGGGTTAAGTCTTGCTGGCATTCAGTGGTGAGGGAGGGGATGTGTCCAAGACAGGTGGCCTTTCCTCATAGGTAGGAAAGTAAATTCTCGTGTATTCCTTTCGCCTGTGTGAGAATGAAAAATGTCAGAAGTTTTCTCTTCACTGGGCAAGACCTCAAGAGTTTATGTGCAGTTTTTTTTAAAAAAAATTCTCATATTTTGGGAATTCTTTTTTGCAAACATTTCATAAAGTTTTTTTTTGCATGTCAAAATTGTGGATTTGCACACAGTACAAAAAAAGTGGAAGGGTGGTGGGTTTTTTTTTTTTTGCACAAAATGCATCAATTTTGCATAAAATAGAATCTCTTTTGAACAATACTTTTTCTCCTTTTTTTGCTTTTTTTCTGCTGCAGTTTGAAAAAAAACACACAGGTCTTTTTTTGCACTTACTGAAGGAAGGAAAATCTTATTTTAACTGACCTTTTCTTTTTCCCACTGACTTTAAAGGATCTCTCCAAGGTGCTGAATCTATGAGGAAGAGGTTCAGCACCCTGGAGCGCTCCCTTAAAGCTTGCAAGAAAAACTGGAGCGGCTGCTGTGGCCCCGCTGACATGGGAGCCACCAACCGGCACTGTATGGCACACGGATGTTGTGTTAAATATCCTGGAAGAGCTTTAAACTCCACTGGAGTGAGCCGGATCTTGACTAGAGTGTGCATGTTTGGGAGGCAGAATTGTGACAAAATGCAGAAAGTATCTATAGGGAAATTTTACATTGGTCTCGGTTCTACATTGTGTGGATGGAGCATTACTCTCTGCTTCTGCAGAGGGCAGGAGTTGTCAACACAGTCCTCAGTGACACAACTCGCTTCCCTGAATCTCCAGCAATGGGCGAGAAATATAGAAGGATGAGACCTGCCCTTTCTTGTCACCTCCTTCTCTTCTTCCCCAACTGCTAAAGAGGGTGTGCGAAGCTTTCTTGCACAGGGGGAGTGTTGCACAAGGAGGTACCAAAGGCTTCCTTGTGCAGCCAACTGAAAAGCACCAACGCTCCGGTATTCCCAGATGATGTGAGTGGGACCTTGGCCTCATTTCTCTCCGATCTCAGCACCCTCCATTTTGACCTGCATGCTGAGATCCTCTCTCCTTGAGGGTAGCATGGGTGTTCTGCATGTGGACCTCTGCTATGGCTGAGTGTGTCACCACCCCCTGGACCCTGTGTTGCTCTGTGACAGCCCCCTTCCCCCGGCCATTCAGTGGCTGGTGGAGAACAACCAATGTCAGAGAATTAGCTGGCTGTGTCCCCATAGCCAAACACAAACCAAGGACGTCTTCTGCAGAGATCTTCTGGGTCTCCAGAGGTCTCAGCGGATGGTGTCCTCTGTCCGAATCTGGCTGTGGAGACATCACCAAATGTTCCTCTGATCCCTCTTCTCCACCAGCAGTTGCGTGGGGCTTTGGATGTTACAGAGGCGGAAACTAAATACTGGCCTCTGCAACCAGCCCCAAATGATGCTTGCACCCACTGGGTGGACTTAATGCTTATGTGTGCCATTATCAGAATGCCAGCCCATGAGTGTAGAAACCTTAGATCATGCTCCATGCTTTGGCCAAAACTGCAATTCATGCCGGTTTATGCCAAACAAACCATGCCCCTCTTTAAGGTGCTGCCAGATCTGTTGCTGCTTTTGCTGCAACTCACAAGCAGGGTCAGAGAAAATAGAAGACTGATTCGATGACCTTGGAGAAGCAGAGACTACCAAATAAAACAAAACAGGAGTCCAGCAGGGGGTGGGAAATGGGGTCAGGGTGGCCCTGGGACCCTCTAGAGTTGCCCGTTCCTTGTCAATTGGGGCTAATCTCCCAGCAGAGGCATGGGCAGCTCCAAAGTGTGCAGGAGACATCTGCTTTCCCCAAAATCAACCTGAGGACAGAAAACCCTGCTTAGAGGTGGGGAGAATGGCTCTGAGTGAGGCAACTGTGCCCGTGGAACCTCTGGGAGGTAAATCCTCCTCCCATAATTTATTTTTCGAGCAATGGAGGCCACCTAAAGAACTGTGGTGGGGACCACCAAGGCCTTTCTGCATGGCCCTACGGATGCGTCTCCCGCCGTCCCAATGCTGGCGCCCCTTTGCTTACTTGGTGTTTTAGGTCTGCACCTGAGAGGTTTTGCCCCTGAAACATCTGCAGTGCAGCCGAGGCATGACTCAGACATGGGAGTTTACCTTTTGATGGAACCGGCTGTGAGCACGGCAGCCCCAGTTCTGTGCACCTCTTGGTTGAAACAGCCCAGAGTTCTTGGTGTCCCTCCAGGGAGAAAGGCTGTGCACGTGTGTGGAAATTTTCCACTCACGTCACCCGGTGCACTATGCTTCTTCCATCCCGCTGCCGCCCTTGGGGCTGCTTCTCAGCCCAGCTCCCAAGCTCGCACTCTTTTCCTTCCAGAGGCTATCTCCATGCTTTTGCTCATTCCCTTTGCCCCAACGATTTGGAAAGGCCACCACCAGGTAGTGCTGAAGATGAACTGAGCTGTTTTAGAGACAGCAAGGCCCAAAACGTGTATGATATGAAACTTGAAATTTTGGGGACTTTTATATACTGAGAAGCCCGTCCTCTTTCTTTCAGCTCGTGGATCAACGCAGCACCACCTTCTGTGCACAAAAGCCAGCTGGGCTGCAAACCACATCTTTCTTGAGCGCAACCCAGGGAGCACCGTTGCCAGCAGCAGACCAGCTTTGGGAGTCACAGAAAGCAGGCTGCGTGGCCCACGGCTTCTCTCCAGCACCACACTTGCTGCCTCCCAATACTTGCTGCCTGACGCGGAAGCCACCTTATGCTTTACATGAAGCCCTCTCACTAACAACTCTGAGCTGGGAAATGGGGGATTGTGAACCCAAGAGCCCTTTTTCCTCATTGACCAGGATTCTCCCCATATGCTTTTCATCAACCTGATCTGCACTGGCAATATTCCTGCTATTATTCACCAACACCTCACTGTTCCCATGCTGGGCAGATCCACAAACCAGCCATGTGAAGTAACCAGGGAATGCCACCCATTCAAGATCTCTCTTGGAGAGCTTCTGGTAGCGACGATGACTGGAGGAGAATGGTGCTCTTCCAATTCTGATCCAAACTGAGTTGTGTCTGTGTGTGTGTGATAAGATGGAGAAAGAAAGCCTCGTGTACTTCAGTCACCCGTCTCAAGCAGCTGCTCCAACAAACCAACCAGAAGAAGCAAAACCAGAATTCAGCCAAAACAAAACCAAGGTGGCCGATTCCAGAGGACCGTTTCCTCCAAAGGCTGGGCATCTCTTCTGTTCTCCTGATCACACCCCCTCCAAACTGAACATCTCTTATTCACAACAGTGTGGGTGAGGGGTGGGGGGCTGTGGGTGGAGGAAAGATCCCCTCAGAGATGCAGGGGGGCAACAACGGAGAAGGAGGGGTCATTATCGTCACTGCTGCTGTTGCTGCGGTGGAGGTCCTTGAGATTGTCTCACATGATGGTGCATCGGTTCCTCCGCAGGGCCCCCTGGAAGCGGATGGTGGTGTGAACGTGCTTGCACCGGGCGCACCCCACGCTCTTGAGGAGTTCGCTGAAGAGCAAGAGGATGTGCCAGTTGTACTTGGCTGAGCACTCGATGTAGCCACACTTCCAGGTCTTCTTCACCAGGTTGGAGACGTTCCATCGAGGGATGACCCGGCTCTTCTGGAGGTCCCGCTTATTCCCCACGATGATGATGGGCGTGTCCGAGGTGCCGATGACCCTGCCAGTCGTGCGTGAGAGAGACAGAAAGGAAAGGGCGGACGCGGTGAACGGGTTGCAAGCACGTCTGAGCCAGTAGGAATAGGCATTTCCATGGTCGTTGGGACAGTGAACCCACTTCTGGTTCTAAACTAGTTTTCAATACATTATTTTTATACTTAAGAATTATTAGTTTTGATTTGTAATAATCAATTAAGTAGTAATTAAATTTGGAAAAAACGGTATTTACCAATTAATATTAATAATTCACTGAAGATTACAAAGTACAGACCAAGTTAGTAAGTTCATTATTATTTATCATGGAAATAAATCTAGGTAACGAATATTACATTTAGTTACAATTTGTGATTTATCAGATTAGTAGTAACTGTAGGATTTACTCGATGTTTGTAGCAGGGATGGGAACCAATTTTTTAGTCATGCACAATTTGTTGTTTGAAATTGATATTCATAGTTTTGTTCTTTGTTGGTATTATTATTATGTACTATTTAGTTTTGTAGATTGTTATTTTGTCTTTTAATAATGCTTTCTTTTTTCCTGACGTGTTCTTCTTTGCTTTGTTTGTGTTTTGTGTTTTTATTCAATTAAAAATTAAAAGAAAAAGAAAACAACCCAGCTTTCAAAGGAACTCTCCAAGGTGCTGGACTCAGAGTCGGTACCTTGGAGAGCTCCCTGGATGAAAAGCTGGATTTGCCACCTTGCTGGTGTGGGACCTGCCAGCCATCACCGGAGAGAGGAAAACCCAAACATAACGGAGATGCCACATTCTTGAAAAATCTGGAGCCTAAAGACTCCACTCCAAAGCACCTTTACCTTCATGCATCTTTTCGGCAATGACCTCAGAGGCCAAGCTCTGACATCAGTGTGTCAGAGCATAATTCAGCCAGCACGGTGCTGCATCACCCCCCACCGGCAGCTCTCAAGCCCCAGGAGGGTCTGCTTTCCGATGGGGAGGGAAAATAAAATTGAGACCGTAGAGAAGCCACTGAACTGAGCTGGGGGAATGAAGATGCACTCATGGACGGGGCACACCTTCCTTTCCCTTCCCCCAGGAGCCCAGAGCAGCCATATCTTCATGGTCTAACTTGCCTCCTCGTTTCTCTTCTTTCCATAAGTAACAAACAGCAGTCCCTGCAGGGGCTGACAACTGCCAGGAGGGTCAGGTTTTTGGATGGGGCACTAGGGCAGGAAAGTTCCCCCTGCACCCTATCCAGAAAGGGTCAGACATGGGTGTTAGCTACATTTATTGTTTCAGGATGCCAGCCACACTGTGACCATTGCCCAAGCCCCAGTCCCACCCAAACGTAAATACCCTGCAAACATTAAATCCACAACACTAAAAATGGCTCTCAAAAGTTCCAACGGTGAGCTGCGTCCCCACTTTGCAATAACATTTTTCACAGGCTTGGAGTAATTTGATAAAACCAATTCCTTTCAGAGAAACACCGCTCTCCATTCCCCATCTGTGACAATCCTTCTCTTAGTTAGTTTCGTTTGGATTTCTGACAGGACGTAATACCATGGATCTTGGGAGATCAAAATCTTGCATGTGGTTTGGAGCAAACTGGAGCAATGGAAAAATTGATTCATTCGGTGAAGGGGTCAGAAGAAGGGGAAGAAGAGCCAGGGATCTTTAACACCAGTGCTTGGGGCTGTTGCTTTCATTTTGGGGGGACTACAACTCCCAGCCCTCACCTGCCTGTGTGACAGAGTTGGTGTCCAAACCATTTCCACACCCTGAGTACCAGCTCACTTTGTGATTCCCATAAATCATAGAACTACAGAGGGGAGCCAGCCCCAAAGGTTATCCTGGAGTGGGCAGCTTGTGGCCCCTGGGGCATTACCTGAACCTGACCAGACTCACCTTCTTCCTGCCTTAAGAGAGGGCAGGAAATTATTTTCCTGGGAGGCCCCAGGAGGGACAGTTCACATTTTGAATGGTTACTGGGGAAGAGAGGCTGTAGTGTTTCATATAAAAACAAAAATGCCTCCATTTCAAAACCAGAAGAGAACTTGGGGCCACTTCTGAGTGGGTTTTATTTTTTCAAAAAAAAATCTAAGGGACAAAAAAGGGTCCAAATTGCCTTCCACACCACATTTAGGCACATCTGGGGGGCAAAAACTTTTCTTGCCATTTTTAGAAGAATTTTTTGGGGATGCCACATGGCCCACAAACATGGCCCTGGGGCCACCCTTGGGCCACATTTTCTCCTCCCCTCGATTGAACAGAAGCATGACTGCGTGCAAAATATATATATATATATATATATTGTACCTTGTCTCCAGGATCTGCTGCCTAATGGTTTTGACATACTCGAAGCTGTCAAAACAACAGATGTCATAAACCAAGATGTAGGCATGAACGCTCCGGAGGCCTCGGCAACACACGTCTGCCCACTCCTACGAGAGAGCGAGAGAGAGAGAGACGGACACGCAGACGGGCAGACGGATGGACGGGCAGGCAGAAAACGGGGGTCAGGGAGTATGATGCACAGCGGGACCCTCCCGGCCCCCTTGCCACCCTACCCCACCCAAAACTCATCCCAAGGAAGGCTTGTCTGCTCCAATTTGGGGGCACCCAAAGGGGCAAGGGTTTGGGTGCCAGGTCTACAAGGGGTGCCCTTTTTGTAATTATAATTTTTATATCAACATTTCCAGCTAATAAAAATAAAAGTAAAATAAAGAAAGTACAGTTTCTTTTACAATTTATAGCACCTCTTCTAAATTCACAGTGAATTACTGGTAGAAATAGATGCAGTGTTAGAAAGCTATCCAAGTACAGAAGGCTTGTGTTTAAAAAGAACTATTCTAGCCAGCTCTTAGGTCAGAGTTATATTTTTTTGGACAGCAGTTTCCCCAGAATAACCTTTCTCATTTCTGCTTTCAGCCCTTTTTCTAAATTCCTAGCAAAAGGGACCTGTATATCAGCCGATACGTCTTTCCACACTGTAGAGAAAGCCCTGCTCTGTTCTCCGCCAACCCAACTTTGATGGGAAGGGATTTTTGGCTGAATGAAGCTTTTGATGGCAGAAGACCCCAGATCGAAGCTTCAGCGTCTTTAGGTAAGCAAGCCCAGCCCTTACTATGAGGGAGAGGGAGGTGGAGGCCTCAGGCGGCAGATACCGAGGGAAGGTAATAGATGTCACAGCCCTAGAGAACAGAGCTCCATGTGGAAAAGTTACCAGCCTCCCCTAGCCAGCCATGCTTTTGAGCTTTGAACTCTATTTGCAGCAACCGAAATAAGCTGTGGAGAAAGGGGGAAAGCAGGGACAGGAGAGAGAGAAACTGGGACATTTCACAAGCAGCTGGAAAAATGGGACAGGAGAGGATTTACTGGGACTGTCCCTGCCAAACTGGGATGGTCGGAAGGCATGAAACCTTTCCTTTCCCCCTTTCCCAAACTCTGCTGTGGCCTCACCCAGCTGGCACCCTCTTGGTGACCCGGGCTACAATCTCCATGGTCCCCATCCAGTGAGCTTCAGATGATGGGAGTTGGAGTCCAGGCCAATCTGGAGATCCCAGGGATAGGAGAAGGCACTTTACTCGCCCAAATGGATCTGAGCAGCCTTTTCCTTTTCCCAAGGAATCCTGGGGATTTTAGTTCTGTCAATGTCCAAAGGAAGCAGGACTAATGCACAATGATTAGCTCCAAAGCAGAGACCCCAGCATTTGCAAGAGGAGGCAGTAATCGTTCAAGCGGTTTAAAAGCATCATAAGATGGCCATGCGGATGGACACAGTGGTAATCAGGAACAAACGCTGTCTGTAGCTTTCACCTGAGAGTAAGCGTGGCGAAGCGATTGGTCTACGACTCCGGAGAGCAGGGTTTGAATGTCTGCTCAGCCATGGAAACCCACTTAGACAACTCAGATTCTCTCAGCCTCGAAGGAAAGCAAAAGCAGATCCCCCTCTGGACAAAATCTTGCCAAGAACACCCCGTGGCAGGGTCGCCATAGCTGAGAAATGGCTGGAAGGCTCAGAACAAGACCTCCTTTGGATTCACCCTCTGTCCTGGACTGGGTGGGTTGGAAGAAATTTGGATTTTGTTCTAAAGCGACTCCTCCCCTTCTCTCTCTCTGTCTCTCTCTTTCAGGCTGCTTGGCCAAAAATCCAGCCTCTCCAGCGAATTCCCCTCCCCTTCTGACGCAGCTCCCATCTGCTTTGGTTCCCTTCCTTTTCTCCCCTCGGTTGCTTCCTGAGGCACAGAAATGACCGTATGCCATGTCGATCATCCACCCTCCGCTGTTCCTGCCTGGCTCAGGCTCTGACCTTTCTTTTCTGCACGCGATCCATGTCCTCTTCCATTCTGGAGGACAATTTGGCAAGCGCCAAAGAAGAGAGAGAGACAGAGACGGCCGGAGTCTTTGCTCTTAGGAAACCCGGGCCTGCCTAAGACTTTGTGCCACCTGAGCACCAACTGTGCCCACCAGGTGCCCACCCAGAGTGTCCAGGGCCTGCCAAGTCACTTCAGCATCTGATTCAGAAAATGCCGCACGCTGCTCCCTTTCCATCTCTGGCGCTGAATAGAATAGAGGACAATTCACTGACCTCTCAGAAACTCAGCTGCCTGAGGGGCAACTGTGCCTCACTTTACCTCACCGTTGAATTAGTATTGGTATTAGTGCCACCTTCCCCTCTAGCTCAGGCCACACAATGTTTGGGGACAGCCCTGCCCTTTGCTATGACGGGCCAGATGTTTCTGGGCAGCCCCCAGAAACATCTGCAAAGGAAGAGCTCCTCTGCCCTCCTCCAATTCTTGTCCCTGTGGAACAGGCGGGCGGAGGGGGACTCGCCCAAACGAGGTGCCACCCATGGCTCGGCGCATCGTGACAACAAGGAGCGCTGTCTCCCCCACCCGTGACAACTGTGCTTACGCCCCTTGTGAGGAGGTGGTTGCCATCTCTGGCTCCGAGGCTACATATTAATTACAGCTTGTTTCAAGGGGAGCTTTCTCAGTCTGCTGCAAAACTAAAAGAGAAGAAAACAGAGCAGATTTCTGGGCCCTGAGTTGGTGGCACCGAACCGGCACGTCTTGTTTTGTCTTACGCCTCTCAGTCACTGGCTGCCTGACCGGGGGCCCTTCCACACCTCACAGTTACAGCGCTATGATTCCACTTGAATCGCCATGGCTCTCTCATCCTATGGCTTTGCAGTTCAGGGAGACAATTCTTAGCCAGAAAACTCGAGTGCCTCACCAGACTACATGTCCGTCCTGTTCCACTATGGCTAGGACAGTCCCCATTCCGGTGTTCCAACTGCTTTCAAACTGTCCCAGTTTCTCTCTCCTCCTTCCACGCCCCTCCTTTGTCCTCAACTTACTCCCGCTGCTGCAAAGTGCAGAGTTCAACGTGAAAAATTAGATTGCTCTAGTTTTTCAGCAGGGAGCAGGGAGAAGAAAGGAGGGGTGGAACCTTGCCCTTCCCAGCTGGCTCAGGCAAAAGCAAACCGCTGCTCTTCCTTATTTATAACTTTTGCCACCTTGGCCACGCTCTGATGTGGCTTGGCCACATGTGCCCCAGTTCTCATGTGTGAAACGCTGGAGGGTGTGCGTGTCCCACAGTCACAGCAGTGGAAACAAAGTGCTCTCCGTGTTTGTACGGCGTGCTACGTGCCGCCTTCCTCCCACACCCGCTTCAGAGCAACCTCGCACCGGTTTTCTTTCCCCCACGGCAGGCGGGGACCGGCGGCCTACCTGGAGGGTGTTTACCGGGAAGGAGGTGATGGGAGGAAAGTCCATGATCTGAAGGTCGTGGACGTGGCCGTTCATGACCACGGCGGGCAGGTAGACCCTCCGGGCCTTGGTGGGGACACAGACCTCGCTGAACTCGTTGTAGAGGAACTGGCGGACGATGGCCGTCTTCCCGACCCCTTGAGCTCCCAGGACGGCAACCTTGAACGTTGTCACCATGCCTCCCGGCCCCGGCCCCCGCGCCCCGCCCGGGGATCGGCTCCTCCGCCTCCTCCTCTTCGTCCTCCTCCTCCTCTGCCTCTTCCTCGGCCCGGTCCGCTGCCTTTCCGCTGCCAAAAAGGCCCCCGGGCTGCATATTCCGGCAGCTGTGGGCTCAGCCAGAGTCTGGAACCATCTCCTGGCAGGGTTGGCCCGTCACTGGAAGACCAAAGGGGAGAGGGGTCAAAAAGGGGGATATAGGGCCCAGGACTGGAGTGAGGGGAGAAGATGTCTTGCCCATCCCTTGGTAAAGTGGCTTGTGGGGACTACGGTTCCCATAATCCCCCAGCCAACCCTGCTCAGATCTACCATCTTGTTTCCATTAGTGGCCAAACCACAGCAATCTCCCCCAGCCACGCATTTCTTGGATATGTGATATGCAAGGATACACTGCTCCCGCCCATGGATGTTCTAGCATTGCCAAGAAGGCCCCTGGGCTGCATATTCCAGCAGGTGTCGTTTCAGACAGGACTAGGAGCCCTGCAGGGTAGGCCTGTCCCTGACATCAAAATGGGAGGAGTTCTATTGGATTAGCTCCAATGAGGAGAACGCCACTCAATTAGGGAGAGAATGCATATTTTTCATAACTTGAAAAAGGAACTTTTTTTGGCCTGCAGATCCCTAAATCCCTGAACAGGAGTTGCAGTCCGTAAAGGTCCCCGTCCCACGCTCTCCGTCTTGACTGTCACGGAGATCAAAGCACACACGTCTTCCCTCCATTCCGTTTCTTGGTAGGCGACACACAGAGCTCTACTGCCCTGTCCACGGCTGTTCTAGCTAGTTCTTCTAATAGCCTCAGTCCCTCTCCCCGCTTTTTAATAGTAACAATAATCTAGCTAAAAAGGATGGACGGCTCATCTTGCCCAGCGTCCCGGCAGAGGGAGAACACCCCTGCCCTGCCCTGTATACCCACTGCCACGGGCATCAATGGATTCTCCATTTTTGCTTTCATGACCAGGATCTGGGTGTAATTCATCTTTAGCTATTGATAGACCCACAGTTCAGAATGCTGCTTCTTAAAAGCAATTCCTTATTGTTATTCATTATGAATGTGTTTTTTAAAAGACGATAATTCCTTGTCATTATGTGGCTGAAAAAGTAACTCGTGTAGTTATTCAGTCTGTCGCTCATTACATTTTGCAAAAAGAAAGAGAGCTCTTAGGAGATGAGATGAGGATGGCATTGTGTTTGAAAAGTTCAAATGCCCTTGGAAAAAGTAATGTTTAAAAGTAAAGGGAAAACATGAGTCACCATTAGTATAATTTTCTCTGTAACTAGATTTCCCATTCAGGGCATAATTTTCGAAGCTGAGCTTCAATACCTCCCTGTCACTTACACACACATTGCGCTGCTATTTTGGGACCAAGGGGTTCAGCACACTAAAGGAAAGCTCTTTCAACGTTGAGAGTAAAACCAGGGACAGATTCATTGCCCCACTGATCCGGGACCACTGCCATTGTGGGACTGAGTTGGCCCACTCCCTTTCCCTGAAAAACTTCCAGAGAGGTGGGAAACTCAACTGGTCAGGCCCCCCTTTTGTGGGTCTCTATGAAGCTGGACCTATGGAACATCTGCCTGCCGTGTCAGGGGGTCAGAGGCACCGAGGAGCGCCAGGAGAGAAGCCAACGGGGACGGCCTGGCTGCTCTCCCCTCTCTTTCAGACCCCTTTCCAGGAAAGGGTTTCTGCTTCCTCTCTCCCCTTCAGGGGAAACAAGCCAAGCTGGAGTTAATTAAGCAGCTCTTCATTACATCACAGCCGCCCCCCCCCCCGTGTGTCTAACGTAATCTCTTTGCCTGGATCTTTCCAAAGCAATCAAGCCAGCGATGTGTTCATCTCATTTCGGAAGCCCCTGGGCAGGTTTTCTCCGCCCTGCCCTTCACACTCTGCCATAAATCTCACACTTGCTGCAGCTCAGAGAGTCTCCCTCGCTTCCTCTGTGAGGACACACAACTGGGAAAACTTCATCGCATCTCCCCCAACGCTCGTCACCACCTGTAATCATCCCCAAAATCCAGCCGGGACAAAAGGAATGGTGCATTCCTTGCCAACCCTATGTATTAAATCAAACTCCTCCAGCTCAGCTGGCGGCTTCCATGTTGGTGGAGCGGTGATTCTGCTTTAGGCTTTGAGTCTGAATTTCAAGATTGCTGTCCAACATGCTGGACTTATCGGGGTAACAGGGTTTGGCCACTTGGATCATTTGAGTTCAGAGTAAAATCCAGAGTGGATTCAGTGGCCCATGGATATTGGAACCACCAGATGCCACTAGGTGTAGCCCAGTAGATCAAGGGGGACCCCCTTCCCACCGGGGGCCACATTCTGGTGGTGGGTGGGGCCAAAGGCAAAAGGGGGAGGGGGAAATATCAGCCACATTTGCAGCATCAAGCTCTCCGCTGCTAACAATCAGCATTTCCACCTTTATAATGGGATCAGAGGTAAAAGTCCTACCTTACAGGGACTGGAGTAAGAATCAGTGGAATGAGATGTTTCTTGGCAGGGGAGAGACAGGATCTGCACTTGAACTCCTGCTTAAAAATCTGGCCATAAAATCTGGCTAAAATCCAGAGTGGATTCACCGTCCTGTTGATGCAGAAGCTGCCCCGTCCATCACTGGTTAACCTCTGCGCCTACCCAGGATACCAGGGTGGCTTTTTGGACTGCCTGTCCCAGAATCTCTCTGTGTGCTGTGGGGATGCTGAGAACAGTAGTCCAAACACAGTAATCTTTTTGGCGCTCTGCTTGAATGACATTTTTGACCATTTTCTATTGTCAAGAACTGCCTTTCTTTTCTTAAAGAAACAACCCACAGTTAGCCAAGGGTATAAAAGGTATAAAGCACCGGCTTGTCTTCAGATTGCATACATTTTCCGCTTCTTTTACTAAAGAAGAAATAATTCAAACTATTCTTGGATTGTAAGTGCTCTGGGGCAGGTAACCAGCCCCCTGGGCTTTGCACACACACACTGTGTGTGTGCTTTTTTGTTTTGCTTTTCCTCGCACCCACCTTGCAAGGAGGGCTTTGAGCAATTTCCGGGTGAGAGCTGATAGCCCAAGCCCAGGCTTCTGCCAATCTCCTGCCAAAAGGGACCCCATCTTTCCTTATGGCTCCTTCCCCCTCCACAACGGATCACCAAGTTCTCCAGCCTGGGTCGCTCCTCTCCCTTTATGGCTGGTCTTTGGCATTTCCCAAAACTGCTGGGACTTGGGGAAAAGCCAAGTCCCTAAGAGGAATAACACATCTTTTGACGCTCCATGATCCTGGCCTTCTGGAGCCCAGCTACTGACTCACACAAGGCCTTAATCCTGACCCCCTCTTTCTTCTTCCTTCCCTGGGCAAGGAGAGGCCCCTCACACAGAAAGACTAGGATTGCCAATGAGCTGCTGTGATGTTGGTCCAAAGGGGGTTGGGTGAGAATCCACTTTTCTTCTCTCTAAAACTGGCGACAAACAAAATTCAAGGTTCCGCTTCTGACAAACTCCAGCCAGAACGCAGCAGGGGCCCAGGGCGGACCCAGGGCATTTTACTGCCTGAGGTAGACCAGCAAATGGATCTTCTCATTTGCCCCAAGTGTCCACCCCACAAGCAGGATATATAGTTCCCATGGATAGCCAAGTTGCTCTCATGCAGGTCACAGAAAATCCAGCATCCATCCCCCCCCATGCCAAGTGGTCAAAAGTAACACAGGTAGAACTGCTTTTTAACAGAACTGACATTTAATTTTTTAAAAGGCAGGATATAAATTGGACGGACGGATGGATGGATGGATGGATGGATGGATGGACGGACAGACATATCTGCTCCCCCTTTATAAGAGAAAGTCAGTTGTGGATGTCAACCTCTCCAAACTTGAGCATAACTTGCAAAACGGAGGTATGGGAAAAACACAGAAATTCACCAGAAACATTGGCGGAGGGCTATTGATCATGCATTCAGAAGTCCACAGTGTGGAAGAGTAACTTTTTTGAATCACCCCACCCTCCAATTTCCCCCAGACAGTGCTTGTTTATGTTCAGTGCTCAGAACTTCAGCATGTGGAAAAGTTCCTTTAAAAAAAAGAAAACTATACTCCCTCACAGAATCCCCCCAATCAGTGCTTGTCACTCATGTCCTTCCTTCAACACTCTGAAGCTTGGGAAAGTTACTCTTCTGTGCTGTATCCCCCAAAGAATTCCCTCCTCCTCCAGCCTGCATAATTATTTATGCCCCGCATTGAAGAACCTGGAATTTGAAATTTGGAAAGACATTTTCATGGATGACAGAATTCCCAGAATTCCCAGTTGTAGCCCCCAAAAGTAACTTCCTCAAGCTGCAACTCAGGGACAGGCTTCTGCGGAATAGGAAAACCATGGAGCAAGGGGCCTTTTGTTTCTTCAGGAAAAGCTGGTGAGACAAGAAACGGTGCACAGTTTTTGAGTGCCGGGTCTGTGCAGGAGAAGGAAAGGCGCTTGCCGGCGTCTCCCCTGTGGCAAGATCACAAGGTGAGCACCTGCCTCGTGGTTCTGCCGGCCCCATCCCAGGGAGGGAAGAGCACATGGATGCCGCTTACAAATGGAGACGGCCTCCCCGGTCAGCTGATAGACAGGAGCCGCATGTGCGCAGGCAGCACGCACAGGCTCCAAACACTCCTCCTGCCGACCCTCCGAGCTCCCAGCCTCCCAAAGTTGGATGCTGCAGGGAGCAGGAGGGAACAGAGGGACACGGAGGCTCATGGCCAGTTGGCAAGGCAGTTGCAAAAATCCCTTCTCCCCAAAATCGAGCACCCAGAGGCTTCAAGGGAACATTTAATGCACAGCATTGGCAAGGAATGCACCGTTCTGAGCAAAAGGACAACGAAAACCGAAAAAATATCAAGTTTTATAAGTGCTGCATAGGCTGATCCCCCTCAGCCGTGCTGTTTTGACGGCTGATGGATGCCTCACTTCATGACATTTCCACAGAACTTAACGTTATTCCTGCACAGATTTCTGAATACGGTATGACAAACGATGTCGCAGCCATTTAGTGTCTTTCTTTGGCCTAGCAGAACAACACATTTCTGTTTTGGAGCCTCTTTCCCCTTCCTCCTTTCATTCTTTAACCCATTATGTCAAATCTGAAAAATCTGAATTTTCAAATTTTACTGGATTCTTTTCCATTGGAATGCATGCACACACACACACACACACCACACACACTCTTACACATTCTTCCTGTCTTCGTCCTTTGTGCATAAACCCCACATTGCCTGAAAGGCTGTGCATTCAAAATGTACATTCCCAGTTGGATGGGAAAGTACCTTTCCAGAAGAGATCCAAAGGCCATTCAAGCCACAGAGCCACAAACACACACGATCTGACTTTGCAAGCTAAGCGGGGTCAGGCCCAGGCGGGCCTTGGATGGGAGACCACCAGGAAGGAAGATACCGGGGACCTCTAGGTAGGGTCAGGAGAGGAATCCTGCCCCAGAGCCCAGGGAGATCTGTGGACGCTGGTCAGAATCGGAACGCTAGGCTCCATGAACCACCAAGGGCCTGACTGGATCTAAGTCAGTTTTCTCTGTTCTCAGGCTGAACCACCAGCATCTTCAGGAAGGACTAAGAAAAAGTCCTGCCTAACTCCCTGGGCACCCTTGGCTGCCCGTCTGAGCTGGCAGTACTGGCCTAGATGGACAGCCAATGGTCTGACTTAGTCTAAGTTCTTGAATCTATCCAAAAGACAATCTTGGCTGCCGATCAGTGATGGTCACATTTTAAACAATCCACCCTTCACTCAGAAACAAAGCACACCAAAAAAGTATGCACATAGCCAACTGCTCGAGTCAGTGAGCCAAGCTTTATGCAGCTGTGGAGCTTTGAGTAGCCACCAATCTCAGACAGATCCATCCATCCATGCATCCATGCATCCATGCATCCATCATCCTCCCTCTTGTTTATATTCTGCCTTTCTTCCAGACTGGGACTCAGACTCCTACCATGCAACATCCCTCAATGACATCCCCTTTCTGAGCTCTTCAGTGCGCCTGTAGTGAACATACGGCTGCATGTGTGTCCATTCTGAAACTAGCATGCAGTCATGTGTGCATACCTGGGCTCGACAGAGGAGAAAGACACACACACACGCACATGCAAAAAAGTCTGGTTGGGTGGACACCAGCAGCCACGTGGTGCAGACCGGCCCATGTAGAGGGGAGGGGCACAAACAGTTGTTGCCGAAAGTCCGTGGTGCTGAGCGCCAGGGCTGTTGGTCCAACTAGGCCCTTGACCCAAATTGCCCCCTTGGGAGCTGGTTGAGCTCCTCCAGGGTCTGGGGAGGCGAGAGGGAGGGAGGGAGGAAGACTCGGCCCCGTCCTGGGGCAAAAGTTTCCCTTTGGCTCTTTTGGTGAAACTGACCGGCCTCCCCACACCTGAATCCATGCAAAGGCTCAGAGGTGAGCAGCCTTGGGGCGCCATGGGTACCACTCCAGGGGTAGACCCTCTTTCCCTCTCATACACACAGAATGATTTTGGAGGGGAAAGGGAAGGGGCAGGGCTGGGCAATAGCCTGAGGTTCCAGTCGCCCTTGCGAGAGAAGAGGCATTCACAGTCTGTGTCGCCGGACTCTCAAACACACACACACAAACCCCCAACACACACACAGCCCAAGCCACCCCTCTGCCAGCAGTTGCCAAAACTCTTCTCTGGCTCCGTTGAGCCTCCCACTCCCAGCTCCCTGGGATCCTCCTGCTGTTGGTAGGCCAGGTAGGCCCCCAAAACTCTGCTGCCAGAGGCCAGGGAGCAGATTCCATACCGAACTCAAGCGTCTTCCACATAGACTGGTGTCCCAGTCTCTCTTCAGCATCAAGAATGGGACACAGTGCCCTATGCAGACCCCTGGCTTGGGGGGCAGAGGGTAGGCTGTGTGGCCCACCCGCTCAGCTGTACCCTCTGGCCACCTTGCCATTGCTGTGGGCCGCTCACCAAAGGCATCTGCCGCCCGAGGCAGCTGCCTCACTCTGCCTCACGAGAGAGCCACAGATCCCTGCCGGTGTGGGGAGAGGGAGGCTTCGCAGGAGCCTTGGTACCCCTCCTCCCCTTTCCAGTGTGCAGTCTGAACTTTGACCATCTGCTGGAAGTCACCTCTCCTTTCCTTCATTGCAGCAGCTCCAAACATCACCCATGGATGCAATTCCCCCCCCCAACAAATGCTCCTTCTCTCTCTTCCATCTTGAGGTGAAAAGGTCTCCCCTCCACCCAGGATTACCTCCCTCCCCTCTCCCCATCCAGCATCCCCCCTCCCAACGCCTCCCAAAGCCCCCCTTGTGCCAGTGTTTACCTTGCAGTGGTGAATACGCCAGGGGCACCACCGTCTTCCCGAGGCAAGGGGGCTCCGGGGCTGAGGGGCTCCAGAGGCTTGCAGTGGTAGTGAGGGCCAGCCGGCTGCAGAGGAGGGGAGATCTTCCATTCAGTAAGCCCACCCAGATCTTGGAAGGCTGGTTTTCTTGGTGCAGGGAGGGAGAGGATGTGCAGCTGTGAGAGTGGCAGGCAAGGCTGGGATCTGGGTGTTTGCAGATATGCCGGCGGCAGGCTTACGCTGGTGATGGAGACTCAGAAGGGCCCTTGCGATGGGAGAGGGAGAGGGAGAGCAGGGCCCTTTCATCAACAACGGCTTTTTAAGTCTCTTCTGAGATGATGAGGATGGTTATTTTAGTTCAGAAAAATCAATTAATGGAAGGTCTCTCCTCTCCCTGGGCTCCGCTCCCTCTCCAAGGAGGACTGTTCTTGCCTTCCTTTTGCAATGCAGAGAAGTGTGCTGGCAAAGGGGGGGGGGTGTATGTGTGTATGTGCGAGGGGAGGGGAGGGGAGGGGGAGGAAATCTCCTGCCACTGATTGCAGGAAACCTTCAGGGTCACAAAGCCCGACGTGTTCCAGCCACCCCTTCTGCCAGGGAGGGGAGGATGCTGAGCTTCAGCAACGCCACACATACTCCTACTGGCGGCAGGGACGGAGAGGGCTGGGGTCCCCACTGCTGGCGAGGGGGAGGCTGAGCTGGGGGGGTGAGGGGCCCCTCCCAATGCCAGGCAGTCTCCAGATCCCCCTGCCAGAAGGGACGAGTGTTGTTCCCACCGCCTGCCAGTTGGAGGGAGTCTTGCCTCTCTCTTCCAGCCCTTAGAGTGGCCAACTAGGGAGGGCTCCTTTTCCTGCTCCCACCGGGAAAATACAGGCCCAGCGGTGGGGAGGGGGTGGGCCTTGGACCTCCAGATGTCCTGGACTGCAGCTTCTACAATCCCCTTACTATGGGGCATCCTGGATGGGAATTCAAGTCCAAAAACATCTGGAGAGGGGCACAGGTTCCCCAGCAATTCATCATATTATGCTGGTGAAAAAAGATTGAACCTGCACGTCGTGCTTTGAGCCCAGAGCCCGGGGTCTGAAGCCCCACTCAGCCCAGACAGCCCCAGGGTGACCTTGGCCAAGTCACACTCTCTCGGCCTCAGAGGGAGGCGCTGGCAAAGCCCCTCGGAACACATCTTAGAAACTCCTTGATGGGCCTCCTGTCTCACCTGAAGCATCATTCCTGCCAACCACACTGGCTCAGTGGACCTTTCGACTTCCAGATATTTGGGACTGCATCACCCAGAATGCCTTACCTTTGGGCAGGATGGCGGGAGCCTCTTGAAATGCTGGACAGCAGCCTTTGGAGGGCCAAAAGGCTGAGGTTGGGCGGTGCAGACAAACCTGAGCAAGATTGACCAAAGCCTCAGCTTTTCTTCCCATGTGCCTACCTCAGAGGGCAGTTGTGAGGCTGCAATAATATCCAGCTCTCCCCTGCTGCAGGCGTTACTCTTTTGGACGAGTGGTATGCAAGCAAACAGATGGATAGCAGCTGAAATCTCGTTCCAGGGAGACACTTTGCAGTCACAGAGATATGTGGTGGTTGTGCAAGAACACTTTCTTAATGAATTGTGACACTGTGCACTGAAAGCACAACTGGATGCAGAGCGTAGATCCTCGTGCAATGGCCCAACAGGTCCAAATTTGCTCCTGGGGACCATAACTGAATGTGGACAGAAGCGTCCAGCCACTTCCACGAGGGGAACCTACCCACGAGTAAGATCCCCACAGAACGCTGGCCAAGGTGTCTCTGGCGTGGCAGCCGGTGGTCCCAAGGTGCTGAATCGGCCTGCCGTGGAAAACCAGATTCAGGGCTGGCTCAGTGCATTTTGCTGCCTGAGGCCAAGAACAAAAGGATGTCCCCCCCCCCGCAGTTTAATTCTTCTTTAATTCTTCTCATTCCACCCAGAGAACTTCCAGTCTCCCGGAGTCCTCATCCACACCCACACCCACACCGTGTTTGATCTGTGTTTGGTTTTGTCCAAACATCTGCTATCCCTGCACCTCACACGGTCTACCATTGATAGGAAGCACCTCCGTCCATGAACACGCTGGTCTGAAGCTGAGGGACTCCTGCCCATCCTTTGCTGAGAAGTCCCCCAAAAGTTGTAACCTTCCCCCCGCCCCAATGCGCGTTCTCCCGCCCTCCGGCCCTGGCTTCATTCTGCCCCTCGGCTGAACGAAAACATGACGCGCACCCATCTGTGTAAATTACATTTATTGATGAGAACAAGGCAAAGCTCTATTTCCCCTTCCCCACCCCAAGTCGAATGGCTCCAAACAACGGAATGACAACAAATGTGAATGTAAGAAGAGAGAGAAAAAAACGTAGGACAGAGACCCCCCCCCACATTACGCTTGGCAGCATGCAGACAAAAGACACACCGTCCGCCTGGCAAAGAGAGAACGGAGGGGGATGAAGTCGCCAACCAAATTTATTTTTCTCTTTAGGCTCCCCTTTGGACAGGGCTCCCGCGGCCACCAGACGTACCATCTCAAAACTGTCCCTTCAGGAGGCAGAAGAGCTACATTTCTTCTCCCAAATCTCTGCCCAAGGAGCCTCCATGTGGTCAAATTCTAAGACAGTCTGAAAGGGGTTTAGCACAGCCTTCCAGAGGTTGTGGGACTGCAACTCCCAGCAGTCCCAAGGGACACTGGGAGTTGCAATCTGACATTGGGAAGGATGCACATTTTGTACCTCTGATTTGGTTTCTTAATCAATGGGGAAGGACGCAGGTGGGGGCATTACCACCTCTTCACCCGCTTTATCTAGAAAAACAGGTCTTGGCTGAAGAGGACCCAAGGCAACCGTTTTGAACCTGAAGCAGCAGAGACCTTCTGTTCCTTTTGCTCCACACCCCCAGGAATTTTCAGGGGGAGGCAAGTAGCCTCGTAGTCAGAATGGGGCAGACAGAGACCCTGACCACAGAAGCTGCCTCCCCGGTACCCCAGTGCCACCATCTCTGTTGCTGAAGATCCAGTTTGTCTCCAAATGGCAGTCTCCCATGCTGTTGGCCCCCTCGCTACCAACCCAGGGCCCTGGCCATCTTGGGCTGGAGCCCCCTAATCTCCTGGTGCGGGCCACGGTGGGGGCTGGCCTGGCCTGGTCTTCCCACACAACCCACAGCCACAGTGGGGGCCCTCAAACACTGCTGATCTCCTTCCCGATAGTCTGATGGTTTGATAGTTTGATGGCTGAAAAATACCATCTGCCAAAAAGCTCTGAAAAGTTTGCAGCTGGTCAGAGTCTTCAGCCGGGGGAGGCACAGTGGGGTTTTTTTGGGATGGGCAGAGTAGACTTCAAGCCAAAAAGGAAGACCAGACAGGGAACTCAGCAGCATCCCATAAATACCTGGTGTTATTTAACATGAAATATACAGACAGGGTTTGTTTTAGGTGACCCTCCCTTTATTCCTGTCTTCTGGTTCACTACAAAAGAACAAATCAGAAAGATGCAAACCGTATTTTTAAAAAAGAAAAGATAGAGTGGAGTGTCTGTGTGTGTCCCTGTGAACGGGTTTTCTTCCTCCAGGACAGAAAAGGAGTGTGTTTGTGTTTTGCAAACATGTGCACCAGTGGCCTTCAGATGAGGGTGTGCGTAACCAGGAAGCAACTACGGGCCTGGAGTGGTTCAGAAAAGGCAAAGTGTTGGCACAAGATGGAGAGGAACAGATCAAGACAAGCTCACCATGGGGGAAAAAAGGAAAATGAGAGAAAACAACTGGCGGTGCAAAGTGGTTACAAACTTCTCACAGATGCTATAGTAAGTATCAGGCGGGAGCTTCCTCCCCAACACACTACTGTTACCGGAACGTGGACACGACTACTCGCTACCTCGGTTTCGCCTCGGGCTGAGGCCTCGGACGCAAGACGGAGCGGCCTTTCCCACACGGAGAGAAAGGGATTCAGAAAGAGAGACTGAGAGAGAGAGAGAGAGAGAGAGGTCTCGGCCTGCACCCACGAGAAGGTGGCGGTGGAGCGGGGGAGTCGGGCCCCCAGCCGCCAGTTTGCCTGGCGAAGTGCGGCAGCGGCAACGGCGGCCGCTCCAAGGCGTCAGTTCTTCAAAATGGCATCATAGACCTGGTAGACGTACTGGGAGACCTCCGGAGCGCGGCATTTCAGGGAGAGCTGTGGGAGAGAAAGGCAGGGCAGGGTGAGGGGTTTACTTCAAGGGTCCCCTCGTGGTTTCAGGGGAGACGTGCTGCTGGGGAAGCCAGAAGTTGCAAACAGAAGCTCCAAGGCCTCCTCCTCTCCTTCCTCCCTCCCCTCATGCTTACAGAAACCAGTATTTCCATGGAGTTCTGAACAACTGAAAGAAGGTACGGAGACTCTGGTGTCTGTTTCTTGGCAGACACAGAAATTGTGCTGCTTAAATGGAGGACGCTGGTTTTGCCACTGGGTCAGGGACGTCTGGGGCTGGGGACTGTCCTAACTCAGCTCGCTGGAGGTCAGCTAAAAGGGGAAACCTTTGGCGAGAGATGCAGCTGCCCTCCCTTGGAGCTCTGCTTCTTCCCTTCTGCCTCCCAATGTCCTTTATCACCACAGGAAGGATTTGGTCTATTTCAAGGGAGCCTGACGATCTTTCCCGGCTTGAGTCAGGGAACTCCCTCTCCCAAAAGAGTTGGTCTCCACCTTCCAAACATTTTGGGCCTCAGCTCTCAGGGTCCCAGCCACATTAGTTTCTGGGCCTGCCTGGGAGTTGAACTCCGCAACATCCGGAAGGCCAAAAGCCAAAGACTCTCCCTCTAGAACAAGAATGGGCATCTCCCGAGGCTGACAGGGCCCCACCAGACCCCCAGGGAACCATGGAGGGCCACATCTCCTCTGCCCCCCATACCTCCCCAAATTCATTTAGGAAAAGAACTATTTTTCTTTTAGGAAAAAAAAAATCAAGGCTACGGCCGCATTATAGATTCCTCATTCTCCTTCCTTTTTCTCTTTCTTATTGACACGAAGTGTAGAACTGCTCTAGGAATTTTGTTGCTGTCATTGCTTTTTTCATTTCCTGATTTGTCCTTTGTTTTTAATAGCTTTTTTGTTTGTTTTTTCTAGGTGTAAAAGCATACAAAATTAAAGAAATGCTCTGGGAAGAGTTACATGCAATCTGCAGGCCATACCTGCACTAGAAACTTGGAAGACTGATCACCTTTTCAAAGTTATTGATGGAAACCAAAGTTGGAAAATTTGGTTTCTTGGATAACAAATCCCCAGCTTGGTGCAAAATGGGAATGTTACTTTGTACGTCTACGGTTTCCATGAATTTCCTCTCCAGCACAGCCAGGGTGCATATTTGCTGGGGGGATTTGCACCTCCTGCAGCCCAAAAAAGTAACTTTCCCATGCTCTGGAATCAAGTGGGGGGTGGGGAGACAGGTTCAGCAGCAAATTGGCCCAAGTTCCCGGGTTCCTATGTGGTTTCTGGCCCTGCCTCACAAAATGCCTCTTTCTACAACATATTTTATACACTGAAAGTGGCATATTCCTATTTAAGGAAGCCATTTTTCTTCCCTCCAAAGATGGGAAGGCCCCTCTTTGGATTAGATGCCTCCTGAAACAGAGCCACAAGATACCTAAAAAAATTGGAAAGTGAAAAAAACTTTTTTTGGGTTGGCCATGCTAGCTGGGGGGCATCTAGTGGCCACAGATAAAAAAAAAAGGAACTTATCTATTCCCTGATTTGTTTTCTTTAACAATTACACACGCAGGCACACAGCCCATATGGAGGCTGACTCAATGAACAGACTGAAACTGGCATGACTAAACAGCTACGATTTCTCTGATCCGGTGATGTGGTTCTATTTTTGTACATCCTTTTGAATGGGACAAAGCTTGAGATGTGAATGGAACAACAGCCCGCGTCCTCTTCTCCTAAGAACTAGGAACTTGGGTTTAAATGATGAATACTGACGGCCAGAACAGACCGCCGGTGAGAACTGCTGCTTTCTAAGCCCATTTCCGCACTACACTCTTATAGTGCGATTATTCCACTTTCAACATACTATGGAAGGTTTGCAGTTTTGGGAGGGGCCGGCCGGCTGCTCCCGAAATTGCCAACCCCAGGATTCCATAGGATGTTGAAAGTGGAATAATCGCGCTATAAGAATGTAGTGCAGAAATGGCCTAAGGCCGTCTCTCAAAGGGAGCATCCATTTGCGACAACAGCTCATCAATCCAAGGCAGCTCTCTGGCCACAAAAACCAGCGGTGGCAAGTCTGTGGGTCAGTGAATCCACTCCAGGTTTTAAGACAGGCTTTACAGAGTTCTCTAAGTTGCTGAATCTATCAAGGAACAGAGTTCAACACTTCAGGGGGCTCCTTTAAAGCCTGGAGTGGATTCACCACCCCACTGACACAGACGCTGCTGCCGCATCGCAACCCTCCTCCTCGCCTGCAGGGCCCGTACCGTGTAGTTTGGGTTTCCTGGCTGAATGCGCAGCTCGGCCAAAATCCAGATCCCGTTGGTAAGCTTCAGAGACTGGTACAACATGTCCTGGCCTTCCACGTTCCTCTTGGCAATAGTGTAAACGTTGTTGTTCTGCAGCTTGCTGGAAACGGTATCTTTTCGGAAGGAGAGAAAACTCATTAGATCACGGAGACGTCTCAAAGGCGGAAGCAAGTGGCTGGCAGCAGAAAGTTTTGGGTTATGGTGGTTTTTGGATTTCTGGAACTTGTATATATTAGTAATAGTAATGGGGAGGAGGAAGAAGAAGGAGGGGGCCTAACCGGTGGCCTAACGCAGGAGGCCACCGGTATGGGGTCAACTGATCAATTTCTCCCTGGAGCCACAACCCTTCCGCAGCAAGCCCAAATACCTCCGTTCTCCTCTGCTGCCCCTCTCAAAATGGCCACAGGAAGAGACATGGTGCCAGTTCCTGCGGCCATTTTGAGAGGGACTGCAGACAAGTGGAGATCTTAGGGGTGGCAGCATGGGGTCCTGAGATACAGGGATATTTTTGTGCATTTCCCCCATGTTTAGGGGTGGCTTTCTGTATGGTTGTGGTCAAAAATTGCTGAAAGTCATGATGAATTTTTAAAAAATGTTAAATCTTAATTTTAGGGGGAGTTAGGGGGCTGAATCTTAATTTGGGGGGCGACCAGACACACTCCTTTTGACTCTGGCCTCCTTTATGCCACACAAAAACACTGGCATTCTTTCTCTGGGGAGGAGGTAGGTCGGAAATATTTGCTTCCCGGCCACACTGGCACCAGGCAGAACTTACTGAAAACTGAAGGACAACCCCGGCTCACTCAGTCTATTCCAGCCAATGCATTCTGGCCGAACAGGGCAGAGTCGAGAGGTCAGTCTTCAGTCCTGCCACTTCATATCTGTATCCATTAAACTAATCAGATTAAAGCCCCTCTTGACTGAGCTGCCAATTAAACAGGGTCAAAGATGGTGGCCTTTGGAAGGGCTGACCTCACGAGGTCACCCAAAGTATATGAGGGAAAAGCACCGAAGGACTCCCAGCAAAATGATCTGCTCACTGAATCTCTATCAGACATCACTGAAGACGGCAGAAGCTTAAATGTCTGGCTCTTTATTAAAATAAAGACCTGCTCCCAATCATCTTATTGGATTTCTTCCCATCTCCCTCCAAGATCCAGATTCTATCAGAAAACAGTGTGGTTTACTTGCTTTATACAACAGTATTATTGCACAATTTAAGACTGTATTACTACACGATTTAAAACTCTTGGCCACTGAGAACAAATGTTATTTGTGAGGGGCTAAAAAGCTGTCCTTTCCCAAAGCCAGGCATGTGGACTGTAAGGTCTCTGGGGCAGAGACCAAGGAGCACAATCTCTCTTAATGTAATTCTTTGCTCATTTCATCCTAAAAGGAAGTGAGAAGTAATTGTGACTATTGTCTTCCTGCTGTGAGAAATTCTAAGAAAACTGTGCAGTTTTCAAAAACTATCTGCAATTCAGGATTACTCTGGGCTAAATTTTCACTTAGTATTTTGCGCAGAAAACAGCATTCTGTCTGAAGGAAAAAAGCTTTTTCTGTGCTTAAAGTAGCACTTTTGCACACAAATACCATTTTCTGCAGGGCCTATGCTGTTTCCACATACACACATGTGCACATTTTGGAGAAAATAAGTCCTGAATTGCAGAGGTATGTTAGATCAGGATTACCCCCACCGGGGTCTCTTAATACTTGAACCATTGAATCACAGAATCATATGGAGTTGGAAGAGATCCCCAGGGGCCATCCAGTCCAACCCCCTGCCATGCAGGAACACCCATCAAAGCTCTCCCTTTCACAGATGGCTGTCCAGCCTCTGCTTATAAACCTCCAAAGAAGGAGGAGACTCCACCACACTCCATGGAGGCAGCAGCAGATTCCACTGTCAAGGCTGCTCTTGCTGCTAGAAAGCTCTTCCTGAGGTTCAGGTGGAATCTCCTTTCCTGCAGCTTGAATCCACTGCTCCTTGTCCTAGTCTCTGGAGCGGCAGAGAACAAGCCCTCTCCCTCCTCAACAACACATCCCTTCAGATATTTAAACATGGCTATTGTGTCCCCTCTTGACCTTCTCTTCTGCAGACTAAACACCCCCAGCTCTCTAAGCCGTTCCTCATAAGGAAACAGGAAAACATGTTTCTTCACCATTTTCTGAATGTTTCCAAATATTTTTATCCATTCCTAATCTCAAAATTTCCTAGCTACCCCAAAAGGCACCAAATCCTCTCTGATCTTGGAAGGTAAGCAGGGTCATCCCTGGTTAATACTTGGATGGGAGACCACCAGAAACAGCAGGCGCTGGAGGCTCTGTTTCCGAGGAAGGTACCGGCAGAGCCACCTCCTTGCCTAAGAAAACCTCACTAAGTTCCTGGAGTGCCCATTAAGTCTCAGTGACTCACAGCCAACACAGAGGAGGGGATCTCGCACTTCCCTTTGAAAGAAAACCACCAAAGGTGGGTGGGGGGTGCTGGACCCCGGCCTCTCATTCCATCAGGGACCCCTGCCACTCCCCCCCCCCTTGTGCCAAGGCTGACGGCATCTCCTCTTGCCGGGAAGGAGCAGGGTTGCCAGGCAACGTCGCTGGCCATGGCCGGCACACCAGGCAGAGCGGCTGGGACCACGTGATTTTGGGGGACGGGCTCCACGCGGCGCAGGGATGGGGGGGCCGCAGCAGAGAAGCCCCCTTTGCTGGGAAAGTTTGGGCGCTGGAGACGGGCCGCAGGGTCCGTTCCTTTGCTCCGCTCAGACAGTCCCCCAAAGACATTTGCTTTGTTTACCAGTTGGTGTCTGCACTCTGGCTTCCTGCTCGCGAAGTCAAGGCAGCGCACGTCTCTCCCCAAACCTGCTTTTATCCTCACGGCAAACCTGTGCGGTGGGCCAGCGGCAGGCAGGTGGGGAGAGACCCTGGCCCACAGCCACCCAGGATGTCTCAAGGCTCAGGCTTTCTGCTCTACCCACTGGTTTAACAAGCTACAATCTCCCCCAAACTGCCACGCGAGGGGACGGAGCAGGCAGACTGGTGGGTGGGCGAGGGGAACGGTTGAGAGTGCCCGCGCCCGCGTGCCGAGGACCCGGGTTACAGCCTTAGCATCTCAAGTGCAGTCTGGGGAAATTACCATTTCTAAAAAAGCAGAATGTTGGACTGGACGGGCCTGCTTCCACCCCACCCAACACACCTCACTTTATACTTTGAACAGAATTTCTCTCTTCTGTTTCTCAAATGAGACGCTGCCGTTTTTCTCTTCAAAGGATTGGCCTCCGCCTCTTCTCTACAACAAGCCCTTAAGGGAGGGGTGGGCAAGCTGGGAGGGAGGGGCTCCTCCGGATCCCACTTGGCCACAATTGCTTCCGTAGCCCTGAAGCGGGGGTGCTCCGGTCATTCCCAGCCAGTGTTTATGGTGCTCTTTGATTCACTGGTGTTACTGGACTGTCGGTGCTGGCCAGGCTACTGTGTGCGTGCGGGGACAGGGGCCAGTGCCAGCCTGCAAGCCATCAGCTGCTGGTGGCCAGGAGCTTTCCGGGAAAGCGGGTATACGCAATAATCAGGATGGCACAGATTAGGTACCACAGCGTGGCCTACTGGGGAGGGAAAACTGCTGGCCAGTCACAGCAGATAATTTGTTACGGCTGGAGCTAGAAGGCCAAAGGACCTGCTGCCCGGGTTTGGGGCTGGCCCTTTTCCTTTCCAGCTTTTCCAGACAGATTTGGGGATGTTCGCTAGCCAGTTCACCACGCGGCTTTGGCCTCTTTTGTTTCTGCACAATGGCATTCCAGAGCTTCCAAGGGAACACTGTGTAAAGCCTTCCTCCCGCCTGCCCGCCCCTGCTGCCATTCTCTGCTCTTGCAGTGCCTTTCTGCCCGCCCGCCTGCCGGGGCTTTAAATAGCAACCCTGCCCGCCCTCGCCCCCGGCTTGGTGATGTTCTCTTGACAGGTGCCAGCGGTACCCCAGCAAATGGCAGAAAGGCCTTGCCTTGCTCTTGCGGACTTAATTGTTATGCTTGTGGCTTTTTTTTTGCAAAGGGGGTCTTAGTCATATTCAGAAAGTGACCTTGTAATTGACAATGGGGGCGGAGGAACGGGGAAAGCGGGAGGGACGGCAATTATTGATCGGCCCAAGAGCTCTGAGGGGACCAAAAGGCAGCGAGGTGAAGCCCAAGGAGGTGCGTTGGTTGCTCTGAACAGCTTGCAAGCTTGGCTCTGGCTTCCCCACGGTGTGGCCTGCGCACTTCGGAAACTGCAACCTGCCTCCTGCGTGTGTGTTTTGGAGGAGGAGAAGGCAGTAATTCGCCCTGGAACACTCTCCAACAAAAGACAGAGAGGCAAAAGGTGGGAAAGAACAGCTCTCTGGGGCAGGAATTAAGAGAGAGAGAGAGAGAGACAGATCCAAGAACTCTAAGTCACCAAAATCTAATTTTGTTCTCTGGAAAGAAAAAAATAGGATGACCTCAGCCAGTATGAACACAACGGCTTACTCTGCTACTGATTTCCCCACGCTGCACGTTATGGAACAGGTGTGGGAATCCTGCCCTCTTTCTCCAATGTTGCTGGACTACAACTCCCAGCATTCTTCACCTTTGGCCATGCTGGCCTGAGGGCTGCTGAGAGCTGCCATCCAACAACTGCAGTCTCTCTATAATATTACTGCTTTCTCTAACAACATCTGAAAGCCTTTCATGGCCTTATTTCACCATTCAGCACTCACACGCTTTCAGACCTATCCTCATAGCCTTAAGGGGAAGAAACCTGATTTGTTTTCCCTCCATAAAATCAAAACAAAACCAAAACAACACCAGTTTCTGCATTCAGCATCCACCCCATGCCATGAGATGGCAGATCCCTATACCTTGGAACAGGAAGGTGGTGGCTCTCAGTTTTTGGGGGTCTTTAAACAGAGGTTGGAGGGGCCTTTTTCTTTCAGGAGTGCTTTAACTGCATGGTGGAGGGTTGGACTGGATGGCTTTTGGGGTCTCCTTCCAACTGAAGGATTCTATGATTCCAGTCCTGGCATGAATATATACACATACACATCTGTAACTGTCCATCACCCAGACCCAGGTCATCTTACACCTTGCGATTTCTAACATTTTGGTCTCTGAAATGCTGCCATCTTTTGCATATAAGAGGTCTTGTTCCCTGCAAGAAAATACACTGGGGGTGGGGTCAGGTGGGGGGGTCTTTGAGAGCAAACTGTCACCAGGAAAGGACATCCACATGTGCTTATGAATCCGCTAGCTTCCCTCTGCTTGCCAAGAGCTGCAGAAACTGGGTCATGCCAGATAAACAAGATTTCTGTTTCCTTTTTTATTGGCTCGGCCCTGGCTTCCCCTATCTCTGGCGCTGATGCTGCTACGCTCCCCAGCAATTAGAGAGGTTGCTTGAACTGCTGCTTCTCTCCTCTTCCTCGCTTGTGTTGTGAGATCAAGCTTGTCAGGGCAAGATGGAGACTGGAGTACCTCAGGCTAGAGCAGAAAGTGTCTCGTACTGGCAGTGAGACGAGCCCACCATGGTTCAGGAGGAGGGGGTCTCCCAAGGGAGGGAGACTCCATTCGGGGGACAAGAGACAGACGGCTGTCCAGAATCACATTCCAGAATCACAGAATGAGAAGGATTTTCAAGCTGGAAGGAACCCATAGTTAAAGCAAGATGCTCACGCAACCTCTGCTCAAAGGCCTCCAGAGGAGGAGATGGCCCTCCAAGGCACTGCAGAACAGCTCTTACAGTAAAAAAGTTCTTCCTGGCCTTTAGGTAAAATCCTGTAATTTGAACCCCCTGTCTCTTGAGTAGCAGAAAACAAGCTCTCACGGCTTCCCATCAGGCAATCAAAGACAGTTTTCATGTCACATATCCATTGTCTCTTCCCCAGCAACCAAGACGGTGTCCGCTATCTTCCCCGTTCAGTAAAAGAAATGGAAAAAGGAGGGAACTGGACAAGTGTGGACAATTCCAGTTGACCATAAGGTTTAGTCCATCCACAGATAATGTGATCCAACATGGCCAACTCCGGTTTGTTCCTGGACTTTGCACGGCCAGTATTATACCCTCCAAAGCTTTACAGCAGAAAAGGATAAGGAGACCCTGTCTCTTTTTCAACATCCTAACCACTACACCACATTGCTCTTACTGTCACTCTCATTATCACCACGGCTGCTGAGCAACACATTGTACTGCTTTACTTATATCCTGCCCCCCCCCCACAAAAGCTGGGACTGAAGACAATTTACAAGGGAAAAAGAAATGTGGGTAAAAAACTTCTCTTGATTAAAATATGTTAAGAAATTCTGTTGGAAATGACATTGAGTATCTACAGAATTAGAAGCACCTTTAGAATTAAAACTGTGCAGTTAATGCACGCAATACAAGTTATATTTTTAACGCCTGCTTGATGCTAGCCTGGGTGGGCTAAATGTCTGCCGGGAATTCTGCACTTCCCACCTCTGTGGGCTATCAAGCTTGCTGATGGGGAAGACATAGAGCACCAAAGCTCAAAGCAACCCAGGAAGAGGATTCCAGGCCCACCTCTGTGTCAAATCCATTCTGCAGCCCTAGAGGAGTTGCTATCTGAGCCTCAGTTTCCCCTCTTTAAAAAAATAACCTTCCTTTTAAAGTGCAGTGGACGTGTGGCTGCCAGAGAAAAGACGGTACCTGTGAATCCCAATGATAAAACTTTTTTAAAAAATATTCCCCCTATCCACTCTGGCCTGTTTCTTCCACGCCACGCACACCTCAGAGTTTGTCAGAGTTAAATGAACAATGCTCAAGTCCACTGAACTGCACTGCATGGATTACTTCTTTTTGTAATATCTATCTAAATAGGCAGGGATGCTCCACTGAGAACATGAAAATGAAGGAGCGCGGTGGCCTGTCCTATCCCCAAACAACCCAGGAGCAGCTGTGGAAGAGAAGTTGAGGACAAAGCAGAGAAAAACACAAGCCACAAAGGGTTAGCTCCTCTACTCACCAGCGTTCAGGTGACACTCTTTTATTTGGAACTGGAGTTCGTTTTCATTTGGAATGTCTTTCCATGTCGCAAGGAAGACCTGGCGTTCTGCAGAGGGGGGAAGCTGAGTGTGAGCTTTTTCGTTTTTTACACAGTGGCTTAAGACATGCCCAGATGTCTCTGTCCAGACTGATTTTGGGGGCCAGATCACTGGCTCACACAGAGGTGAGCAAAGGCCTAAGCACCCCAAAAGACCAGATTCTATCTAATCTTGGAGGCCAAGCAGGGTCAGCCCTCGTTACTAATTGGGTAGGAGACCGCCAATAAATACCAGGTGCTGGAGGCTCTATTTCAGAGGAAGGAACTGGCAGAACCACCTCTGAGTATTCCTTGCCTAAGAAAACCCTAGGAAAAAATTCATCGAAAAATTCACCTGCCATAAGTCGACAGGTGATTTTAAGTCATGTACGGGCACAGAGGAGAACATCCTGTTAGTGACATACGTAAGTGTGAGTCCGCCTTACCCCAGCATACGTCCTGTGGTTGTTTCTGCAAAAGTTGGTGTTCTTTTTCACCCTCCACAGCAACCCATATCTCCCTTCTGACCCACGCTTTTGCTGCGATGGCCCACCCAACCCCCCGTGGCCACTCCATTGCTGCTGGAGAAAGGAGGGGATCAGAGAAGCCGCTGACTGCGTACCCACGGCCAGATGAAGACCGAGGAAGTCTTCCACCAAGGCCTCCAAAGGAACCCAGTGGATTGCGGTGGAAGATCTCCACAGCTGAGGGACACGGCCAGATGCTTCTCTGCATCCCTCCCCTTGGGCTCTCCCCTAACCAAGGACTGGTTATGGGAAGACCACTGTGGTGGCTCCTGCGGGTGGAGACAAGGTAGCTGTAGAGGGGTCCGAGATGCAGAACGCCTGCACTCTGCTAGACCAAGAAGGATCTCCGCCAGAGAGGCTGGAGGAGACCCCAGGGCCGCTGGCCATCCTGGCCGACAGGATCCTGGAAGCTGTAGATACTTACAATGCCTATAAACCAGCATTTCAGGCAGAGTATTAGGAACTGAAAAATGCTCATAATATTCTGAAAATCTTTTTTTGCCACCCATCCCACCTTCCCGGCTGGCCTCCTTCCATCAGAGGTTTCCCGCAAGTAACTCGGCACACAATCCTCCCACCCCTTTGGGACGCCTCAGACTATTGTGGACAAACAGAAAGAGTGACCCGCGACTCACCCATCTTTCCATCCTCTACGAAAAGCACGTTGAGGGGGATGAGGCAGCTGAAGTAGAAAACGTCGATGTTATTTTTCACAGCCACCTGGCCCAAAAGAGAGGAAGGAGGCACAGCGTTCAGGAAAGAAGAGGCAGAGGATTCATATCATTCATGTATCGTGTCAGATACACCATAAACAAGAAGGCAAGGCCTTTGGATGTCGCTGGGCTCCCAGCTTTCTTTACCACTGGCACAAAACCAGGTTTTATCCAGCCCGGACACTACATCCTGTCTGACCTTGGAAACTAAGTAGGACCAAGCCATGGTTAGTGCTTGGATGGGAGATTACAAAGGAATCCCAGGTACTATAGACTCTGTTTTGGAAGAAGGAACCGGTAAAACCTCATCTGAGTATTTCTTGCCTAAGAAATTCATGGGGAGGCCGTAAGTTGACAGGGAGCTTGAAGACACCTACACACACACGCGCTCTTTCTTTTTTAATTGGATGTAAGTTGCTTTGGGTCTTGTGCAAGGAGAAAGATCAGATGATGGAGGGAAGGAGGGAGGAACAGACAGGCAGATGGATAAATGACTGGAAACCGGCACCCTCTTCAGTGCAAGGTTCTCTGGGCATTTAAATTGGCAATCAGCCGCCTTCTGCTCCCTGGCTTCGCCTGCCGCTGATGGGAGCTCTTGGCACGCAGCGGGAGGGTGCACAGTGTGGAAGCAGCACTCTAAGTATCAAATTTTTCAAAAATAAAAGGGGGGTTGAGGAGGTGGAGGAGGAGCTGCTCTTCTAAATATCCTGAAAAGCAACTCAGGGCTTAACTGTAGTGAGATGGAGCGGCCAAATGACTCACTCGTTGGTGGATGCTCCAAGAGCAGAGCCTTCGAGTCCGCTGCTGAAGGGCACGAGAAGAATCCTTGTGAGCTCTGGCTGCCTGCTTGGGAATTTTGGCCAAAGCGCATGGCAAGGAGGGGGAGCGCTCTCTTGAGTCTCATGGATGAGGCGCCCTCATCCGTAAATCCCCCTTGTGTGGGTGTGTCCGGAGAGGGCACAAAGGAAGATGGACAATCTATGAGAGATGCTATTCTCCATTAATTTCTTTCTTAAAGGAAACAATGAGTAGTTTAAGTAGTTTTCTTCCTGCTATGAGAAAGCCTTTGAAAACTGCACAGTTAGGAACTTGTTTTGCATAAAAGCGTGTGTGTGCGTATGTGCGCGCGCAGGGCACACATTTGAAATGTTTGGGACCAGAAGTGTTCTGGATTTTGGAATATTTGCATATGAATAGTGAGATTATGTATCATTCTTTCAATAGGGGATCTGCTCTTTCATCCATTCTCCTCCTCTTGCCTTCTTCCTGGAGGCAACATGAGGGAATTATGGAGGCTCGCTGGGCGAACCTCCGTAATTCCCTCACGTTCCCTCCAGGAAGAAGACAAGAGGAGGAGAACGGAAGAAAAACTGGATTCCACTTTTCACTCAATCCCACTTTCTGACCGTGTGGTGGTCCCTATCCCAACTGCATTCCACTTACCAAAAGTTTTGGATGTTGGGGGCATTCTGTATTTCAGGTCAGGGACACTCAACCTGTGCTGTCCCCCCACAACCGACCGCCCCAGCCAACGCCGTGTGCTTCTGACACGTCCCGGCCTCTTCATCCTGCCCCCGTTTCCCCCAAACTCCCCATCCCACAACCAGCCACGGGGTCCATACCTGGAGGTTGTTGAGGGGCTCCATCTTCATCACCGGCCCCAGGGTGTTGAGGGGCAGAGAGACGTCGATGCTCTGGTTTGGCATCAGCGGGGTGTGGATGGGCAGTGGGGTGCTGGGGATGACACCAAAGCTGGGGGAGGCAGGGAAGCAGAATGAGAAAAAAGGCTCGGCAAAGATGCCCCAGAAACTTCACAAGAACTGAGCTTCCTTTTTAGCACTTCACGGTATCTGTATAATTCTTCCCCAGCATCATGTTTCAAAGGAGCTGATTTTCTTCCCGTCAAGTCTTCTTCACTGTCTATCTTTCACAACCATACCCAGAAGTTGGAAATACAATGGCAAGGCCGATCCTAGCTTTAATAACCAATGATATATCTTTAGACTTCAGGATCTTGCCTAGCTCCTTTACAGCTGCCTTCCAAGTCCTAGCCTTCTTCTGATTTCTTGACTGCAGTCTCCATTCTGATTAATCTCTGAGCCAAGGCAGGGAAAATCCTGAATTATTTCAATGCTTTCATCATCTGTTTTAAATCTGGGTAAATCATCTGTGGCCATTATCTGTGTTTTCTTAATGGTCAGCCATAAACCTGGTTTTGTACTTCCTTCCTTGACTTTTTTCCTGTTTCTGACTTTAGTGTTTAATGAGATATCTTGAATTATATTATGGTCTCAAGTGCCTCTACACTAATGCACAGAACACGGGAAATAAGCAAGATGAACTCCAACTCTTAGTACAAAAAATAAATACAATTTAATAGGCATCACTGAAACCTGGTGGGATGGGATGAGATATATATCATATCATATCATATTAATGGATGGCTGACAACTCTTAAAAGGAGCTCAGGAAAACTTCAGTAGTTTGGGTCACCAAGGGCTACCAGTCAGGTTGGCTACAGGACATCTCCAGGACAAGAGGCAGCCTGCACCTCTGCCCCTCAGTTCCTGGGGAATGTGGGGTGGAGCAGGGAGCGGCCCATCTCATGTCCTGCTGGTGGGCTTCCCAGCAGAAGTAGCTGCTTGCCCATCGTGAGAACAACATCTTGGGCTAGAGAGCCCTTGGAGTGGTCCCACATAGATCTTCTCAAGTTTCTCCTATCAGCAGCAGTCACAATTAACCAATTCATGGGATCTGAGATGCCTGAGAGGAGAACACAGCATGGCCAGGGGGCTTCCATCCAATGCCGGGGGTCCCTACCTGTTCTTGTTGAACTGGATGGCAAAGTCGCTCATGTGCTGCAGGGCCTTGTTGGTGAAGGTCATGTCCATGTAGATGTGCCCCTGGCGGTGACTGAAGGTCCCCGAGATCTCCAACCCCTTGGCCTTCACAGCTGGCAGCCAGACCTGGAGAATTGGGGGAACAGTGGTCAGCGAGGCTAGGCAGGGGTTGGCTTGGAAGAAGAGAAAGGTCACCCCAGTGAGGTATTTTCTTCTGGTGGACGAAAAAGCCTGGAGGCCCCATGACAGTGCCATGGCTAAATTCTTTGGGATGGAGAGCCACATTTCCCCCGAGATCCCAACTGAAAACCTTCTTTTCCAAAGCTTTAAGAGTTATAGTTTCATATTGCTTTATCTTGTATCTTTTGATGATATGTCTTTCTCACTTTGTTTTACTTCTACTGCATTGCTTTCTGTATTGTATCTGGATATCCTGTTTTGTAATTGTATTGCATAGTTTTGTATTTGCTTCACTCTGTCCTCCCTGTGGGTGCACATGTGTTGTACTATAGCCTGCACGCCTTTGGTAGGACTGGCTGTTTTCTGTTGCTGTTTCATGTGTAAAGCAGCATGTACATCAATGGCACTATATAAACAAACAATAATAATCCCCTCTCACTCTGGCTTTGCTCCCAGTTCCCTGTGCAGGGAAGGTGAAGGAAAGCATATCTGGATTCCCTAGGTGTGGAATTCTCTCCTTCTCTCCTGACAGATTTTGGAAGCTGGCCAAATGGATTAGGGGCACTGGGTGGACACTCTATCAGTCCCACAACCATCACAGACACATTTGGTGAGAAGCAGGAGGCAAGACCTTCCCGGTGCCTGCCCCACACTAAGGAATTCCTTCCCACCGGAGGACGGCCTGTCTCTTCTCTCCTCTCTTTCTGCTGGCAGGCAAAGACCTTTCTGTTTACTCAGGCCTTTTAGCATTCACTGTCTGTTGCAGAATGTTTTTTTTAATTGGGATGCATTGTGTTTGTTTCATTATTATTACATTTTAACAGCCTTCTAAAAACTGTTTTTAATTAATCATAGAATTGGAAGGGACCCTGTAGGGCCATCCAGTCCAACTCCATTCTGCCGTGCAGTAATGCAATCCAAACATTTCCGACAGACAGCCATCCAGCCTCTCTTTAAAAACCTCCAAAGGAGGCGACTCCACTCCATTCCACTCCACTCCAGTCCACCCAGGTAGCAGTGTTTTCCACTGTCAAACTGCTTTTACTGTCAGAAAATTCTTCCTAATGTTTAGATGGAATTTCTTTTCCTGAAGTTTGAAGCCATTGCTCTGTGTCGTAGGCTCTGGAGCTGAAGATTTTTTTTTTTAATGTGACTTTTCCAACCTTTGTACAATCCATTGTTTTAAGTGTGCTTTGTTTTACCTCCAACTTTGAGTCACTGTGGGTTTCATACTGGGAGAAAGGGGGCTACAGGCATTAAACCAATCCATAGCTCCCTGCCCCACCTGACGGAACTGATATCTGTGTCGAACCCAAGTGGGAATGTGGGGTGAAAACAGAACCAGCAGCTGGGACCCTGAGCCCATGAACAGAGAAGCCCCCTCAAAAGGGGGAAAGCGAAGCACGTCCCTCTCTCCTCCCACCTACCGATTTGGGAGCCACGTAGCCCCCGGGCGCCATGCCAATGCCAGAGGAGAGCTCAAAGAGGTCGTTGAGTCCGCTGCTGACCACGGCCGGAGTGGGTGAGGGGGCAAAGGTCGCAGGCACTGAGGAGGGGATGAAGGTTTGCCCCACCTAGAAAGAGTTGCAGGAAGGGAAAAAAATGGAGACCGCACAAGTAAAAAAGTTTAAAGGCTTCATGCGCAACCTGAGACCTTTATTTAATAAATTGTGAACTCTGGCAATATCTTGAATATTTCAAAGGCTTTTCCTGGCATCTTGTCAAATTATCTAGAGCGCTAAATGAGGTATTTGCATGCCAATGAGCTGGCTGGGCAGCTTAATCCTCCGCAATCATCTCCCCTTCACCTTTACTGCTGATGTTGCTTTCTGATCATCTCTGAAGCAGCCACTAAAATGGCCCTCCTGTGCTTTTTAAGAATTCTGAGGTGGGTTTTTGTTTTTTTGTTTTTTTGCAGGGGAGCTGGGAATGGAGGGTGAAAGAAGAGACACTCAAGGGTGCCAGGCAGTCCAGGCAAAGCTGATCAGCTCAGGGAGCTTCACCTCCCAGAACCTGTTTCCAATTTTTGCCGCCTTGAGTAGGTGCTGAGATCCATCCTGGCATCCATAAGTGCCTCCCACATTTACTCCAGCTGACAGCAGAAAACTCCCATCTTACTCCCAGATGGGCCATTTGGCACTCAACATTTGCATTTGGCTACCTGTCAAAGGCTAAGGAATGCAGTGGCCTTTGTGGGACCTCCTTTCTTCTATTTTCATTTCTCCCCCAGTTTAACGGGCTCACTTGACATTGCTGGATTGCACTTCCCATCAGCCTTAGTCACCCCAGCTAAGGGCGAAGAACGCTAGGAGGGGCAGTTGTGACATAGCCGGCATTGTCCCAGCGCCAGAACGGCGTGCCACTCTGGCTTTGTAGAAGAGACTGGCTCTTTCTGCAAAGGATTCATAGTCTGGGCAACAGTTGTGTTGAGATGCTGCCCTCGTGGCCCAAAACTGGCAGGGATCATCTCTGCAGGAGGTCTTGCAGCCTCCCCCTTGGAAAGAAACAAATCCAGGAGATCTAGAACTCTACACTCGCCAGAGGTAGAATCCTGCACCCTCCAGATGTGGTTAGACTACAACTCTCAGCAGCCCCAGCAAAGGGGAAGAATCCTGGGAGTTGCAGCCCAACATCTGGAGGGCCTCAGCAGCTCCCAGCTCCAGCCTCAAGGGGTTATATACATTACAGGGGAAGAGAAGAGAAGAAACACAGAGTGTCCAAGCAATGAGAAGATTCACAGGAAAGCCAAAGGACCTGCCCGTTCAGTGGCTTTGCCCAGCATAGCTCCATGCCTCCAGCGCTGCTTGTTTAAGCCCCTTGGAACTCTGTACGAGGGCAGGGGCTATGGTAGCCACCATCTTTCCATTTCAGGAACTACAGAACTTTGCAGGGCTCTGGACCAATTGAGACAAGATGCCACGAGATCTGTGGTCGAATGCTTTCACCTCACAGGAGCAAAGACCAGTGAACTGCAACAGCGAAGGCCCCGGGGAGGGGGGAACTTAGGGGGAAGAGTTGGCAGCGGGGCTGTCACCCATGCATCCATCGCCTGAAACTGCTGCTATACTCTGTCTCCCAGCAGGGCTGGCCCTGGACATAGTACTTCATGCCAGGCCTTGAATACACTGTGGTCCCTTTGGCTGCCAATTCTCCTTTAACCACCTGGGTGGCAACTCAATTAAGAGGCCATTATCGTCCACTTGTGCAGCTGTCGTCCTGGCAACCTCCATTTAAACTTTGGAAGTTTCAAACAACCCTCTCTCCTCTTGCTTTCTCTGTTTCTTACTCTGTTGGGGTGGCAGAGAGAGGCCGTTAACTCCGAGCACCAGCCTGACTGGAACAGGGAACTCCTAAGTGCTGCCATTGCCAAATTCCAACCACTATTAATTTCTTGCAATGTCACTGCTGTCAGAGCCTTGGACACACCTTCCGCCTGCTAGATTTAAAGGGATGCCCAATGGCTCGGTTGGGGGGCCACTCTGGCTTGGAGAAGCACGCCTTAAGACCCCACAAGCCTGGTCCCTCTGTCAGCTCGGTGTGCTGGAAAGGAGTGGATGATGGGGGGACAGAGGAGAGGACCACAGAGAAGTATATTTAAAAAGACAAACTTGTAAAAAGAAAAGTGGGCACTTACTGCAGGGCTGCCACCAATTCCCCCGCCAAGGTCACTGCCAAGCTGCAAGAGAGAAGGAGCAGAGGGACAGACAGACGGACAGAGGGGCGGAGAGGGGAGGGCGTGGGTGGGGCCGGGGGGGTGAGGGTGAGAAAAAGGAAGAGTTCAGTTCAGCAAGGTTGTCAGGTACCAGGTAACGAAGGACGTGCAGCCCTCCACGCGGGGCCGCGACGTCCGACGCCTCGTCCATTCACCAGTGGGAGAGCAGGACACCCGAAAGGTGGCAGTGAGGAGAGAGAAAGAGAGTGCTGTGAAGTCTGAAATCCACCAAATGTCCATAGATGGAAAAGCAGAAGAATTCACACTCTATGCTCTCCCAAATTTGGGGGACGGGGGACCAACCTCCCACAGTTATTCAGGAAGAAAGGGGGCTTTCCCGAGCTGTTGTTTCCAAAGGGGGAATCACCTCTGGGCCCACCCCGAATGCCCCACCCCACCCCATAACCAGCCCCAGCTATCTCAAAGAAGACTGAACACCCACACTTGTCACGGGCAGGATTTGCCAGGCGCATAACTCTTGACCAAACACACGGTCCCCACCACAATTCTGGAGTATGAAATTGGAAGTTGGAAGAAGAACGAATATGAAAAGGCTGTGAAAAGCTTGTATCTCCCCTGGCGCACAATTTGGTCCTATTTGGGAACACACCAAAACACAGCAATACAGTGATTCCATATGCCCCCTGCAACACCACACAAGTTACTGGGACTGTGTTGCTCCTGAAGAACTGCCAGATTGGTCTCACAGGGAACAGACAAAAACTGTTTGCTCTGCCAATCTAGTAAGTGAGTGCTACGTTTTTAAGAAAAGCAAAGAAATATCGAAGCAGTTGGGCCTTACGACTTCTCCTTGGAGGAGTAATCACGGGCAGCTCTTGCCGCTGGGTGATTTATAGCCACCAGTGCCGCGTGGGGAAAGCGGTGCTAATAAGGGAAAGACCTGCCTGGATTTGATGCCAGCCATACAAGCGGCATGGAGGCTTCGGGGCCCTAGGGAGTGATGATTGCCCGTTGAAATGAAGAACATAGGGACGGGGGAGCAAATCAGCCTTTTCGAGAGGTGGGCGGGCGGGCCTCTTACATAAAGCAGCACCCGAACAGCTTGTGAATAATTCTGCATAACAGAGCCAGATGTTTTTATCCGCTTTCCTCAGCTTTTATTGGGAAAGGAGCCACAGGCAGAGAAGCCAACCTTGAAAGAAACAAAGGCGTGCCTCTTGGCCCTGATATTTGTGCGGGTACCTTCTCTCTCTTTCTCTCTCTTTCTCTCTCTCTCTCTCTCACACACACACTCACGACACACTTCCTCTGCCCCAGAAATGGGAGGGAACAGGCCCACTAATCCACCTCTCCATCAAGCCTGGTGTCAAGGGCTCTGTGGTTTGAACAGGCAGCCCTGTGGCCAGCGTAAAGGTACGGGAGTAAGAGAGGACACTTCCTGTTTCTGCACATGGCGGCCTTGAAAGGTGCAGAGAATCTTGTGGGCCCCCCACAAGAAATTCTCCGGCACTCAATTCAGGCTGCAGGTTGGAAGATGCTCCCCATCTTTCCCCATCCCAAACTGTTCAGGAAACTCACTATGAGGGGAAAGCTGGAAGGGAGGCGCAAAGATTGCCCACGCTCCCCCAAACACAGAAGGGGCCACAGGCTTTGAAAAACATTTCTGTCTTTTGGGCCAGAAAAAGGGGCTACCTGGGAAGTCCTAGGAGCCCCAAAGATAGCCTTTGGTGGGGGGCACACTTTGCCCTCTCCTGGGGCAGGGGTACAGAGCAAAAGAAGGGGAGGATGCCCTGAATGTACGAACTCCTCCGCTCCCCTCCCTGGTATCAGAAATCCGTAAGATCCCTCCCTGGAGAACACCTGCTACCAAAAGAGAAGCCAGATTCCACATGCTGTGGTCCTGAACTGTCTCCAAGGGGAGTCCTACTCAGTTCCTCTAGTGAAGTTTTTTCCGCTTGCAAACCTCCCGTCAAGAGAGAGAATACAGATCCTGAATTACTCAGGAAACTCACTATGCCGCCATCTCTGTCAGCTTAACCTACCTCACAAGGTTGTCATGAGAGCAACATAGGGATCTCAGATCTTTCAAAGAAGGAAGCAATTTCCTTTTTTTTTTAAAGGTACCAACACATACTTTCTTAGACACACGTCCTGGAATATACAGATCCTTATCTCTGAACACCACACCAGCACAACACAGTCATTTCTTTTCCTCCCATTCTGGTTTTCTTTAAGCCCTGCTTTAAAAACAGTTTTGCAGGAATTCTTCCGCAATGCTAAGCAAGAAAAGCCCTGTCCAGGGTGCTGAATTTTTTCCCTGCTGGAGATTTAATTCTATTTGATTGTTGACTTTCTGTATGTTTTTAACTATATTGCAATCATTTTAATTTGTATGCTGCACTGAGTTGCAGCATTGAGAGGGAAAGGTGAAGTATAAACAAAGTTGTTAACAACAAGAACAACAACTTCCCAGGATTAGGGCTTACTCAGAACAGCTCATTCTACACCCTGGAGCCTTCTAGGGAGGGCAGGATGGAGCATTTTTAGGCTGTACAATTGGAGGGGGGGCACAAAAATGAGCTTGGGGTTGCATGAGACTCAGGGGCCATTCATTGTGCGTGCTTGGGTTTCCCACTGCTCCTGATGTTTGGGAAAAGCAGGCCTTGAACATCCTTGCCCAGGGATGCCCGGCAGCCTCCAGCTGCCTTTGCCCAAGAGAATGTGCCCTTTGAAAGGCGCCTCCGTCTCCCTCCAACTGGCCCCTCTCAGTGCCACCCCCACAGCCGATGCCCTGAGAGCTCCCTTCCTGACAGAGGGCAGCCCCTTTTCTCCTCCATTTTACGGCACGCGCTTAACACCGGGTACTCAGCCTGCTCTTGATGCCTGGATGCTCGCTCTCTAGGACCCCGGGGGGTTGAAAGAAGAAAAGGAAAGGCACAGCAGTCTCTGATGACACCCTGCCGTGGTCTTGCAATGTTACGTGAGGGACGTGGTGTCTCCGAGTCCTCCCGGCTGAGAGGAGAAGTGGGGAAGAGGGAAGCGCTCAAGGACGCCCCCGGGTCAAAGGCTGAAAAGGAACGGGAAGCAGCTGGAATGGGGCCCACGGAGCACTTTCCCCTAGGGGTCAGTGAGGAGCGGGGTGTGCTTTCTTGCACCCCACCGTCCTTCTGCAGGCGACTTGTCATGTTGGAGAGAGGAAGAGAGCGGAAGGGAACAACGGTTGGGAAGGTGGACCATGAGGCGGTCGGCCAGAATCCGCTCTCTGGGCCAAGTCAGACCGCAGCCGTCCTGCCAAGCGTCACAAGCCAAGCCAAAGCGCCCAGATGGCACAGCTCTCCGAGGGAGCAAGGAGCGGAGCGCAAACTCCTATAAATCACAGATTTCATCTACCACACGCACCCATAGGCTGCATATACCCTGAGGCTTCTTCTGTGCCCCCAGGCGTCAATTCTGTTTTTCAAACTAAATGCCACGCCTGTATTTTGCCCTTTTCTGCACAAAAATTAAAACAAAAAAACAATCTGAACTGTATGGAAAATGAACAAACAAAGAAAGAGAAAAAAGAAAAATATAATGGAAAATGCTATAAACTTCTAATATTTCCCATAGTGAAGACAACTTTCAAAATTTCCTCTCTTGCGCATGCAAGAAATGAAAGTTCAGTGAAATTCAAATCCTTCCCAGTGTGAAGACAGTTTTCTAAATTTACTCTCTCATGTGCAAGAAATAAACAAAGGAAGATTCACATCCCTCACTGAAAGGCATGTGTGCACACACACGGCTGAAGGCGGCTCTCTCTTAACATTTGTAGAAATGTGAATAGGACAAACTCCTCTACAATTTATTGCCCTGGAAGATTCCAGGAGTCCTGGCCACACATCTGCCATCCCGTGGCACGGCAATGTTGGCTCTCCCAAGAAAAAGGAGAGAAGCAAACCCTGATATCTGGACAACATTTTTGCTCCAGGCAGAGAAAGAGAGGCTCATCCTAGCAGAACTCAGGAAGCTGGGAAGACAGAAACCTGAGTGTCATTCAAAACAGTTCTTAACTACCCTTCCTTGAATGGAAAGGGCAAAAGGCTAATGTGCCAAGTTTTAAAAAATCAACCTTAAAACCAGTTCCGGTCTCTTTTAGCTCACAAATACATTTTGGCCAATGAAAAATGTAAATAACGCACCACAACTTGAGCACAAATCTAGGTATTATGAGCATGATACTGTGTAAGACAAGAGACGCACTACGCACAACTTCTGTACAAGATGGTGCCAAGTCAATAGAGAGAAATAAGCGGTGTGTGGTTGCAAAAGCATCAGGCAAACGTGACAAAACAGCGGACTCCCATGTCGAACGTACAGGTTCTGGGCACAATTTAAACAATTCAAAATTGTCTTTTGCCAAAAAGCAGGGGGGACCTGTTGAGTTGTGACCGACTGGCAGGGTGCCCACACTGGCTAGGGAATTCTGGGTTTAGAACTCTTAGGGCCCAGGTCCATTACCTAAATTCACCCCCTTCTCTCTTCCAACAAGCCCGGCAGCCCATACAGCCTTCCTTCCCCTACTTCTCTGTGCCACCTACATCCTCGTTTTCATCACAACTACACAATGAAGCTGGTCAGGCCGAGCACATTTTTTGCAGTTCAGTGAAAGCAGAACCTTGGATTGGAACCTGGGCTCCGGCCTTCACATTGCGCCAAACCACAAGACGGGAAGGCGGAAAGGATTCAAAGACAAGGAATGGACACCCTTCTTCCCAGCCAGACCCTCCACGCCCTGATTTTTCCTTCGCTCTAAAAGGAAGGGAAGCAGCCTTGGGCAGTGGGGGCTCTCATGTCAACGGGACGCTGGATCCACTCTAAGTTTTGGCTAGGAACAAGGGAGCTCTCCCAGACGGATCCCACCGTGGGAGACAGTCGGGGTATAAACCCAACAAAATGCATAAATAAGATGCCAGCTCTATTTAGGAATGGGGTTCAGCACCTTAGAGAGTTCTTGGAGAGCCTGAGTTAAAACCTGGAGTGGATTCATCACTCCTACTGAAATGGCAGCTCTATTGGTCTCAGGGGTTCAGAGACGCAGAGCGGGGGAAATCTCCAAAGGGGGAGGGACCTCTTTAAACCCCCCCTTCCCACAAAGAGAGAGACTGGGGGGCTACTCACCAGGCTGTCCAGCCCTCCCCCAAGCAGGTCCACAGCCCCCATCTGCATGGAAGAGACTTGGGGCACGTTCACCGGTGGGCCGAGGTCAAGGTTCAAGAGGTCCCCCAGGAGGTCTCCCTGCGAAGGGATCACCTGCGGCTGCTCCAGGTTTGTCGTGGCCACAGTCCCAACGGGGCTGTCTCCGGCATCGGTGCTGCGTTGGGGGAGGAAGGAAGAGGGGAAAAAGGGTTATGTTGGACACTCTCTTACAGGATGGCGACAATGCCAGTAACAAGGGAGACTCAGGCAGGAAATCCTACAGGCAACCCGGTCACTTTGGCTTGAATCCAACTGGCCGCCCTAATTAGAGCACAAGCATATACCCACCTTTACTGAAAAAGCATCGCTGGCTGCCAGTCCATTGCTGGGCAGAATTCAAAGAGCTAGTTCTGATCCTTAAAGCCCTGCACGGGCCAGATCCAGACCACCTGAAAGACCGTCTCCCCATCTACACCTGCCTGAGTTTTAAGATCTTTAACTGAGGGCCTTCGCTTGGTCTCACTGCCACCACATGCAGGTCTGGTGAGGATGTGGGAAACAGGGCCTTCTCAGTGGCTGCTCCCAGTCCGTGGAACTCCCTTCCACAGGAGGCTCAATTGGCCCCTTCTCTGCCCTTTTTACACCCGGAAGCATAGGCTTTTTTATTTAAATACACCTTCAGCTTTTAACAGAGTGGGGTAATGCAACCAGTGGACTTGTTATTAACATGTTATCGGATTTAAATGTGCTTTTCACTGCTCTAAAACAACGTTTAATGCTTTTCTTTTTCATTTCTATATTACAGATTTTTCTAGCTATTTTTTTCTTTTAACATACAGCATTATCTGCTTTGGGACTTACCTTAGTGTCAACCTACCAACCTCCTCACTGGTTCAGTGGGTCTGCTCCAGCTGGGGTAGCAACTGGATTAAGGCCTTCGTGAAACAAGAGGGCACCTCCCAGGAGGACTCACCTGCCATGGTGGATGGGCAGGTGCTTCCGGTGGATCCCGTGGCTGCCCTCCACAAAAGCGTTGGGTGGCTTGTGGTAGACGGAGGCCAGCGAGCCGATGTGGCAGATGAGCTCGTCCAGCAGCGTGGGCTCAATCAGGTCGGTCTCCTCGGAGATCAAGGGCTTCTCGGACAAGACCACCTCCTTGGCCGTGACCGGGTCCGTGGAGAGGAGGCGCCAGTAGATGTAGCCGCGGTCCCGCAGGTCCGGGTTGTCCGAATCCTAGAGGGAATGAGACGGGGTATTCTGGCACAGACCCATCACACAGAGGGGTGGGTGGGACCCACAGACAGGGAGGCTACAGCCGCAGTGCCTGAGGTTGCCCAGGCCAGATTCAGGGTTAACGGCCGCAGGAAAATGACGAAGGAAAAGAAAGCCAGAAGCAAAAACGACAAGAGGGGTCTTGTGACTTTCCTTGTTGTCTTTTGGCCAGGAGGCAAAGACTTTTGTTATCTGTGCAAGCCTTTGGTATATAACCCATGGAACCAAGCAGAGCTCTTAATGGGCAACGGTTATTGTCCTTGTTGCGCGCCCTCAAGTCACCTCCTACTCTAGATCACGGGCCCTACTTGGCAAGATTCATTCAGAGGAGTTTTTTGCCGTTGTCTTATTCTGAGGCTGAGAGAGTCACCCAGTGGGTTTCCACAGCCATGTGGGATTTGAACCCTGCTCTCCAGAATTGTAGGCCACTGCTCAAACCGCTTTATCACACTGGCTGTCACCAGGGTTCCATCTGTATTTTATTATGTTCTAAATACGTTTTTTAAACTCATGTTTTTAAACAGAAGTGTAGTTTAATTGTCTTTTAAGTTCTTTTCATTAATGTCTTTTTGGTCGCACATTTCATTTAAACTGTTGTAAGAAAATTTGAATCCTGTACTGGGAGAATGCCAGGATATTAGTTAAAGATACTAATTAACTACTTAATTAAGGGTGGGCAAGTACAATAGGTCTTGGCTGGTGGCAAAAATGAGAAAAACTGAGGAGCTGAGAGACGAAGGAGCAGGAGCCCCACAGTCAGTGCTTTGAAAACAGAAGTAGAGAGAGAGAGGCTGTGGATCTGGAAAATGGCCGGAGGCATGGATTCGCACCAAGCACTGTGCTTGGATTTTTGCCTTTCCACAGATCCTCAGCCTCTCTCCATCCTTGCCTCTTGTACAAAACACAAGCAGTAATCAAGCAAGACACAAGGCTATTCCAAAAAAAAAAAGGACTGTGTTCCAAAATCCAAAACGTGGGACCCTTCTGGTCCCAAGTATTTTGGATAAGGGAAGCCCAGCCCATTACCGGAAATGCAACACTCCACAACGGTGGCGCATTAATTGCTTCCGAGTCCAATTTTCCATTTTGAAATCATCCGCCTGCTCTCATGAAACCAGCCGGGTGAAACGCTCAATCACTGTAACTTGTTACAGACAAATATCACCCGGAGAGAATTACCACAACAACCAGGAAAAACAGCCGTGACCCTCACGGCAACAAGTAACAGGAGGCAGCGCTCCTCTGAGGAGAGATTCCACCCTCAGCTCTCATGGCTAAAAGCTTTATAATCCCCCCCTTCTTTTAAGCCTCTTATGCAACTGGCCATCGCATTATGTGTTGGAATACGGCATTTGACAACGGGGTCTGGGGAACCAACAGGTCTTCTAAAGTTGATGGATTGTAATTCCCAGCATCCTTCCCCACTGGCCATGCTGACTAGGAATGCTGGGGCCTTCAGGCCAGCCACATCTGGAGGACCACACAACCCCCTCCCCACTATCCCGATTGGTAAGATGGGAGTCTGTCGCTCTGTCCATAGCTCGGCTCCGCCCAGGACCAAATGCGGAGAGGCCAACGCACTTGATCTCACGCGCAGTGGACAGTCTGTGTGCATGCACGCGTCTCCTTCTACTGATTCTGCAAAACTCAGGGCTCAGAGTGGAGTTCCAGAGAGAGAGAAGGGAAGGCCAGAATTTTATCTATGATATTATTTTTGTTTGCTTGTCCATGTTTCTAAACTGGGGCTGGATGACCATTTCCTAGGACCACAAAAGAGTCGATAAAAACATCAAAATGTCAAGTAACTGGAATTTTATGACTAGTTTTTATGGGAAGGAGGAGAGATTTGAAGTTTCTAATTCCTGGCTTGAGAAGGGGCTGCAACCTGTGCAAAGTCCACAACTGCCAATCTTGGAAGCTTCCAGGAACTGGGGAAAAAATGACACTTTGGTCCCTCAAAAAAGGGTTGCAGATAAAGTCCTTGGGGCCCCCGAGGCTCCCCTGCAGCCCACCTTTGCTCCAGAGCAGGGGTGGGCAAAATGTGGCCTGGGAGCCATTTTGTGCTGAGGGGTCAAAAATGTCCTCTGAGGGCACAGGGAGCACTTCTGATGTGTTTTTGGCCTGTCTGGGCCATTTTTGCAGCAAGAGGGGCCTTTTTCTGAACCAGGGAGTGACTTCTGGCCATTCCTCTCGCTAAAACAAGGGACATTTCTGCACTAGCCTGTTATAGCGCTATGATTCCGCTTTCAACATCCTATGGAAAAAGTGAAAGTCTACTTGGTGGCAAATCACAACTTTTAAAATGTAAGCCTGAAGGCAGTGGCTCTTGCTGGAATTTGTAAGCTATCATGGAATATTTTCCGGGGCAAAGAACAGACCAAGAAAATACACTTTATATTAAACCAGCCATGTTGCAATGGCTGCCATATCCATAACTAGACATGAGCTTCATGTGGCAACTGGAAAAGCTGCCTTTCTACATTATAAAATCGCTGGGGTAGTCTGGGAGTTGGTAGCCCCTAAAAAACAAATTTTCCACACTTTGGCTTCATGGCTTGTGAGCACCGCCATCGTGGTCTCAGGAATCCAGCACTGTTTGAACTCATCACTCTCAAAGCTTCTGAAATCATTCTGATGTTTTTCATGAAAGGGGGAATGCAGTCAAATTTGGGGAGGGGGAATGTACGTCCCACTCCCCTTGACAGCCCTTGGCTTACCTGTGTGGCCAGACTCAGCACCTGTTGGACCAGCTCCTGTGTTTCAGATGGCTTCTTCAGAAACAGCTTCACAATAGCAGTCAGCAAAGTGAGCTGCACCTGGAGCCAAGCAAGAGGGAAACTGGACCATCAGGAGGGCTTACACACCCGTTTTGCAGTGCCAGCAGGCCTCTGCCTGGGGCGACACCCAGATGCACTCCCCACCCCCCACGTGCTCTTTGGGAACCACCCTGGCAGACCTCGCAGGACAACGGGAGAGAAGAAGAAGATTACCTGGGTGCTCTCATCGTGGAATCCCTCCAGGAAGCTCTCCAGCAGCTCATCTGCATTGTCGATTCTCTCAGCGTACTCGCCCACGATCCAGATCATGGCTGCCCGGGCATCCGGCTCATCCAGAGAGTCCAGGTTCTCGCACAGGGTGGCAATGATGCTTTCGTACCTGAGACCCAAAACAGCAGAGTTCACAGAGACTGCCCTTACCTGATTGTTAGCACAGACACGGGTGTCTGTGGAGCCGTGTGGAGCCTTGCAGGAACAGAAGGTGGAACACTGCTGTGGTCGTGGGAGGGACACGCCCCGAATCCCATGGCTAGGATCAGGAGTGCGACCCCTGCCCTGGGCCCCTCTAGCCTTTTCCTTCTCTTTTGGCAAAGCCACTTACTTGTTGGGGTACTTGCGGAAGATGTCCCGGATGACAACAATGGCCTCCTGGACAACATAGTTGACCTTCGTCTGGATGAGGTCCAGGAGGGTGCTGACGCAGCGCTCCGCGGATTGCTGCAGGAAAGAGACACCCCGAATCAAAAGAAGGACGGAAGGGCTTCTAAACCAACGGCAGTGCACCCCCTACCAGGCCCAGTGGTGGTCAGGATCCAGCCCCCAATCCCTCTCCCCACCCCACTCTCGAGGCGCTCACAACATCAGCAGCTACAACAGGTGAGGAAGGGGGGCCCTCTCCGATGCTGAACGATGGTACTGGGCCTTGGCTAGAAAACTCTGGTATTTTTTTTCAGCCTCTGGCTGCAGCTAAGTTAAAGGGTGCTTTAACCAAGAATGGAGAATCAGAGGAGGCTGACCTGCTCTTCTCAGCCTTCCTCGCCAATGGCCCTCTGCTGCTGCCCAAGCCTGCTGGGACTCGCAGGCCTCATCGTTTGACCCTGTGAGAATAAGCTCCCTGTACATCCGGGAAGGCAAGTTCAGTCTACGACTAAGAAAGTGAACAACTTCTTTCTCTCAGTTAGTCTCAAAGGTGCTACAAGACCCCTTCGTGTACTGATCCAGACCACCACAGCTATGGCCATTTCCGCACTAGCCTGTTGCAGCACTATGATTCCACTTTCAACATCCTATGGAATTCTGGGCCAGCCGGTCGCCCCCAAAACTGCAAACCCCAGGATTCCATAGGAAGTTGAAAGTGGAATCATAGCGCTACAACAGGCTAGTGCAGAAATGATCTATGTCTCCGAATTCTCGTCCAACCCGTTTGCCATTCATGCAAAAACACGAGGCAGGGAGGACATATCTGCAGGTGGGAAATTCTCCCCCATGCACATCCTAAAAGGGAGGTTTATTTTCGGCAAAAATGTGAACTTCAGCTCAGGCAAGCAGAGAAGCTCTGAGGTGCGGGGCGAGAGGGCTGCGGCCTCGACGTTCCCCGGGAGCCCCTCCCTTCCTGAAGAGCCCTTGCGACGGAGCACGGCGTGAAGTCGGAGGGAAGCTCTGCTATTCAAACAGCACCTGGAGCCCATTAACAGCCCCCCTCTTTTGCTCTTTCTCCCAGTGCAAACACCACCACAGGGCTGTTCAGCCGAAAAAGAAGAAAGCTCCACTGGAACGTGAAGGACCAATTTTATGGGGAAGGGTGTCTGCAAAAGACGAAACGGTGTAATTGCTGTTGAGCCCAATTCTCTCTCTGTGGATTTAGCCAGGAGGGAAGGTCTCAACGGGGCACGCAGCAGTTTGGGACGACCCCAAAGATCTATCTCCACTTCCTCGTGAGAGGCATGTGCAGCTTTCTCTCTCTCTCTACACACACAATCGGGAAATGGAAATCAGTTCATATACACCTCGAGCTTAGTGGCACTTGGTACGCAGGAGGTCTTAAGCGTTCAACCCTGGGGCTAAACTCAGATGGCTAACATCTTCTGAGCAGCCCAACCTACGTGAACCAAAATCCAACTTTAATCCCATCTGGAGCAGACCCACGGAAATGAACAGGCTTTGTTAATCACCGTTTACTGATTTCAGTGGGTCTAACTCCAGCCTTTGCTGATTACAATCCATGGATCACCCCCAGTCGTTACAGACAGCACCCCAACCTCAGCCGTGTGCATGTAATAGACAGACAGACTGATCTCACATGCACGTGGCTGAGGGTGGGGTGCTGTCTATAACGACTGTGGATGAGCCAGGACTCACGCTGTCATCCGTCTCTTGGTCTTAACGTTCACCGTCTCTCAATGGATACACTTCTGGAATTTTTCAAAAAAAAGATTCAGATGTTTTGGCATTGCCTCCTCCTCCCTGCAGACCAAGATCACTGCCTTCAGACTGTGTCGATGTGCTCCCAGGATTATTGCAGTCATAAAAGGGGCATTCATTTTAGGAGTACGTAAAATGTTCTGGCTCTTTCCTAAGCAATCGAATGACAAAGCAAGAGGTTTACAAAATACAGGAGGTGGAGATCCAGCATCATCATTTGGCAAGATCCTAGTTCAAATCTCACCTACCTGAGGACTCCCTAAGGAGCCTTAAAGCCCCTTTGCTTTTGCTTTTCTGCCAACAGACTAATACAGCTTCTGAGCCTCCCTCGGCTGCAATGACTAAACGCGAAAGCAGAAGCAAACAGCAACAAGAAGAGTCCCTCACCTCGACTTTGATGGCACATCGCCCAATGGCGCGCACGGCCTTGCGGACAAAGTCCACGTCCACCTCCGTGGCATACTCCTTCAGCTCAGCCAGAACCTGGACCAGAACACGGAACAAAGACAAACAAAGTGCTAAACTGGCCCTGGTAATATCGATAGCTGCACATTCTTCACTTACTGGAGTTGCTTTGATCCAACAAAAAGGAACTTTTTTTAAAAAAAAGTTTGTAGTCCTCATTGTGACGGGAGAATTTATAACACCAATACTGATAATGTATTGTTCAAATTTTGAAGAAGTTCCCAGGGGCTGCATTCTGACATGTGCAGGGCCAAAGGCAAAACTATACACATGTTACGCCATAAGGCCCTTACTGCCAATGTGACCGACGTTTGGGGAAAAGCATTTCAACTTATCCAAACAGGAGTGAAAATAGGTAAGGATGCTGTGCAATCCCCAGTCTCTGGTGTGACAGAGAACAGGGCATGGCCATCTGGGGAACTCCAGGAAGGACAGATTCATCCCCAAGGCCTCAGGCTTCTACCCTTGTATTGTGGGTTACTGCGGAACACCTTTAACAAAGTATGGATTGTGCTTTTCCCACTGTTTCCCATTTTTGTCCTTCCTCAGAAGGCAAGAGGGAAACGGCCAAGGGTTGTTTTGGAGCCCAGCTGACCTGGGCGATGTTGGCCTGGGAGGCCAGGCGGATCATGATGTCCAGCTTCTCTAGCTTGACGTAGATGGGGTCGTTGTACTTCACGAAGAAGACCTTGATCTCCTGCTTCAGGATTTCGGGCCTGCGGGGGGAAAGCATAGGTCTGCAAGGTTCAACCACTCACCCCAGCAAGAGATGGGGTCAGGCTGTTGATCACCAAACGGGGCTGAATTTCCATCTGGGATGTAGTTTCAGGGACTGTGCTTGCGATGGGGTTTGAGGCTCCCAACTCTGGCTGTGTCTTGTAGGCCAGGCCTCGCTCTCTCACCACTTCAACCCCCCCCCAAACTTTAGAGACGTCCAGCTTAATGTGAAATGTTCTATAGAGTCTTTGTATGATGGGATGCATATGATCTAAGCCTTGGCCTGAGGCACACTGAATATTCCGCATTACACAGAGACCAGAAAGCCACCTCCTGGGAGTGCTTCACCAGTAGATTCTTGCCCTGGCAGGAGGTTGGACTAGATGCCCTCTATGGTCTCTCTCAAAATAGCAACAGGAAGTCACACTGCATCCTTTCCTCTCGCCATTTTGAGAAGGACTGCAGAGGAAAACAGTGGAATTTGGAGCTAATTCAAAGTTCTAGGTGCTTGCAGAGGCCGGACAGAGTACTTTTGCACATTCTCATAGAGATTGGAGGGGGCCTGTCTGCATATTTTTGTGACAAACTTTCCTGAAAATAATATCATTAAGAAAAATTAGCCCCATTGAGTACTGAAAAGACAAACACAACAACAACAAAAAATTCAATTGGCTGGAAGCCTACTACTGAGCTTCAAAAATGTTTTTCTTAAAAAAAAAATTAAATGTTTCAGGAAACTCTCACAGCCTACTTAAAAATTAAACAGTTGCACCTGGAAGACTCTGGTTGGGGGATTCTGGGAGCTGTAACCCAGTCTTGCTTAGCAAGAGACACCGAGCCAGACTCCATCCTGACCTTTTCTGGACGATCAGGTTGATGTTCCGGAGGGCCACGTACTGGACTTCGGGCTCGCCGGACAGGAGGGTGACCAAGGGCGGGGCCAGCTTCTTCAGCAGCATGCTGTAGTAGTCCGAATCCTTCGGCAGGAGCTCCAGGAACTTCATCAGCACCTTGACGGCTGAAAGGACCACGGCGGAGTTGGCGTGGGAGAGGCGGGGAGTCACCCGCTCGCAGATGCTGCCCGGGGAGAGAGGAGAATGCGGGGAGGAGAAAGAGGAGGGAGGACGCGATTACGGAGCAGCTCTTCCCTTCTAGAAGAGCCTTCCAAGATGGGTTTCAGGAGCCTATGGTAGCCTGCAACAGGGAGCCTCTGCAAACGGAACGCCCAAACCAGCGCTTTGGGTTCAGCTTCCAAAGAGATGCCTGAAAGCGGTGCATGATGGGAATGCCCCATTTCCACCTGTTTATCACCAGCACCTACGAGTCGGAATCAGTGGAGGTTGAAGAGCACTAGTGGATCCACACCAGCTTTTGGACAGTTTCAAAGGAGCTCTCCGAGGCGCTGCACACATTTATGAATGGGGTTCAGTACCTTGGAGAGCTCCTCTACGGCCTCCATTAAAACCTGGCGTGGATTTCTCAGGGAATCTTACTCTAAAAGATGAGGAGCAAGAGAAAGGAGCCCCACTACTGCCTCTGCAGCCCTGTGCAGCCCTGAAACCTGGCTCTCGTTTGGCTGTTTGAGCATTCACCTCACTCTCTACTCCGGTCTTGTCCCAACCACAGTTTGGAAGTGCAAACAAAAACTCTTTTTCTGGAGCCCCAGAAAGCATTTAGACACCAAAGTCTAAGGGAAAGAGGTTCCACGAGGGTCAACTAGAACCTCTCCACAGGCCCTGAGGTCGGGGAAAGGGTAGCTGCATTTTCATGTCATCAGACTGCAACTCCTAGAAGCACCTGGAGGACCGAATGTTTCCACACACACCTTGTTACACACTTGGTCAAACGCCACTTACAGCAAGAGACAGTGTGGTTTAGTGGTTAGTGCATTTCAACTGGGACATGGAGGAGCCAACTTCTAACCCATCGCGAGCTATAAGTCTCACTGGACTACCTCCATCTGGTCACTCACTTTCTCAGCCTGACCTGCCTCACAAGACTGCTCTGAGAACAAAGCAGAGAGGTGAACTGAGCCATGCATAGTAGAATTTCATTCTCTGGAGGAAACACGGAAGACACAAATTTAACTAATAAATATGAAAAGGTTAAATATTTGGAACTGAAGAAGAAAAAACTCCTTCTGAGATACTGGCTGCCCAAGGCACGACTCACGCCATTTTGACCAGGTTCTGTTTTCAGAACCCGAATAACTTCGCATAGGCCATGTTTCTCCTTTATGAGCCGACCTCCCCTCTCCCCGTGGTATGAGGGGTCTTTTGTTCCCCATCAAAAACTCCCCAAAACCCACATCAGCAAAACTCTTGACTGCTGGGGATGAACTAAGCTCCCTCAGGAGGTAATGCTGCTCAGAAAGGAGGGGGTGTAGTAGACAGACAGATGTTTCCTCTATCCTCAAAACCATGATGATGATGACATGGAATGTTCACAACCACTTCATGTGAGGGGGAAACAGAGCAGTCAGAAAGTTTGCACAGGCTTTCTGGGAAAAGGCAAAAGGGTCTCTTTGATTGCACAGGTTTACGTAGGAAAAGCCTTGGGATTTGCTGAGGGTCGATGGGGAGAGCAGAAGAGAAGATGTCCCAGCAGGGAGGGGAGCTAAGGGGTCACAGCACCCAGAGACAAAAAGGAAGAGAACAGTGGACCATGATGGAGGAGTGGAAACTGGGGCAAGGATAACTGAAGAGGACAAATGAAAAGAAAAGGGAGATGAATCAATGCCTGCCTGAACTGGCCAATTCCTCAGCAGCACGGTTCTAGTCTGGATCCAACATCCAACTTGGTTTATGAAAAATGTAACATTCACTTCAGGAGAGCACAAACACCTCCTTTTATCTGGGCTTGCAACTGTGGACCAAGCTGTCTTCTGGGATGATTTCCCAAGTCTGTCCATGTCAGAGTTTTATCAAGAGCCCCAATGGCAAGGGATTCCACAGGGCAGGGGCCGGGCACTCCCAAACGAACTTTGCCCATTTTGCACAGTGGCAAAGCTCTCCATCTCTGTGGAGCCCTGAGGAGGGAAACCGGGGAGAAGGGACGCGGCACTCCACCACAGTCAGACCTGGCAGAATTGCTCACCTCTGGGCTTCCCGGTCATCTTTGGGGTTGTAGTTGGAGAGGCAATCCAAGATGAAGATCTGGCCCCATTCGGTGCACTCGTTCAGGGCAGTGAGCAGCTTGTTGATGTTCTGGGGGTTCAGGTCAAGCAGGTTGCTGTTGGGGTGCGACTCGCTGATCTCGGATAAGGCGGCTACGGCGTTGGCCACGACCTGGGAGGGAAAAACAGGAAGAAGCGGTAGTAAGAGCAGCCCAGAGCTCAGCACCGCAGCTCCATCTGGACAACGCCAGCAGGCCTGGTAGCAGATGTCCGGTTTTCTGGAACGGGGAGGAAGGGTAGAAATCACCTCTGCAAACATTCTGGCTAATGAGTACTTCATTTTGGGATCCTACACTCAGAATGGGAGGATGACTTTAATGTCATTATTATTATTAATATGTTAACACTTCCATCTGTCTTCCCAGAATTAACGTATATGCAAGATGCCTAATTAAAAACCCAATTTTTTTTTTAAAAAAATCCTCATCAGCAGCAAAAGCAAGCGGGACTGAGGGAGTCCCAGATTTCTGCACACAGCAGCTGAGAAAGAATGGAACAAAGACTTCAGGGGGAAAGGAACAAAGCCAGCAACAACCAGAACCAGAACAATGCCAAACAGCGGAGCTTCCGTCGTTCTGTGTTTAAAAGTAAAGAGAAAGCAGTGACTGGCAGGAGAGAAAAATTTCAGGGGTGCACGGACATGGTCTGGTCATTTGAGCACCGGACTATGACTCTGGAGAGCAGGGTTCTAACTCCCTTTGCTCAGCCCATTGAGCAAGTAACACTCTCTCGGCCTCAGAAGAAGGTAAACGCAATCGTCACAGGGGGCTTGAAGAAAAACTCTGTGATAGGGTCACACTAGGTGGGGAACGACTTGAAGACACACAGCAACCTACATATCAAAAATTACTTTAGAAGTTACTCCCAGAGGCAACACACTTGCCCCTAAAAAAATAAAAGCTGCCACTTCTTTGGGAAATTGTTTTTTAAAGCAACACGTGTGCATTTGGTGCTTTGATATGATGCCCCCCCCCCCGCTCTCAGTGAGAAGAGCTTCCTTCACCTGTAGCCTCGGTGGAATGAAACGAAAAGGGGAATGTGGAGAGGCTGTCTCCTTGCAATTGCTAACAAGAAGAGACAGTTGCTCTGCCAAGAACACAGCGTTTCCGAGAAGCCATCAATATTCATGCATGGAAGGCTCCACACAGGCATCTTGGAGAGCTGCCGAGACAGAAGGCCAGGAAAGCGTTTCGTTTTTCTAGCAAGGCAAAGAAAGGTGCTTCAAGTAGGGGAAGGAACACACTGAAGCCAGCAAAACTGCAGCCATTCTCTCTCTCCCTCCCTCTCTCAGGAAAACCAGGAAGAAATGGGAGACTCTTTTTATGCCACAGTCCATGGCCGGGGAAGGACATGAACACTCTGGGACTTGGCGTCCTTTGAGAGACAGATGAGCCAAGGCCAAACCATAACAGCATGGACCCCCAAGACAGCCATCACATTTGGTTGCTACCACCATGCCAACACCATTTCAGGAGAGCAGAAGGGGGTCCCAAAATTAGACTCCAGGTTTTTCCCCCTGCAACAGCACTCCCATCCCTTCCTTTCCCTCTCCTTCCTAGTGAGAAGTCTTTAGGAGCTTTCCAGATTAAATCCTAGAACTGAAAACTGAGATGCGCTTCGGAGGTCAGGAACCCATTACATGGGGCCCAGCTGTGCTTTGGAGGCCAAGAGCCCACCAGGTGGGATGAGCATCATTTAAGCTTGGGAGACCTTAGTCTGACAGGGTGATGCACTGTTGAAGAATCCACACAAAACTAGACCCGCAGTGTAGCCTCTTCTGTGACACTTTCACCTGCATAGGTGCAAACAACGTCCCCAAATTTTAGCTATAAACAATTTTGAGCTTTACACACACTCAAGAAATGTATGTGCATGTCTGTATATGTACATATATGTACGCACACAAACATGTGCACTGATTTTTACCCCTTGGGAAATCTATGTCTTAGCTGATGTAATTTTTACCCCTTGGGAAATCTATGTCTTAGCTGATGTAATGGGGAAAAAAAGAAGAAAAGTCCCACACTGGTTTGTGCTGAACAAAGATGCAGAGAAGCAGAAGAGAGAAGACAAGCCCTAGCGGGCAGGAGATTGGTCTCATTTGTGGGTGAACAGAATTTCTTCCACGGGTGACGTTTTTATCGGAGTTGAGAGCCTACGTCTCACTGGCAGCCCACCTAGAGCAGAACCACTGAGCTGGCAAACGAACATGTTTTATTTTGGGAAAATCCAAGTGAAACAATGCCTATATCTCTAGCTTTCATTGTTTACTGGCTTCCCCTGCTTACCTGACGGGTTCGAGACCACAGCACTGTCAGAAAAGGGAAGTGGTCGAAAAGCAGGCCCCACTTAGGGAATAACTGTGGAGGCTTGCTTGCAACTGCCCGCTTGCTGCCCGCAAACTCTCCCAAGTCTGCTTGGCACCCTTTTGCCCTCTCAGGTTGTTTTACAAGCAGCGGGCACATGTGTGAGGGCTGTACATGAACCTCCGCAGGCAAGAAGACACCTGTATTGTATTTTTTGTTTTAAATAAACATTTCTGAAAAACCCACTCTTTGCCTTTCTCTTTGTGCTGGGAGGAGTGCTCAACCTCCTACTGTTTTTTTACCATGGGATTGGAGTCAGCGATGAGGTCACGCAGGGAGTCCAAGAAGCCCTGGTCCTCCACCATCTGGGCGTTGATGTCGTGCAGCTTGGCCACGCACACCGCCGCTGTCTTGCGCACGTAGGGGTCCTCGTCCTTCAGGCACTTGCGGAGCGGCTCGCAGAGATATTCGGTGATCTTGTCTACCCGGATGCACCCCATGGTGCGCACCGCCAGGGCCCGGATGAGTGGGTTCGGGTCCTCGCAGTCCTGGGGGAGGAAGAGAGACGAGATGGGAGAGTTCTGACGAAGTGGGATTTTGCAAAGAGCTGGGGAAAGGGGCTCCTGGAATCCCCTGGCCTAGCAGGCTGATGGCAGGGCAGGCTGTGGGACTTATATGCCAAGAAAGTAACTTTTCTGGGCTCTGGTTTTGCAGAAGAAACTGCAGGCCTTTCCCACTCAGGAGAATAAGGCCCAGTTCCCAAGAGGTCATCTTCTTGGCTTCAGCTGTCCCCTTGGGCAAGGTGGCTACAACACACTTTAGCAACCACCACAAAGTGGGCAGAGAATGCCGCGAAGGTGCTCTCCTTTACAGCGCATTGGCTGAATGCTTGCAATCTCACAGAAGGTACGGAGCAGGAATACTCCAGGGGAAGAGACAGTCACAGAGTGATAACAACTGAGAAAGGTTAACTCCGGATTTTAGAAAACGAACTTCATGCAGGTCTTTGGCACAGAGCAGGCCTGGTTCTGTGGGGAAAGAGAGGCCAGTGAGATGGAAACACAGGGAGTCTCGGGGTGGGGGTGGGAGCAGTGAAGGTCTGGAGTCAAACGGGTGGCAGGACATATACGCACCCAGAACCTGTTTACCATGAAAAAGTGTCCTTTCTGAAAGCCAGAAGTGGGCGTCTGGTTTTGCGTTCTTGTATCTAGGGGTGGGGTGGGGTGGGGTGTGGGCTCCCAGGGCAAAACTGTGGCCCACAGCCTGCCAAAGATTCCCCCACCCACAATACAGACCACTGAGTCCAGAGGTCAAGTTGCTCTGGTGGATTACTTCCAGCTACTCATTGACACTCTCCTCTCAGCCTGATTTTGTGCAACAGACAGGCTGATCCAGGATTCTCGGAAATAGGCGAAGACCAAAACGAGCGATGCTCTTGCTGAAGAGGCCCTCTGAGCACCTGTGTGCATGGAGCACACGATGAGGCCATGGGAGCCCCTGAGGCCACGGGCTGTGGGGTTGGGGGTCCCATGTCAGTGGGGTGGAGAATCCACTTCTAGTTTTACTGCAGGCTTTGAAGGAGCTCTCCAAGGTGCTGAATTTTACAATCTTACCACTAAGCAGATGTGGCACCTTGCAGAGCTCCTCTTTAAAAAAAAAGCTAGCCAAGCTCTGGAACAGATTCGCCACCCTGCTGACATGGGAACCCCCAAGCGAGAGAAGAGAATCAAAGTGGACAGAAGGGCTCTGGCTGACCTTGACAAAGCTGTTGACAGCCATGATGGCCATGTCCGGCTGGCTCTTGGCGTAGTTCATGAGGTACAGGTACACCAGCTTCTTCAGCTCCAGGTTGTCTGTCTGCATGCAGTTCACCACGTCTGGAAAAAGGGAGCTGTGGCACGCAGAGGAAAAGAGAGATGGAGGGAGGCTGACTGATTACTGGGGTTTCATGGGACCCTGCTTTACAGGCTAGCTTTCCTATTCAAAGCAAAGGACCCAGACCCAACCTGGGCAACATTTTATCAATAAACCTATTTTCCCTTCCCATCCCTGGGCCACTTCTGTCCGTAGCCGCTCTCTTGACCCCTGGAAGGAAAAGGAGGAGAGGGCAGGGCCGCTAAAGGAACATCCCACCAGATCACAGGCAGAAGAAGAGCCCTCGGTCCCCAGGTCTTCTCCTGCCAGCAGGAGAAGGCCTCTTCCTTCAGACGGGCCTTGGGCCACCAACTGGTCACCATGGAAGGTTCTCCTGCATTTGGCTATGTTTTAAAGAATTTTAAACCTAAATCAGTACTACTTCCGACAGGACAGTCTATTCAGGCCTTTTTTAAAAAACAGCTCATTCATGATTGGATTTTTTAAGGCGAATTTTGTTTTAATTTATGTTAGAAAGAGGCAGGATATGCATTAAATGCACAAATACATGAATAAACGATAATGTTTATTGTTACCTGACATCCTTGCCCACAGTCATGGCTGCGATGACCTTCTTCACTGCTTCTTTTCTCTTTTCCTTCTTCTCATTGTTAAGCTCTGCTTTCAGTTCAAAGATCTCACCTGCAAAAGAAACACCCCGTAGAATCGGACTCACAGGGCCAAGGCAAAGGATAGCCTGAAAGCCTGCAAGCAGGATGTTTAAGCAACACACACACACACGCCTTCTTAGAACCTGCTACTCGGAAGCATGCTACTCTTGGATTGGGATCTCCCCCTCAGGGACTACAGCAGACGGTCCAACATGACACAAATCGGTTTTCATTTTTTTTCAGAGCAACTTGCAGGACAATACCTGGCAAAGAGCTCTTCGAGGTTAATGATGGGACAGGGAAAAGGAGCCTTGAATCTCCCGCCATGTGATTTCATCCAAAGGATTCCAAGCTTCAGAGTCAAGGAGCAGCAGGGTGAAGGTAGGGAAAAAGCAGAGCTAGGAAAAGGGAACTTTCTGGATTCCGACTCCCAGAATCCTCCCAGCCTGCATGGGATTTCTCCTCATTGGTTTCCTTCTGCTGGCAGGCAAGGCCATTCTATTTAGGCAGACCTTTGATTTCTAACCACTGCACTTTGTTTCAATTTCTTGTAAGCTGTCTTGAGTCCTAGGCGGAGAGAAAGGTGGAATACAAACTAAATGAGGTCCTAAATGAGACTTTTCCTCTCTTCTGAGCTCCACAACCATCACAATGGTGTGGATTTTCCCCACAGACCTAACAGCCACCGTTAGTTGTGGAAGAAATTACCTCCATGAGATCTAGAATGGTGCAGAGGTTTCTGAAGCCTCATCTCCTCTCACCCTGATTTGCTTGACTTGGGTGGAACGGCTGCCTGAAAAACAAGCTGATAATCCAACAAACACTGGCTCCCCGCAACACACACACCACACCTTCTTTCGTGTACACACATACACACAATCTCACCTTTTTTATTGGTGGTGAAGTATTTGGAATCTGTCATGGTTTCGCTGTTTTAAAATGCCTGGACAAAGAGGGAAAAAGACAATAACATCAGATCAATACTGAAAGAAAAATGACACTTCTTTCCCCGCCCAGTTTTAAGAGAAACATAAAAATCTTGCCGCCTTCAAAATGCTTTTGTGGCAGCTACCAAAATCCAGAGTCGAATGAAAAGCCCTGACGGTCCAGGTCAAACACCCACCCAGAAAAGGTCTGGGGATCCCTGTGGCTTTGGACTGCAACCTCCACTGTTCTGACTGCTGGCCATGTCGCTGAAGATGATGGGAGTTGTAGTGGAATAAAAGGATGGCGTCAGGTTGCCTACCCCCCGCCCCGAGGCTGTTGGATTCCATTTCTGATCATCACTGACCAATGGTAAGGGGTTAGGAGAGTGGCATTCATCAACATCTGTAGGGCTGGATGCTCCCCTACTCCAGCAAGAAGTAACAAAAGGGGCTTCCCATCCACCCCCCATCTTCTTTCATAGAAAAGACCCCAGCTTTGATTTCAGAACAGAGACTTGTTTGTCCTGGCACTCAGGAAATTAATTTTAAATCAAAATCCAACCAAACCTAGTGTCTAGAAAGCCCTCTAGGGGTTTCTGAGAGCTACAGTCCAAAAGCAACAAATTTCACAAGCCATGCACCCAGTGAAATTTAAGTACAAATAGTGTGCAGTTAGTAACAGGCCACACCAAAGCTCTGAGAAAAAACAAAGACCTCCACCCAGTCTTTTGCGAAAGTTTTGGCTGTGCCAAGCTCACTGTATCCCACAGGCACAACTGGTCCCCAAGAACTCGCCCCCAGACGAGAGGATGCGGAGACCTGAACACGGGGTGGGGGGGTCAGCTGCAGCAGCCAACCCTCAAATGAACAGCAGCATCAGAAGAAGTACGGAACATGATTTGGCCAGTTCACGGAAGAGGAGGGAGGATTTCTTGGTTGCAAGGAAACAGCAGACTTCCTGCTTTGCAACCAGACTGAGACAGCAAGATGTGAGTGCTGGTTGGCACAGACATGCCGACCAATGAAGCAAACAGGAAATGTGCAATCCCCCCGGCCCAGCCTTCTTGGCTGAAAGGAAAGCAGCAAGGCAGGTGCTAGCAATTTATTTATTCTGGGGTTTCAAACAGCTTTTAAAAATATATATCTCACAAACAAACCCTGCCAAACTAACCTTATATCCTTTTTCAGGGGGTCACTAGTTTAGTAGATGGTGGGAATGCTGTGGATGTCATTTATCCGTATTTCCATCATCTGCTGCAGAGATCAAAGAAAACTCAGGATAACCAAGAAAGGATTCTTGCTCTCAGGAAAAGCGAAAGGCTCTTTTTTTTTTGTTAGGGTATGCCAAACAAAATGCCTGCTTCTTTTTTACTCTACATGCTGGATTCAAGCTTTAGCCATAGACGGAACAGAATGGGGACAGGTATGAGATCTATGGTCCTCCAGTTATAGTACTGCAACTCTCAACATTCCTTGTCTTTGACTATGCTGGCCAGGGCTGCTGTGAGTTGCAGTCGAACAACATCTAGAGGGCTACAGACTCCCCCAGGCTCATTACAGCCAAGGGCATTTCAGTCCATCACAGCAAACTTAATATCTTTTATCATTTTCATGAGTCTCCTCTGACGACTAAGGTGACACTCAACAGGGTTTTAGGAAGAAAAGCAACTCTGGAAAGCTAGGAAAGATTGCTTTTTGGATTGTAACACCCACAATCCCCCCACCAATCTCGCTTTTTTTGGACTACAGCTCCTAGAATCCTTCCAACCAACAGAGGTTGGTTGGAGGCCAAGCTGGGGGATTCTGGGAAGAACAGTTCTCTTTTTAAAAAAATATCCAGTGGAGATCACAGAGCATGAAGCCTGCTCATCTCCATGCTCATTCGAGACAGCAGGCAGGCATAAAGACCTTGTGACGTCCACAAGCACAGCTTCCTTCTCTTCTTTCTTGCTGTACAAACGTCCCATCAGCAAAACAGCCCTTCGGCCCCACTGACAGCCAAGATTCTGGGGCAGCTGTCTGTCTAGCTCAGAATATTCCCCCCAGAGAGCAAACACTCCAGCCTTGTGGTTTCTAATCTCTGATTCATCTTCCCTGGACAGCTTCAAACAACACAAACAGAAACGGCGCCACAATGGTGCCCGCAAAAGCCAGGGTGTCAAAGCAAAGCATTCCTACAGGCATTGAAAGCCAAGGGTGGAGGGTGATTGTTTTTTGGCCTCTCCTGGTGGGAGGGGAGCCTCTGGTTAAGAACAACAAAGAGTCCATGAAAAATCTATTGTACTGCTAGGAAAAGTGCACCTAAAATGCCCCTGTCTGTACCTGCCACTCCAAAACAGGTCCACAGGACCTCGTGTTTTTCTTTCTGCTTTAACTCAGAAATCTCACCAGTAGGAACTTATGGCCTGGAAACTATGAAGCCCTACAAAGTGGTGTAGCCTATAGAGAGCTGGGTATGTTTCGTCTGAAGAAGAGAAGGTTCAGAGGTGAAGCGATAGCCGTGTTTAAATATTTGAAGGGACGTCATGTTGAAGGTGGAGCAAGCTTGTTTTCTGCTGCTCCAGAGACCAGGACACTGTGGACAAAGGGCTTCAAGCTCTAGGAAAAGAGATTCCACCTAAATTTTAGGAAGAACTTCCTAAAGGTAAGAGCAGTTTGGCAGTGGAATACGCTGCCTTCGAGTGGGTAGATTTTTTTGGGAGTGTTTTGACGGTGTCTTCCTGCCCTGCTGCCTTCTTTTTAGAAGCCCCCGCTCCAGTGTGGAGTGACAATTTAAAATTGGCTATTGGAACTTGGACGATGCCCAAGACCATTCTGTCAGATTATGGGGCTTCTACCACAACTTCCCAATGAGTCATGGCTGGCCCTCCTTTTCTCTTCCTAGCAACCCCAGCCCACCCCCAAATTAGGAATTTCGACTTGAAACTTGTCGCTTCAGCTTGCATAAAAACTGAAAACACTCTTGTTAAATTTTGAAGCATGTGGCACAAGGTCCTGACAAGTTCTGGATACCACAGACAGACAGTATTCTGTTTTTTTCTTAAACACAAAAGCCCAATTCTAGCTCTACATAGAGCAGAAACATACAGGATTTGCAAAGGGGGGAAGGAAGGCTTATTGCCCAAAACACCAGCTATGTCGCTTTCTAAAGGAGGGGGGCTTTTCTGAGCTCTGGCAGACCTTTACAGGAGGAAAGGAAGACTCTGAGACAGAAAGATAAGAATGCAAGAAATTTCTTCAGCTATGCATAGGGCTGTACGCCAAAACTGCACCTCCACATCCCAGAATTTGGCATCGGCACCAAGAAATTTTTAAGATGTGTTTCAATGCATTACAGATGCAAATCCAGCTGCAAATGAACAAAAGAGTGGCACATGTTAGGATCCAGGAGCGATTATGAAAGGGTACAAAACAGCCTCTCAAGGCCTCTCCAGAACCTGATCTTAGTCCCAACACTTGCAAAGCAAAAGATCAGCTCTGTTCTGGCACAGGGTTCATTTTCATCAGCAAATACTTCTAGAATTACAGGGAGGGAGCAAAACCCCTGTTGGCGAGCAAGTTCAAAAATCCAGGACGTCACTCAAAAACCTAAATGTCTGCCACACTTTTGAGTAAACTAACATGGGATGGAGAAGAATACAATTCAAAACAGCCCTCTTCTTGTGCCAGCAATTTCAGGCCTGCTCGAAAACAAAGGTACAAAGACGTCAGTGCTTGTCTCCTTCCAGACGCTGAACACTCCCCCTCCAGCCCTGAAATCTGAGATCAAGAGGAGGGGAGTTCCAACACCTGCACCTCTGAGCAAAGAAACAAATCTGGGAAAGGCTTAATAAGAATTTCTTTCTGCCTGAAAGACAAAGCAGTATCCTTGACACAGGCAGCAAAAGATACCTTAAAAAGGGTAGGCAGATTCTATCTTCTCTCTATCCCATCATCTCAGGCTGCCGAAGTTACTCTCGCTGAAAACCACATCATTCCTTGCAAAGAAAATACACCCTCCAAATCCAAATCTCCCTCCAGCCCCACTCCTCCCAAGTGTATTTCAGGTTCAACCTTCCATACATGAACCCTCAAGCTTCCCGGTCCGTCCTAAAAAGCCCTTCCACTACCTCTCACCATTCTCCTCAAAGTAGCTCACGGGTGTGTGTGTGTGCGCGCATGTGTGCATGGGCATGCCTTCCACTTGCCCGCTGACTTATGGCAACCCATGGATTGGATAGGGTCCCTTTAGGCAAGGAATCCTCGGAGGTGGTTTTGCCAGTTCTCTCCTCTGAAACAGAGATCACAGCACCTGGGATTCACTGGTGGCCTCCCGTCCAAGTAGTAACCAGGGCAGTCCCTGCTTAGCTTCCAAGATCGGGCAGGGTCTGGTGCCTTTAGGGCCTTCATGCCGCACAGGCACGCTCCCTTCCCCATTAACCCCTTCCCTTCCGCACGCAGCCCTGAGTACGGATCTTCGGAGAAGGAGGCAGCCTCTGAGCCCTGCCCCTCGCAAGGTGTGCAGGTCCTTCGCAAGCCTCCTTCTCGCCCTGTTCCAAAAGGGGGGCAGGATTTTCTTCTCCCTCCTTGGAGACCCCCAGAGGCCCTCCAGCCCATTCTCTTCCTGCCTCCCCCCTGCCCCATTAATTCAAGTGACCCCCACAGCCAAACCCGGGAAGCCCCCTCCCCACCTTTGAGAGAGAAAACAAATCCTGTTGTTGTCGTACCTAATCTTATAATTAACGTAGGGGAAATTTCCCGCCTTTCCCTCCTGTCGCCATTTCCCCTCCTCGGTACTGTGTGTGTCCCCCCCCCCGTGTTACGCAAGGGGAAGGCCTGACCCCCTTCCATTTCAGGCCCTACCTCTGGGGGGGGAGACTTCGCGTTTCTCTACCCTTCCCCGCCCACCCCCAGTTCATCCACGTAACAGTTTTGGGGGAGGGATGACACAGCCCTTTCCATCTCCCCCAAGCCCCCCAAACTAAGGCCACCTCCCCAGCGGCCCAAAAGTAAGAAGATCGACCCCCCCATTTCAAGCCCTTCCACGGGGGAGGGGAGGCGATTTATCCTCCTTTCATTATCTCCCGTTAATTAGCAGCCTAATTTTTTTCCTGATTATCTGGAGGGCGGCCAGGCGCCTGCATCCTCCCCGGGGCCCCAGGAGAGCGCCGGGCCTCCTGGGCCCCACCTCCGCCCCCATTCCGCGGCAGGGGGAGCCCTTCTTCCCCCATCCGTTTGCAAACCTGATCAGTGGGGGTCTCCATCCCTCCCAGCCCCGCCGTCCCCACAGAGAAGGGGCCCCCAGGGACGGGCGCGCAAGGGAGGAACACGAGGACCCCCGAAAGAGCCCGAGCCGAGCCGAGCCTCCTCCCCCCTCCCCTTAATTAGCAAGCTGATTAACGGAAGACGGGGGAGGGGCTTGTCCTCCCCAAATGGGCCCCCTCCCCGCAGGGGCCAAGGGGGGGACTGGCCCCGCCCCACCGGGGTCCCACCTGGCGGGGGGCACTTCATCCCCCTCGCGCGTGGGCGGGGCTACGGCGCCCGAGGCCCCTCCCCCGGCTCACCTGGAAGGAAGGAAGGAAGGAAGGCAGGCAGGCAGGCAGGCAGGCAGGGAGGCAGGGAGGCAGGGAGGTAGGGAGGCAGGGCCGAGGCGGCGGCGGCGGCGGCGGCGGCAACGGTCGCGCGGAGGCGGAGGAGGCGCCGGGCGAGGGAGGCGGACCGGGAGCCGGGCACAGACGCCCGCCACGCCTTCCGGCCTAGAGCGTCCCCGCGAGGAAGGGGCGGGGCCGGAGGAAAGGACGCTTCCGGTCGGAGGCCGTTCGGGGGAGAGGACCCCGGAGTTTTCTGCTCCACCGGAAGTCGCGCCAACGGATTCCTAAGGGGCCCGCTGTGATAGCATAGAGAGCGAGTGGTGCGGAATCCTAGAGCGACACGGCCAGGCAACTTCCGGTAAGACCTTGGCTGAAGTAATAGGTTCTTAAAGGGGAGCCGGTGGGGGGGAGCAGGGGGCGCCCCCTCCCCAATTCTCGCCCTCCCTCCAGAGGGGAGGCGGAGAGGGGACGCGTATGTCACGCAGATGCCACCAAACCCCTACACCATCAGCGTCCCCAGGTCTTATCCAGAAGGGGGCTTGCCCCATTGCCTTCCCCTGAGGCTGAGAGAGTGTGACTTGGCCGCCCAGTGGGTTTAAATGGCCGAGCGCCGCTTCGAACTCTGGCCTCCAGAGTCATAACTGAAATGCGGCCTCTCTGCAGCATCCAGGTCGCTGTCTGTATTTTGATTTTTGGAGGGATGGAAGGGTAGGGCGGCTGAACTATCTGACAGGAAGCGGGGTGAAGGTCCCAGGATGAGGCTAGGCAGGCTGGGGCCTGGGGTAGGCTGCAGAGTTGCCAGGGAACTCCCTGTGGGTCATTCTGATGAATTCTGTGGAGGAGGGAAGCTGGGATGGAAATTACATTTTTCCACGAAGCGAGGCCTTCAGATAACCCACGTGGGGCCCATGCTGAATGTGAGGCACACCAGACCCTGGGAACCCTTAGCCCATTGGACCCCAGCTCCCATCATCCATAAGCAATGCCTCTGCTGGCTGGGGCTGATAGGAATTGCAGTGGACTAATATCTGAAGAGGCCCCGTGTCCCCCCCTTTGCGTAATCAGGCAGGCCCTGATAACAAAGGCTGCAACTAAGAGATTCTCTCTTCTTTGCTTCAGCAGAAAATTTGGATTTCGCTCCCCTGAAGAAGCCATGGCAGAGCATGGGGCTCACCTCACGGCGGCCTCCAGCCAAGATGACCGGCCTTCCATCTTTGAGGTGGTGGCCCAGGATAGCTTGATGTCTGCTGTGAGGCCTGCTCTTCAACATGTCGCCAAGGTAAGATCGCTGCATTGGTCAGTTGCTTCAGGAGGGCCACTGCAGCTTCTTTGCACTTGCCCTGGGGTGGCTGACAGCCGAGGAATGCACCCCCAAGGATGACATGCTCTGACCCCCAAGATTTACAGATTGGTTTTAATATTTAATATTTTGTATACGCGTTGGATGACACATTTTTACAAAGGTGGGCATGAAGGCAACCTTTCTTCATCCCTAGGCCAAACTCAAACCACTACACCATGCTAGTTGGAGATCTGTCCCAGCCCATGATGCCCCCACAAAAAGCCTTCCCAAATTGACCCCAGGCTGAAAAGGTTCACACACACACATCTGTGTGCAAGTCTCCACATTGACTTCTCCGGCCTCCTCTTTCTTTTGTGGCAGGTGCTGGCCGAATCAAACCCTGGCCGTTACGGCTTCCTCTGGCGCTGGTTTGATGAGCTTTACACCCTTCTGGATCTCCTCCTCCAGCACCACTACCTCTCCCGGTGCAGCGCCTCTTTCTCCGAGAACTTCTACAGCTTGAGAAGGGTCACCTTGAGCCACGAGGGCAGGGGCAAGCCCCAGTGCCCCTTGGCTACAGCCGGCTTGCCAGTAAGCCACCACTGGAAGTCGCTCTGTCTGCTGATCCTGGTGCCGTATCTGAGGACCAAACTGGAGAAGCTGGTCACGCGCCTCCAGGAAGAAGACGACTACTCCATCCACCCGCCGTCATCCTCCTGGAAGCGCTTCTACCGGGCCTTCCTCGCAGCCTACCCCTTCGTGAACTTGGCTTGGGAGGGCTGGTTTCTGGGCCAGCAATTGTGCTACCTCCTAGGGAAGGCACGGCACCATTCTCCATTGCTGCGGCTGGCTGGCGTGCAGTTGGTCAGGCTGACGGCGGAAGACGTGCGGGCCTTGGAGGAGAGACCCAGAGCGGGCAATGCAATCATGCAGCCACCCAGCAGGTGAGTTGGAATGAAAGTGGACAAGTCCAGCAGTGACATAACGGCCCTAGGATTCAGGTCTGCTTTTGCTTGGGTATGACTGCAAGCCTAGAGAGTCAGTGTAGTGTAGTGGTTTGATTGTAGGTCTACAACCCTGGAGACCAGTTCAGTTTCCCACTTGGGCATGGAAACTGACTGGGTGCTCTTCAGAACACACTCTCAGACCCAGAAAACCCTGTGATAGGTCATCTTAGGGTTGCTGTAAGTCAGAAACAACTCAAAGGCACACAACGACAACTGTAGGCCTAAATACCCTAAAGATACCAGATCCCATCTGATCTTGGGAGTTAAGCAGGGTCAGCCCTGGTGAGAACATGGATGGGACACCTGCAATGAATCCCAGGTGGTGGAGGCTCTATTTCAGAGAAAGGAGCTAGCAAAACCACCTCTGAATACTCCTTGCCAAAGAAAACCTGAGGGAATTCACAGGGTTGCCATAAGTTGACAGGGAGCTTGAAGGCAGGCACTAGATTTTGTCTGATCTTGGAAGGTAAGCAGGGTCAGCACAGATTAGTACTGGGATAGGAGACCACCAACGAATCCCAGGTGCTGTAGGTTCTGTTTCAGAGGCAGGAACCAGTGAAATCACCTCAGGATTTCTGGCCCAAGAAAACGCTACGAAAAAGATTCATGGGGTCCCCGTATGTCGACAGGCAGCTTGAAGGCACGCAGAGATGCTAAGAGTAACGTGGGTAAATCGGACTGACTCAGTGGGTGTATTCTGGTTGTGAATAAGGGCAGGACTAGGCCAGCCAGTGATAGCAGACATTTCTTGATATAATGGCTCACCTAAGCTTTTCTGGCCCCCGTTTCCAATAATGGTGCTCTCTGCCTCTTTCTCCCCATTTCAGCCTGGTGAAGCGGGCACATTCGGCTGCCAAGAGAGCCCTGGGCGGCCTGGCCTTCTCCCTCTCCACCGGCCTCTCCGTTGGCGTCTTCTTCCTCCAATTCCTGGAATGGTGGTACTCCTCAGAAAACCAGGAGACCCTCAAGGCCCTGACCGCCCTGCCGGTCCCGCCACCACCCGTCCACCTGGACCACGGGACAGACGCTGCGCTCCTGCCCGCTCTGAAGACCCTCTGCCCGTTCTGCCGCAGAGTCCGGGCCAATGACACGGCCCTGGCCACCTCCGGCTTTGTCTTCTGCTACCGCTGTGCCTACACCTTTGTCAAGGCCCACCAGCGGTGCCCCGTCACTGGCTACCCCACAGAACTCCAGCACCTGGTCAAACTCTACACGCCCGACAACTGACGGGTGCCTTTGTGAGTTCAGGAACTGTGCTGTTGTGAAATGTCTCATTTCACCCATTTCCACGTTTCGACAGAACAGTTACAGCAGCATTCAAGCATTCTGTGACTTCCTGAAGACACCCATGTCTTTGAACTTGGAAAAGTAACTTCTGTTGGCCTGCCAACTCCAGAATCCTCCAGAGGGCCTTGCTTGGCAGGGAACCTTTGGCCCTCTAGAGGTTTTAGATTCCCAACAGCCCCAGCCAGTCAGGGATTGTGGGAGGTGTAGTCCGCCATCCTGAGCACAGAGGTTCACCCATGTTTTTAGACATTACAGGAAACATTCCTTCTTGCTGCTTCTGGTATGAATTTGAAAACTGTGCCAAAGTATGACAAAGTTACCTTTTTTGGACTATGTCTCCCAGCCATGATCTCCCATGCTCATGCTTGCTAGGGAACTCTGGAAGTTTTTGCCTCACGAAAGTCACTCTTCTGGTTTTCTAGAATTGCCCCAATAATCACTGCGATGTTCTCGGTGTTGAGTCCAAGATGGCCTCAGAGATAGTGACCATGTTTGCTGCCTTGGCTTGATCTGGGCATTGAAGGAATCCAAGCTCTTTTCTGATCTCAGCGTCTGACCTCGAAGGAACTCAGGAAAGCAACTGGCCAGTTGTTCTTTTTAAAGCAGCAGTTTTGTCTTCTGTTGCTCTTGTCATGTGTGCCAGAGCATGGAAAAGTTATTTGGGTGGACCACACCTCCCAGAATCTATGCTGGCTGGGTAACACTGGGAGTCGTAGTCCCTAAATGTGATATTTTGAAGCGGTAGAAGAAAAACTCTGAATAAAACTACTAAAATACATATTAATCAAAGGCAGCAGAACCAAGAAGTACACTTCCTTTCCACATTCACCCCACTTTCATGTGTACAATGGAACAATCTTTTTTATAGGACAATGATCAGTAACTTCTACAGTGTGTAAGTTTGGAGATTTTTCTCAAAGGGATGTTGCTCTAGAAGGGGCTTCTCCCTCAGCAATTAAACTCTTTGTGACTGTGATCCCTGTTGCCTGTCATATCTTAAGCCTTCTTCTAGCCCAGGATCACTAGTCACACTGGCTTGGGAGTGATGGGAGCTGTAATCCAAGACATCTAGAGGCACTGTGTGGGAGAAGAGTGGATTAAGACCAGTGATTTGTGGAATTCACGTCTAAAACATCATGTATTTTCGATTTAGTGGCAACTGGTAGACATTTGAGTCATCTGACTTCTCCTTTTCATGTTCCACATTTTCAGAGTCACTCCAAGTGGTAAGAGAATGTATTTATGTATTTATTTTTAAAGGCTACATTTCTACAAGGTGCACATTTCCATACCAGTTACAGCAGAGGAAAGGTAGCTTTCCTTTTCCCATAGGAACCACCTCTTAGCAGACAAACAGCCATTGAGCCAAGTCTGGCAAAGGGAGTTTTTGGGTTACAGCTCTCAGAATTCCGGCAGCCAGTGTGGCTGTGCCGTTGGAGGAATCTGGGAGTTGCAGTCCACAGCTTGATGCCCACTATTACTCTCTGCTAAGACAAACCCACTATGAAACTGATGGGAGCCTGATATGTCAATACCGACATGCCTTCCATGGATTCAATGACCCTGCTCCAGCTAGGACTGGCAGATGAGATGCAGGCCTTCTGAAAGTAACTTTTCCAAGCTCTGGCTTTTTGAAAAAGTTGGTCTGTTCAACATACATACAGCACAACTCCTGTGCCTGCTACAAGGCGAGGTTGTTGAAGCATGGCGGTTAAAGGAAAACTGGCAGGAACTCTCTCCAAGGAAGTCACAATCCACAAAGCTGTGGTTCAAACCAGCCACGTTACCAACTCCTTTGCAAAGGCTGCAGGAAAAAAAGCACAACCTGCAAAATATAAACATTAAGATACCAGTTACTCTTCAAATGAATGTCAGGAGTATAGGCAGCACCACTAAGAGGGGGGAGAAAATCAAAACCTTCATCAAAACCTACACTTTAATCAACTTACACCTCTGTAGCCATTTCTGCATGAGTCTGTTCCAGCACTATGATTCCACTTTCGGCATCCTATGGAATCCTGGGGTTTGCAGTTTCGGGAGGGGCCGGCTGGCCCCTCCCAAAACTACAAACCCCAGGATTCCATAGGATGTCGAAAGTGGAATCATAGCGCTATTAACAGTCTAGTGCGGAAATGCCCTGTGTCAAAATTTGGGTGGATATTTGCACTGCTTTGTGTTGTGGTGGGCACCTGTCTGCACTATCACCATCCATGTAAGGCATCAAGGGGATCCCAGTCCCTTCAGGAAGGTGCCAGAATCCGGCTCAGAGAGAAGATTATGTGATCACACCTTGGTCAGAGCCCAAACGGCTGTTGAGGCAATACCAAGTCAGACTATACTTCACTCATCATTGCCTCCAGCAGGGCCAGATCTCACCAGAAGGTGCCTTTTGGGATGATCACAGTCACCCAAGCCATTTTGCCACTCTAGTCTGCTTTGGTCAGACCCCACCTGGAATCATCCTGTGTCCAGTTCTGGGCACCACAGTTCAGGAAGGGTAATATGGACAAGCTTGGAAGGTGTCCAGAGAGGGGTGACCAAAATGGTAGAAGGCCTGGAAACGAAGAAACCCTACGAGGAGAGGCTGAGGGAGCGGGTTATGTTTAGCCTGGAGAAGGGAGGGTTAAGAGGAGACATGATAGCCATTTTTAAATGTTTGAAGGGATGTCATACAGAGGATGGAGCAAGCTTGTTTTCTGCTGCTCCAGAGACTAGGACAAGGAGCAATGGATTCAAGCTGCAGGAAAGGAGATTCCGCCTGAACCTGAGGAAGATCTTCCTGAGGGTCAGGGCTGTCCGGCAGTGGGAGATGCTGCTGCCTCCATGGAGTGTGGTGGAGGCTCCTCCTTCTTTGGAGGTTTTTAAAGGGAGGCTGGGTGGCCATCTGGCCAAGGGAGGGCTTTGATGGTGCGTTCCTGCATGGTAGAAGGGGGCTGGACCTGACCCCTTTTTGAAGAATGCTGGATCTGCTTGCAGCCCTTCCTCGATGGGGAGTTTGTCCAGCAAAGCCTCCATCTCCAGCGTCTGTCTGTCTCGTGTCTAGCACTGTAACTGCTGGGGGACCAACTCCCTTCCTGGAGTACCTTAAATTTGTAAGCCGCTTTGAGCCCTATTATTTGGAAAGAGATGAGACAGAAATGAAATAAAATAATTTTTTCCCTTTTTAACTAACTACCTTTTGGGTATGCTTTAAGGGGGAATTTATGGGAATCCACCACCACCTCTTAAAACTGCGCGGCAGGGCGGGGTGGCACGCGGCCCTCCGGAAGCGCCTGGATTGGAGACCCCATCAACCCCAGACAGCCCTGCCAAGGGCGAGGGGTGATGGGTGTTGTAATTCACTTCTGGACAGCTGCATTTAAAAACATGAACAGCATGGGGAAGTTACTTTTTTGGAATGCAACTGGCTGGGGAGGGGTTGTGGGAGCTGCATTCCAAAAAATAACTTCTCCAAGCGCTGCAAAAATTTAAGATTTCCGCACCAGCATCCCCTCCGCTCAAGTCCCCGCTTACCCTGCCGCCATCTTCCTCCCGGGAACAAAAATGCGGCTGGAAAAGCTTCTTGCCCGCTCTCTCCCTCCTAGCCAATCGCAGCTCGTCGGATCCCGATCATGTGATAAGCTTCGGGAAACGGCCAATCGCCTTCCGCGCCTGAAGTCAAAGAGGGAAGGAGAAGAAAGTGGCCTTCCCTGCGAGCCGGATTTCGGGCGTCCGTTCGAACGCCAAGGAAGGCGCAATGAGGAGGATACGCGCAGGGGCTGTGGATGATAGGGGTTGGAGTGCATCTGGAAGGCACCAAATTATGATACGGCTCGACTGCGGAGTACAACCACACCAGACTTGAATCTCCCCGCCTATAGAGGGAGATCTTGGATATCGGAGCCTAAAGGCAAGGTTTCCAACCTCTGCTTGGGCTTCTTTCTGCGCCCTGCTTTCTCCGCACAAGGACTCAAAACTCCTGTTTCCCTCCCTAACACAGGAACAAAAGGAGAATGCCCAAATTTCAAAGCTGAGTCCCATGACAAAGTTAGATCTTGTACTCTGTCTTAAGTGCGGAACCTAAATTTATATGGGGGTCAGTTGCTCTGAATCCAGCTGCGCCTTATGCCCCAGATTCAGAGATTTGACTTTAAAAGACTAAAACCTGGAGTGGATTCCTTGCCCCACTGGCATGGAAGCCCCTAGCATGACCCTAGTCATAACCATACTAGCCAGAAAAATGAATTTCTTTGCTTATAATCACCAGCCCCACCATCAGCTTGGTAGAGCTAAGGAATCAGAGATTCTGCCATGTAGGAAGACGAAATCAAAGCATTCCCAACAGATGGCCATCCAGCCTCTGTTTAAAAACCTCCAAAATAGGAGGAGACTCCACCACCCCTAAGCAGTGAACACCATTGTCAAAGTGTTCTTACCTTCAGGAAGCTCTTCCTAATCTTTAGGCAGAATCTCTTTTCCTGAACTTTGGAGTCATTGCTCAACGTCCCAGCCTCTGGAGCAGCAGAAAATTTTTAAACATGGCTCTCCTGTCCCTTCTTCTCTTCTCCGGGCTAAACATACCCAGCTCCCTCAGCCGCTCCTCATAGAGCTTCCCGGTTTCCAGGCCTTTGGCCATTTTTATCTTATTTTGATAGGTAAAGATTCGCAAAATTACACCGCATAGACCATGATGCAGAAGCCAATGTCATTTGAAAGAGGTCGCAAAGAAGTACAGAGCATCTCCAGCCGTTATTTTATTAGGAAATACCTTCATACAACAGCCACATAACTATCATTATCATTATCAACCACGTATAAAAGTTTGGTGTTGCCAACAAGCCAGAAAACATCAATGTGGACAAGTGAGGAGAATATTCTGCTCCCAGGAACAGCTTGGAAACAAACACGGACAATGGCTTTCTACTTTGTGGGGGGGGGGGGAATTCAGCTTACTTTGAACTTTGCTTACTTTGAGATTTCCTGGGGCCCATGCAACTTTAGTGGCCAGTTACTTCAGAAAGGAGGCTAGCTAGCAGGAGTGAAATTCTAATATCCATTTAGCAGGCATTTTAGGCATCTGGCATCTTGTTTCTCTGGGCAAAAGAAAACTAACAGAACTATTTTGTGCATCGTGTTTGAGGCTTTAGAAAGAAGGCTTTCCTTTTCCTAAGCAAGTTCTGTACATCTCCCTTTCCGCTGCGTTATGCTAGCCCCTGTTGTTTCCTGGATTTTGGATGCTGCCTGCCTCCCTAGGGTGGAGACACAGGTTTGATCAGCCCGTAGTCCATACATTTCACCAGGCACTCCCGGGCCACATCGAGGACGTGCTGCTTCCTGGGGTCATCCTCCTGTTTGCCGATGATGGTCAAGATCTCCAGCATCTCGCTCTCCACCAGTTTCTTGGCCAGCTCCTGGTCAGCTTGGATCAGGTTGTAAACGATGACCAGCCCACGGTGCTGAACCTCCAGCTTGTCGTGAAGACAAAGTCTCTGCAGAATCTCCAGCCACTGAGTCGTCTACAAAAAAAATCACCCAGAACGGTTAGGGAACCTCTGGAAACCCAGCATTTGCAAAAAGTCCAAGGATAACTAAGAAGGCAGAACTGGGCAACAAGAGGCTGAGCTTAGTGCTTTACTGGGGGATTCTGGGAGTTGTCACCCAGAAAAGTAACTTTGCCAGGCTCTTTAGAGAGGGGGCGGGGAGGCCTTACCACTTGGGTGAGCTTGTGGCAGAGTTTCTTGTGCGCAGCTGTGAGCATGGCCAGGGCTCCGGCCGCCGCGTTCTGGACCTTGACGTCATCCTCTCCACACAGCAAGACCACCAGCTTGAGCCTGTCGTTCCCTTCGGCCAGGAATCGCTCTTGAACCTAGAGCCGGGCGGGGAGGACAGAGAACGAGTTCAGTGCAACCTGTGCCAAGCATTCCACTATCAGAAATTTCCTGGGCTTAGGATTAAGGCATTAAGGGGAGGGGGAGAAGGCGGGAATCCGTGAGCTTCCAAAAGTTGTTCAACGGCAACTCCCATCGTGCCTCTCCAGCCAGTCTGGGGGCTGCTGGGATTCAGAGTTTAAAAACAACAACATTAGAAGCAGACCTTGGGAAGATACAGTTTTTAAAAATTGAATCCTGTCATTGTTAAGGTGTGTGAAAAGGAATTTACAAGAGCATTTTAAGACTATCTCAATGTATTGAATTGCTCTTCTGCCTTCCTATTACTTTTTATAGAAACCCTTTTTTAAAAAAGTGCTTGGAGCTATCACAATACCATAAAACCCAGCTAAAATCCTTCTGCAAATGCTCTTTGAAAGTAACACTAAAAAATGTGATGTCAGCCATAACATACGTTATTGTACCAATGAAATAACTTCGTTGCCACTGGTAGACCTGCTGAGTAGATCCACTGAGTCAATGAGCTTTCCCTACATTTTGACTCACCATTCAACAATTTCATCAGTGGCTGGCCATGGCAGCTCGTGTCAGTGGGGCTGTGAATCCACTCCAGGTTTTCCATGCAGGCTTCCAAGGGACTCTCCAAGGTGAACTGACCCCTATTGCTAACAGGTTCAGCACCTTGGAGAGCTCCCAGAACTCAGGGCAAAACCTGGCATGGAGCTAAATGAGGAATGGGATTTAGCACCTAGGAGAACACCTTCAAAGCATGAATGAAAACCTGGAGGGAATCCACTGAAATGGGAGCCACCAGCTGCCACTGGTAGCAAGAATCCTATTGATTAGTTTCAACTACAGTAGACCCACTGAATGAACTATTGATCCAACAGATTCACTCTAGCAAGGACTAACTGATAAGATTCAGACAGTCATGATATTTGCAGTTTGGGAATTTGCAATCTGGGAATCCGTACCTCTTTGTTGACCACCAAGTTGCACATACACTCTGTGGCCGCCTGCCGGAGCTGGTCATGGTTCTCAAACATGTAGTTCTCAATGTCTGGCAGGGCTTTTTCTTTGATGATCTTTTGCCTGGAAGTTATGAGGGTGAGATGATGGAACGGAACTGAAACTCACTAAAAACCGTGAGGTGACCCAGAACTTGTGTCTCTCTCAGGGCCCAAATCATGCAAGCAGAGCCATATTAGAGCCAGGATTGTGTTCTGGGAGTGGTCTGAGAGTTGGATTAGGATTTTGGGAGCGTAGAGTTCAAATCCCTGCTCAGCCACGGAAACCTACTGGGTCACAGGCTAATTACCAGCTACCAGAGTTTTTACTTCTTTCAAAACACTCAAGACTGGGACCAACCCTGCTGTGTTCTGCCAATTGAAATTGTGCAAGAGAGGAGCAGATATGACTTCTTCAATGGCAAGTTAATTAAAAGAAGTGGCTTAAGGAATTGACGGGGGTGGGGAAGGCAGCGGGGGGCAAAAGCACGGCCCAAACAAAATAGCAGCTGTTAATTCACCTGCCCAAACAAAATGTTGGCAACCTGAACAGCCACTGTCGCTCACCTGAGTTTGTCGCTCCTTCCAGAAAAATTGGTGAGTCCCAACAGAGCCTCGTAGTTCTGTATGCCATCCCGCGCTGTGTTCAGTAAACTGACCAGCGGCCGCACGACTTCGTATACCTGTGAGGAGAGAAGGAGACCTCCCAACATCACTGCCGGGCCAGAAGTGAGAAGGCCATTTTGGTCTTGGTGGCCACCTAGAAGGTAGAGCTTGGCACTGGTTCTCTCCACCAAGGGCTATTGTAATGTTCTGACGTACAAAGCAAAGTCCAGGTCTCTGCGTGTCCATCTGGGAGCACATCCCAATGAGGCAGGTTGCCAAGTGTGGCTGGATCCCATCAAAAGAGAGATTTGGAACAAGGCCACAGATCCTTGGAAAACAAGATGCTTTCCCTGTGTTTAGATGCAAGCCAAGTCCTCTCCAGTTGAAAGCAGGGAAGGTTCAGGGCAGTGGGTCCAGGGGCCCAATATTCTGCCCCCAAGACCCTCCGGGGACAGTCAAAGGAGTGATAAAAAGGGTCCCACTTGGCCCCATGAGATTGCAAAGCCTGAATTACAAATGTCCTCTTAATAGGGAAGCATGATGCAAGTTTCAGGTTTTACAGAGCCAGAACGATACGTGGTTTTTGCCTTTTCCTTAATTTGAATTCATTCAGTCCCTTTTTCCCTTTTATGGAACTCAAAGCAGCCCCTTAAACCTAATGTGATTTGACACCTCAGCAGGTCAGAATCTGGCCTAGGTTCCAAATCCAGGCTCTGTGTTCCTCTTAAGGAAAGATGGAAAGATCTGGGGTAGCTACAACCTGGAAAATGTGGCCTCTAGAGCTTTGAGAAACGGGTGGGAGGATGGGTTTTGGCAGCCTCTACCTGCCTGTCAGAGCAGGCTGGATGGAGGCCAGTCCATCTATTCCTATCTCCTGCTCCACTCACTGGAAGAGAGGCACCTTTTCCTTTCCAAAGACACACCTTAATGATGCTCCCAGTATCTTGGCTGACTCACCCTCTCGCCTGGGAAGGCGATGTCTGGATTGGAAATGGCGGCGATCTTGGCCAGGGCGTGGGATGCTTTGATCTTGCCAATCTCGGTGCCTTCTAAGGCCAGCGGGATCAGAGCCTGAAGGGAGCAAGAAAGGCAGACAAAGAGGAAGCCAACTTTATTCTGAAGGGGGCAGAATGGGCAAAGTGCATAGGCGTTGCTGGACTCCTATCATCCCTGGAGCAAATGACTGGGGATGATAGAAACTGCAATCCAAGCGCATCTGGAGGACCACTAACAGTCCACCCCCTGCTCTCACTTGTTAAGTAACTTTTCCATGGGCAATACTCATTTTTAAACACACCATAACATGTATACCATAATACAAAGGGGCTGCTAGCACCTTGTACATGTTTCCCATTAATTCCAATGGGGCTACTCTAGTGTGGGGAGACTAACCTTGGATTTAAGACCCATGTTGTTATACCAGGAAAATAATCCAAGGGGATTTCTTGCCATTCCTAATTATTCTCCAGATCCATTGGGTTAAACCAGCTTCCTCCTCAGCAGCCTGAGCAAAGCAATGCATCATTTGCTTGTCATATAAGCACAGAGGCATGTCCTACAAAACATTTTGGGTGTGTGCATAAACACCACAACATGGGAAGGATGGATGCCCACAATGAGGTTGAAATCCTACAGCCATCCAGATATTTTTGGAGTGCAACACCCAGCATTTCTCACCCTTGGCTCTGCAGTCCAACAACACCTGAAGGGCCACATGATTCCTACCTCTGTTCTCTAAAGTATCCAGACTGTACATTTATAGCAGTTTGATCCCACTTTAACTACCATGGAATACTGGGATCCTTAGTGCAGTGTTTACTTAAGATTCTCTAGCCCACTCCCCTGAATCGCTGCAGTAGAACTCCCTAGCAGAGGACTTTTAAACCCCTCCACAAACTAAAAATCCCAGGATCTGGTGTGCCCAAGCCTTGATCACCAAGGCAGGAGGAAGCAACTATTACTGAGAAGTATGTGGTTTTGCCAGGGCAAAACCTGGGAACCGATCGTCCCCATGTCAGCGGAGCGGTGAATCCACTCCAGGAGTTAATGCAGGCTTTAAAGCACCTCTCCAGGGTGCTGGAGCTATTTAGCAATGGGGTTCAACACCTTGGAGAGCCCCTTTAAAGCCTACATTAAATCCATGAGAGGATTCACTACCCCACCAATAAGCTGCCACTGCCAAAGAACTCTCTCAAACTTCACATGCAGGTTACCTTAAACAGCCTTAGCAAAACTGAGAGCAACTGTGCCAAGTATTCCTAAATAAGAGCATTGGCTCCAAACTGAGAACCTGCAAGAATCTCTTACCTTTCCACCCCCTTGTGCGACGATGGTACCACGATCCTTTGCATCCTCACACAGAGCGAGGAAGACTCTGCCAGAAAGGAAGAAGAACAGCAACTTGGCATGGGATAAACATTCTTAGTACAGAACAAAAGAGGAGACTGCTGGAATCAGATCCAGCATTCCCCTCAGAAAAGTTTCTTTATGGGGGGCATTTCCAGGCTCCTCCAGTGGGCATTTCCATCCTATTTGTCTGAATCAGAAATAAACACAAGCTTTGTGGTACATTCAGCATGAGGAAACCCCGTTCTGCACATTTGGAACCAGAAGACTTCTTTGAGGGACACTCTTCATGCTTATGTTCTTTACTGGTATTTCAGCTATTGCTAAAATGCAGAGCTTGGTCCCTTTGGGGACTCTAGCTCCCAGAATCCTTCTCTCTGGAATTCTGGGAGATAGAGTTCAGAAAGAGAACTATTCTGAGCCCTGCAAGAAACATGTCTCCTTCTCTCCTGCGACCTGGGACAGTGGCAAATGTTGGGTCCCATGTCAGTGGGGTCATGGATCTGTTTTGGGTTTTAGACGGAGCTTGAAAAGAGTTGAATTTCTTTTGGTGGCAGAGGACTCAGTTTTCCAAATGGCTGGACCTATTTCAGCCCCTCAGGCTGCTCCATTGGAGCATGGGCTGAAACTTTGAACAGGTTGGCCCCCTGAGTGACTGGTGAGCATCCAGCTGCCCCACCTGTGGGACCACGAAAGCCCCCGTGTGTGTGAGCTGAGTGTGGTTACCTGGCCAAGAGCTCTTTGGTCTGATCCGTCAAGATGGCACTGTCAGCCTTCACCATGCAAACCAAGGCAGAAGTGACTCCGGCTTTGATCAAACGCTTCACCCGCTTGATGACAAAATCTTTCTTGTCCTGGAGAGTAGAATTGAGGGTGTGTGTGTGTGGAAATGGGAAACTGTTTAGTCTCGCTTTCAAATTGGCCTCTGCCACTGTGTGAACGCTTTTTCTCGTTATTCTCATTGGGAACCTCCACCCTTTTTTCCAGATTTAATATTTATTAATTTTAGTTCAGAGATACAGAGTAGTTCCCAACCACAGAGGGGGGAAAAAACAAAGGAGACAAGATACACAATATGCTTGTATAAGTAACTAAACTGAATTAAACGAAACTAAGACTAACAAACAATAACAAAACCTGTTACTAAAAGACTAATCTGTTACACTCAGCACATCCTACCTACACTAAGTAAAAACACAAAACAGACAAAACACACGAAACACACACAAAAACAGTCTAAAAGAAGACTGCAACTCCCAGAAGGTGACTTTCAGCATAGAACATTTGCAACATGGGGTCTCCCCACAATTCCCCTCAACTCCGTCCTCCCCCAACTCCCAGAATCATGCTCTTTATGGTGAAAAAAAGAGAAAGAGGTGTGGCAATTCACCTTTTAAATTGGTTGCAAAAATACCAATTTTTCAAAACCAGAAGCACACTTGTTGCCACACCTAAGTTTCTTTTTCCATTTTGGGCAGGCTGTGTGACCCCCGCCCTGCTCCCCTCAGAAGCAGGAAATGGGCTCAATGGAGTCACCCATGCCGGCCCAAAGGAGAATCGAGCCAAGTACCTTTGGGTGCTCCTCGGGAACATGCTGCTTGGAAAACTTGGCCAGTTGGACCAGTTCTGGGACCAGTTCCTTGACGTCGTAGCTGTTGGTGCAGTTCACCAGGACAGTGGCCACTGAGTACAGGATGGTCTTGTCGCTTGTCTGTTGGGTAGGGAACAGGGGACAAAAGCAATGCTCTGAGACTGTGCCGTTTAAACACACTGTCAATTCAGATCTCATTTTCGGGGGTATTTAAAAATAGTGTAGCACTCAACGAGGACCAAGGGCAGGGCTGGAGAACCCCGGCCATTGGGACCGAAACTGGCTCACCCAGGTGGCTCAGTCTGGTCTACCCACTGGCCAAATCTGGCTCATGGGGGCTAACATGGCCCATCAAGCCTTCCCCAGATGGCCACACACACCCTTCCCCATGAGACCATCGTTTGGGGGTATCGTGCAGGCTTCCTCCCACTTTGAAAGCTCTGAGAAAGCCTCGCAAAAGGCTGAGTTACAGACACTGAGAACTTTAAACTAAACTGCTGTGGTTCTTTGGCCCCAGCCAAAAACACACCTATCTGTGCAAGTTTTGGGGGAATAAGCAAGAGTTTTGATTTCTCTTTTCTATCTGCTTATTTCTTTCTTGTCTCTCTGAACAGTTTGGCAGGCCTTTGTCATTTACTGGCTTAGATGTCTGTGTTTTGAGAATTTGGAGAGTTGTAACTTGCTAACTCCATGGAGTGTTTCTTTATGCAGAGATTTAGCTTCCCCCTAGAATTACTGGGCATAAGAATAATTTGTGGGTGGAGTTCAGGATGGGAGTTAATACTTGCAGGAAACACAGCAGAGCCGTTTTGCAACCTCGGGGTTCAGCAAGCGGCTGCTGTGATCTTACTAGGCAGGGGAGCTACTGAAGCGACCAAAGCGCCATGGAACTGGCGCACATCCAGGCCAATGCACGTCAGCCCTACAGCGCAACAGGGGATGATGGGCCTTGGACACGCCAGATGGTGGCTGCCAGCGTGCCTTGGTAGAGCCAGATGCTCAGCAGAACGCTCTCCCTGGTGCCCTGATATGCATCTTCGTAATTCCCTAAGAGCGCTTCATAGCTCCGCTAAATAGCTATGCGTGCATAAAGACATGGAATATAGAACGTGATACAGAATCTCAACTAATAAATGATAATGATAACAATAATAGAATATACAGAATAATAGACTATAAAGTATATCCTGCCTTGGCCAGTTCAAACATAGCTTGCATGGCGGGCTCGTCTTCCACAAAGTCGTCCTTCACGTCCGCATCCAGGGTCAAGTACGCCAGTCCCTCCACAGCCCACTTCCGAGTGCGGGTGTCGATGGCAGGGTTGCAGAGCCACCTGCGCAAAGGAGCAGCAAAGGCCGTGACTGGAGTCCTGCGGGTGCCTCACGCGGGCGTAAGCTCCCCTCTCGGAGCAGCTGGGCATTTCCCCCTGACACAGGACGGTCGTCTTTTGTTCAAAGCGGTGGGAGAGGAACTGGGCCTCTGTCACTCTGTCCAGGGTGGGGTAGGGGTTTGAGGGTAAGGCTAGGACCTTGGGAGAGCAGGGTTCCAATCCTCATTCAGTCATGGGTACCCTCGGCCAAGTCACACAGCCTCAGAGGAAGGCAAAGGCAAACTCTTTCTGAACAAACCTTGCCAAGAAAACTCTGAGAAAGCTTCACCTTGGAGTCGCCATAAGTCAGAAATGATTTGAAGGCACGCAGCAAGAACCATGGGGATAGTAGCCCCCCACAAAGTGCCACAGGAGGTCCATGAAACCCCCCAACCCCCACTAGCTGCCCACCCTGCTAGAGAAGGAAGAGGCACCCTCAGGCAAATCCTTGGAGCAGACTCTGCCCACCCAGCCCCTCTTCCCCTCCTGCAGGGCCCCAAATGCAGGCGTCCGCTCACTTCCGGCACTGTCTCGCCAGCTTTTCTGTAGATCCTTCGGCAAACTGTCTGAGGCCGTAGTCAGTACCTCCAGCAGAGCCCAGCTTGCAAAGACCCTGGAGACAGAATGAGAAGATCTTGGTTCCCTCCTTACTGGAGCGTCCATTTCCTAAATTCTCCCTCAAAGACAACTTAACCCTCCTCTCACCAGGCCTTTGACATTTTGGCCTTCTGTCTTGCAAGTTTCTTCTGCTGCAAATTATGCCATTTATTGGTGTGAAGACTTTGTGGGATGTAAGCCTCAGCTCTAGGGAACACTCTTATTTGGGGACTACAGCTCCCAGAATCCTCCAGCCAGCCTGGCCAGGGCAAGGGCAGGATCCTAGAAATTCACCCTTTGCTCAGGGCGGGGAGTTGGCTCCATGGGAGAACCTCCCCCTTTCACTCAGATACCTCCATTTAAAGTAGGGGTGGGTTTCCCAGGAACTCTACCAAGCTGAGCTGATAATCAGGAATGCTGGGAGTTGCAGTCCTAAGAACATCCAGGAGGGCTATGCAATCTATGCAATTGCCACTTTGGATTTAAAACAAAGATGAGGAACCTTAGATCTGCAGGCCAAATGCGGCCCACAGAAGGTTTCCTGCTCTGGACCGAGGGCCCCTTCTGCTCTTATCTCTGATCAGTGATTGGAAGTAAGAGACTATGCGAAGGCTGGCAAAGCAGAACTGAGCTCTACAAGCTGAAACCAACTTGTGCTTTGTGTGCCTGGAAGCTGCGGCACCGGAGGGCTTATACCAGAGCAGATACGCGTAGAACAGGCCAATCCTTGTGTATAGCTTTGGGAATCAAAACTGGCAAGAATTTAGAGATCTCTAAAGGAGCTATTGCCAAAGAAGTGAACTATATCTCCCCACATGGAAATTCAGCACCCCCTAGGATGCCTCCTTTAAAGTTCAGACTGAAACCCAGAGCAGATTCACACCCACCCCACCCTTGTTTGGACGAGGACTCACCACCAGGGCCCGGATCTTGATCTTCTCGTTCTTGGTCTTCTTGTAGATCTCCTTCAGGAGAGTGATCCCGTTGGTGATGATGAAGGTGGCCCGGCTGAGCTTGGTGGAGGCGTGGATCAGGGCCTCCACGGCCACCAGCTGGTCGATCTCCCGCTCCGAGCCGCAGAGGGCCACCATCATCTCCATCACCCCCTTCATCCCCAGGAGCTTGTTCCCCAAGTCGAAGGGCCCTTGGAGGATGCCAGAGACAGTCTGGATGGCGTGCAGGGTCTTGTCCATGTCCTGGGGGTCTATCTTGCTCCTGGAAGCCAAAGGAAGAAGCACGCGGAGGGAGGGGAGGACACAGCAACCTGGGGTCAAGAGGGCAGTTGGGGAAACCCTTCAACCATCCAGCTTGGAAAAATGGCTTCCTGGGGAAACCACAACTCCCTGATCTCCCTGGGCTGTATGGGACTTGCATCCCAAAATGTAACTCCTCCAAGCTCTTCCCACTAGACACCCGGGCAGGGAAGGATTCTGCTCAGGGTGTTATCTAATGGGATCAAAAGAAATACTTCTTTAAATTCATATTTTATAAATTGAAATGCAGACAAACTGATTCAAAGCAGGATAATCAACATACAGAATGAGAAAAGGAAAAGGTCCCTCCTGCAAACTACAAGTCCCAGGACTTCTTGGGACAGAGAGCAGCGAGGGTTAAAGAGATACAGCTGTGTAGTGCAGAGAGAACATTTGTTGAGAATTTAAATCTGAGCTTCCTCCACCCATGCCATCTTAAAACTCTGATCACACAGCCTCCACAACTTTGACATTTAAATCAACATTTTCCTTCCCTTCTTCTCCCTCTGCTCACCCCACATTTTACCCAAACTCCCTCAATCTGGTGTCCTCTAGATTGGTTGGACTGCACCCCCCATCATTGGTTGGACTGCAGCCCCCAACACACAGGAAGGAGATAAGTCAGAAGAAGACAAGGAGGTGATGAATCAACTACAGTTTTTAGTCCGAACTTTAAAAAAAGCAATCCGAGCTCCTGAACTCTACCCTTCCCAACAGGTTTAGGAACTCGGACATCTCCTGCCAAAATTCCAGGTACTGGAATTTTGAAGGATCTGTGAATCCTGTCTAGGGATGCTGTTGGCCATGCTGGGGAGCTGTCTTAAAGCCTGGATTAAAACCTGGAGTGGATTCACTGCTCCCCTCACATGGAGGCCACCAGTCATCACTGCATTCTTTAAAGTCTGGACTAGAGCTCGGAGCAAATATACCACCGGCTAACGTGGAAGCCCCCAGCCATAGAAAAAAGGCAGGGGTTCAGTCGTTGCTCAGACGAGGGGATGCCAGCATGTGAAGCTTGAGAGATGACGGATGAGAGAACCCATGGGGACCAAAGCTGGACTCACTTGATGTAGTCCTCGCAGATCAGCCTGAAATTATCCCTCTCTGGGTCGCAGCGCAAGTCGTCATAGAGTTTGTTCAGGAGGACTGAAGCTGTCAGCTGGGTGTTCTCCGTCAAGGGGAGGCAGTCGGGCAAGTCAGGGATCTGGCCGGCAACCTTGAGGATCTTTTTTAGGCCTGTGGGTTGCACATTAAGAGGAGGCAGAATAAGCTGAAGGTCCAATGTGAGAAACCTGAACTGGCAGAGCCAAATAGGGTGGGCAGACCTGACAAACAGAACCAGGGCTTGCAAACATCATACTTTCCGGACCAGATTCTAGTTGCTGATTCCAGAATTAAATTCTTCTTGTTACAGAGAGACCAACGCAGGGTCAGCTGGTGGCTCCCAGGTCAGCAGGGTGGCAAATCCGCTCCAGGTTTTGGCTGGCTTTAAAGGAGCTCTCCCAAGGGGGCTGCAGCTATTTGGGAATGCAGTTTGGGACTTTGGAGAGTTTCTGGATGAAAACCTGGCATGGCTCCACCGCTCCACTGCCTGGGAGTCCCAGCCATCCCAGGGCTAAGCAGACTGGCAGCTGTGTGCTCACCTTGGTCGACGACAAAGAGGGTCCGGCTGTTGTCGTGGATTTTCAGGTCCTGCCTGGGCACGTTCTTGTTGAGCAAATTGAGAGCCCGGTCACGGCCTTGCCCGGATACCTTTTTGCTGGGAAGCATGTCAAGAAGGTGAACTGTGACGGCCTTCAGATCCTTCTTTGTATCTGCAGAAACAAATTTAAATGACACCTAAAATTTAAGGGAGCAGCGGTGGGCCAGCATGGTGTTGGATTACGATGCTAGAGACCAGGGTTCGGCTCCCGCTCGGCCATGGAAACCCACTGGGCGATCCTGGGTGTGTCACACACTCTCAGCCCCGTGATAGGGTCACTGTAAGTTGGAAATAACTTGAAGGCACACAACAGCAACAGTGGCTGATGGCTCCAATGTCCAGTGGGGTGGTGAATCCGTTCTGTGTTTTCGTCTGAACTGTAATGGAGCTAACAAAGGTACTGGACCTCTTTTGGGGACAGGGTTTAGCCTTGGATGCAGCTCCTTGACATTTCAGACTGAAACCGCTAATGGAGCCACTGCCCCCGTGACATGGGAGGCACGTCTCCTTCAGGACTCCTTCAGATCTCTTGTGAGGAGTCAGCCCCAAGCAAGGGTGCCTGGCCCCGATCCCCACAGGAAATTACCTAGCACCAGGGCATCCTCTTTCCCGTGTTCGTCCTTCTTGCCCTCCCCAGTCAGAGAGTCAATGATGGCCTGCAGGAGACTGGCCACTGCCAGGGAGATCTCTTCGTGGTCAATGGACATCCACAGGCAGATCTTATCGATTCCCAGTCCGTGGAGGATCGCCGTGGCCTGGCCGAGGAAGAAAGACCACGCTTTTCAGGGAAAGCCTGATAATCCAGCGTTCTTGTCTCATTCTTGTACCACAGGTAACCCAGCTATTAGCATTAGGATCAGCACTATTTAAAAGCAGCTGAAAAGGTGGGAAGGGAGAGGATTAATTGGGACACCGTCTCTGCCAAATGAAGACAGTTGGAGGGTAGGTTCTCACCCGGGCCTTGTGTCCTGTGCACATCCCTGAAAGGGTCCGGACAGCTGCCAGGATCAGCTCAGGGTTTTTGGTTTCTATCAGCTTCACCAGGAGGTTCAGGCCGTTGTTCTGGAAGATCCTCTCAGCCCCGGCTTCCTCCCTGCCCAGGACAATGAGGTTGTTGGCTGCCTGGTTTCAAAGAGAGAGTGAAAAAACAAAAACAAAAATAAGAGGAAACCCAAGACAGATGGGATGTCCACAGCTTTGGGGGTCGTGGCTTTGGAGCAGGACCAGTCATGGCACAAACTGTCCTGTTTTAAAGCAGGAAGGGAGCACCTGAGGTGTAGTGGTCTGGGTGTTGCCAACCCACTCAGCCCTAGAAACCCACTGGGGGGCCTTGGGAGAATAAGACCCCCTTAGACGCAGAGAAAGGCTATGAGGCCAAACCTCCCCTGAAGAAATCTTGCCAGGAGTCACAACATAGAGGGTGGGTGGGTGAGGAATGAGAATGCCATGCTGAGACATTTGTTGCAGAGAGTTTAAAAAGATTTTTTTCCCTGGATTGCAACATCCCAGATCTCCCAGTTAGCAAGCCCAGAGCACAGCTGCAGGGCCTAGCTCTTCAGTACTGGATTGCGACTCCCAGAATCCAGTGGCCATGCTAATCAGGAGATTGTTAGAATTGTAGTCAGAAAGATAACTTTCCCAGTCTTTTGTCTACAACCGAATGAGCCTTCCAGAGCCATCTGTGGTCTCAGAAGAAGGGAGGGTGGAATAACGCTGTTTCCTCCCTTCAGTCAGTCTTGCTTTCATATATATATAGGGAATTCCACCGAAATAAGCTCACCTTCTCTCGCTTCTCTTTCTCACTCTTCTCATCCAGCAGGATTTCAAACATTTTCTGGACCCTGGCATCAGTGGAGAATTGGACGCGCAGCTGTTCCCCGGAAACGACAAAGAAAACAGACACAGGGATTAGAGGTTAAAGCTTGGTTGCTTGTGGATTCTTTAGCTGATTTGATTTTTGGAGTACAGTTCCCATGACTCCATACTCCTAGGACTTGTGATAGCTACAGTCCAAAATACCTAGGAGGCAGTAGGTTATCCACCCTTGGCTAGAAAACAACAAATCTTTTCTTTCCTCTCCAACAAAACAAAACACAGAGCTTCTGTACTGGAGGAAGAGGAAATGAATTCACAGAATCTGGGTTGGATGAGATTTAGTTATCCATCTAATCCAAAATGGTCTTGGATTCAAGAAATCCAGAGCTATGGACCTCTTGTGTCCTCCCTACAGGTTCAGCACTTTGGAAATAGTTGCTATAAAGTTCAGACTGAAAGTTGGAGTGGCGGCACCGCTCTCACAAACACGAGCTGTCACTACATGCACTCCAACAATCAGTTTTTATTACCACATTTAGCAGAAGCTGGAAGTTTCGGAACTGTGAAAAGCATGATTGGAGAAGGTATGGACAACCAACAGTCCAGAGTATAGCGGAGCGTCTGGGCCTTGCATGGAAAGATGGTGTGGCAAGCCAGGTCAGCCTTTACCTTCTCCTGGATGTTGGCTCCCAGGCGTCGGAGCATCTCCTGGAAATTTTTGTTCCTTGGCTCGATGGTGGCACATCTCTGGATGTCCTTGAAGGCCTGGTCCAGCTTGCCCAGCTTCTCTAGGGCTTGGCTGCGGCGGTACAAGGCCTTGATGTCGGAGGGATCAATGTCGATGGCTGGGAGAGGAAGAAAGAGCCAAGGAGGGACATCAAGCGCACCAACACACTGGGGCTAAAAGGCTCCTCCCCTCCATGGCTGGAGAGACAAACCAGCTGTTGTTCAGCGCTCAGAAGAGCTTCCCAATTTTGCTATGCTCCATTTTGCAAACTTAAAAAAAACAACACTTTTGCCAGAATCTGTATCACTTTTTACTTAACATAACTTTATGTATGCTTAGCGTAGGTGCTAAGAAATCCTGTTAGCGAATCGTGAAGATGCGTAGGGACACTGGTCGGACTGCCTCATGTGCCTCAGTGTGCGGTGAGCATTGGTGTGCAATGCACATCATTGGCTGGCTCTGCTACAGGGTAACGCAACAGCTGGTTGGATAGGGGCGTCACGAAACGGACCAGTTCTCATTCCCACAGCCATAGGTCTGCTTATGAAGGCATAACGCCCATTCTGGATTCAGGTTTTTCTTTATTAAATTTTAAAGTATAACATCATGGAGTCCTAGAATCCTAGAACTGGAAGAGACCCCAAAAGCCATCCGGCTCAACCCCATTATGCCATGCGAGAATACCCAGTCCAAGCACTCCCAACAGGTGTCCACCCAGCCTCTGTTTAAAACCCTCCAAAGAAGGAGACTCCACCACCCTCCCTCGAGGCAGCAGCAGATCGCACTGTCGAACCGTTCTTTCCATCAGGAATTTTTTTTCCTAATGTTTGGGTGGAATCTCTTTTTTGCAGTTTTAAGCTGCTGCTCTGTGTCCTGGACTCTGAAGCATCAGAAAACAAGCCTCTTCCATATGACATCCTTTCAAACATTTGAACATGGCTATCATGTCTCCCTTAACCTCCTCTCAACCTCCCCTTGTTAAACAAAAATACCAATGTCACCTTCTCCCATTATTCCTCCTTCCCCAGAAATTAATCCTACAGCAAAGAGGAGTAAGGCCACTTCCACACCACACGGTTATACTGCTATTATTCCACTTTCAGCCTCCTATGGAATCCTGGGGTTAGCAGTTTACGGTGCTGTCAGCCCCAGAAAACCCCATGATAGGGTTGCCTCAGGGTCAATGTAAGTCAGAAATGGAATTAAGCTGTCAAGAATGTTTTTAAAAAACCCTAAACATTAAAAACTGTTCCAGCCAAACTGCAGAGCAAATGGTTGACCCACCTCTCGAGGCGTCGGAGGCCACTTGGGCGTAGCTCTCCTGCGAAGTCGGAAAGGGGAAAAAATTGAGGATTAATTCAGCTAGCAACAGGAAGCAGCTTACAAGAACTACAGCTTGGAAAATTTACTTTCTTGGACTACAACTCCACTCTGAGTCCACTACGGGTTCTAGTCTGAACTTTAAGGGGGTTATCCAGCAAGCCTAGTCCTTTCCCTTTCCCACTCTAGCCCACCCACGCACCCACCCAAAAACCCAGAGTCAGCACCTTGGATAGTGCCTTTAAACCGGACTACAACATACACAGCCCTGCTTATCCGTTATAATGAGTTACTTCTTTTAGTTACTTTACAGTCACTTTAAAAGGGCATATTTAGAAACATTTGCCATCTCGTTGGTTCTAAGTTTTAAAGAAGATATCACAGAAAGTAAAAAAAAGAGGAAGCACAGCAATGCATTAACACAGCGAGTTACTTTTTTCAGTGCTGGACCAACAAAACATTCCTTTCCAAAGAGCATAAGGAGAAATAGGAGCAAACAACTTCCAAAAAGTAACTGCAAAGGGTCTCACCTTTTTAAGGAAACAGGCCGCCCGGTTTCGGTACAAAACAGCTTGGAGGGACTTGTCCTTGGTGAGCTTCAGGGCCTTGGAGTAACTTTTAATGGCGTTCTCGTAATCGTTGGCAGCAAAATATTTATTCCCCTCTTCCTTTAGCTGCACAGGGTCCTCCATCTGGCAAAAAAGAAACCAGCGCATCCATCCTGGGCTCTCTCCACACTCCACAATTATAGTGGTTTGATACCACTTTAAACCCCCATGTGTCCATAGTATAGAACCCTGGGATTTGTAGTTTGCTGAGGCACTTAACTTTTTCAACCCACTCCCCTGAAGTACAGCTCTCCTGGTAGATTAGTAAGTACTCCTACTGAACTACAAATCCCAAGAGAAACATAGCTGTTACGGGGCATTGAACTGTGATAGTACAAGCATGCCTCGGTTAACGAAGTAGTAATTAGGTTACTAGAGATTCCAAAAGAAAAGTTTATTCCTTTCTAGGAAAGGACAATGTAGAGAGGAACAGAGGCTGAGAAAGTAACTTTTTCAGAAAATGGCCCCCAGGATTCTCGGGCCAGCGTGGTTTTGCTTGCCTGTGGAAAGGGATTCCTGGCTCTTTCTGTGCCACGACACGTGACTATATTTGGGCAAGTTTCCGGTATCCCTGGAATCCGGCACCGGCCCCTGGCATTTCGGACGCGGAGATAAGAGGAGACAGGCCTCCTATGGGGTGGCACCCCAATTATGGAATATCCTCCCCTCACTCATTACACACTTTGGGGTTTAACTGCTTTACAGAAACCTTTACCTGTATGTGGTTTCAAACCATTTTAAACTACGTTCGCCACTATGAACCTGTCTTCTCTAACGTCTTAAATTGTTTAACAGGCTTTCAAGATCATGCTCAGTTTGGTTTTATTGTACACTGCCCTGAAATCTTTGAACCAGAGGGTAGGAATAAAAAAAACATTTTCACAGACAAAAAGAGAGAAGTTTCAAAACCCATCCCCAGTCCTTTGCCCTCTGAAACCTCCTTGAGAAGATTCAAGTCCGCTCTGAAATCCCGATCCCTGCCTCACCCAGATTTTAACCTACCTTTCACAGTTTCCAAACTCTTCGGTCGTTCGCCAGGAAGCGATTCCCTTGGACGAATTCACAGAAGGCAAGAAATCAAATCAATAAACGAGGCAGCTTTTCTTCCCGGTCACCTCCTGCGCTGCGCTGAGACGCAAATGCCTGCCTGGGCTCCGGGGGGATATTATAGACGCGGTGAAGAGATTGTGAGCTGTGGGCTTAAACAGGACAAGCACGAGAGCTGAGGGGTGGAAGCTGAACTTCCCCAAGAAGAGCCCTATTTTCAGTGGGGTGCAAAGAGCACGCCAAAAGAATGCACGGAGCTCCGTGTCCCAAAGCTGGCATCTCCCTTTGCATCACGAAGGAGGGGCTTGTTTATTTTTCTAATTGCAAATAAATAAATTGCAATGAGCGACTCTGGTTCGCCCGCCCTGGTGGAAGGCACAAGCTCCCTCCCTCCCCACCCCAAATCCACCGTCTATTTATGGAAACGTGAGACATTTGAGACCTACGGACAACTGGTTTCGCTCCAGAGGTCCACCAGAGCTCCCGGAGCAGCTGCAATGGACGGGGAGCCTCCAGTAACTTCCAGAATTTGCCAGAGGTCCAAATCAAGTTCAGGAACGCCATCCTCTTCCTTGTTGGTTCTCTTGGGCCGATGCATCTGGGCCGCTCGTCTTCGTTCTCTTGGAGGCCCACGTGGCATACGAAACAAACACCGTGCACCTGAATGCTTTGTGGCAGTTTTCAGAAAGCCCGGCGTGACAGTCTGTTTCTGAATAAAAAGGAAAAGTGGGGAGAGGAATCTTCAAATCCAGAAAAATGTATTTGGCACCCCCTCCAAGACTGCACAGGCAAAACCTGGGCCAAGCAACACCGGGGAGTGGTTTTCAGAGGAGGCTCTCTTGGGCGTCCGCGAAGTTAGGCTCATGAAATTAGGCCAGTATGTACACATAACAGGGCTTTCTCATAACAGGGTGCCTTGACTGTGGAACTCCCTGCCTCAAGAAAGTTGGGTTGGCCTTGTCTTTTTAAAGCCTCTGGTGGGCAACCAAAGCAGTGCTGTTCGACATAGCATTCAGTGGTTGAAATTGCTGTTCTAATTGTTCCAGAACTTGATTCTAGGATTGTTTTATATATATATTAAATAAAATTTAGGAGAAAAAAAACTTGATTCCAGGATTGTTTTTAGACTGCTTTAAACAGTGTTTTAATGTGTTTTAAAAATTCAATGCAGATATACAGTACTACAAATAAATAAATAGTTGTTGTTGTGTGCCTTCAAGTCATTTCCAGGTTATGGCGAACCTAAGGCAACCCTATGATGGGGTTTTCTGGGGCTGAGAGAGTGTGATGCACCCAAGGCGGGTTTCCATAGCTGAGCAGGGAACTGAACCTTGCTCTCCAGGATCATAGTCCTAACTCCAGAAAACCCAGCGATAGGTTTTCCATAAGTCAGAGACGGCTTGATGGCACGCAAGAACAAAAACAGGATTCCTAAAGGCAGCCAATGCCGTCTGATCTGGGAAGCTAAGCAGGGTCAGCCGTGGTTAGTCTTTGGATGGGAGACCGCCACGGAATGCCGGGCGGCGCAGGCTCTGCTGCAGAGGAAGCAACCTGCGGGTTCTTTGCCTAAGAAGACCCGAGGAAAAATCCTTGGGGGTCGCCACAAGGCAATCGGAATAACAACAGCGCCAGGCAGTCCGGCGCGGGCAGGGCCCCGCAGCCAACCCACAAACTACCCCGGCCGGCCAGTTCCGGAGCCGGCAGCAGGCGGAGGCAAAGCCCGGCCGAGCGGGCCGCGCTCTAGGAGCAAGGCGCGCGCGAGGGGGCGCCCGGGGGCGCAGTCTTGGGTTCCTGCGCGCAGGAAGGGGGGCCGGGGCCGGGGCCGGGGCGCCGCCTGCCGCGGGGCTCCCGTGGCCGCAGGCTTCCTGGGGTCCTCGGCCTCTCCCCCGCGGCGTGAGGCTTGCGGGCCGGCTCCCCACTGTGGCAGAGCAGGGCACTGGCTCCCCAGAGGTGGCTTCGGTTCAGGGAGGCGGCGAAGGGAAGGAGGGCGCCCTTCTGGCCGCTCGGAGGCTTCCACCCCGACTCAGGCCGCTTCCGCGCTGCGCCGTCGCGGCGCTTCGACCCCGCTTTCCACCTGCTGCGGAATCCTGGGCCGGGCGGCCCCTCCCGGAACTGCAAACCCCAGGATTCCGCAGAGGCGGAAAGCGGGGTCGAAGCGCCGCGACGGCGCAGCGCGGAAGCGGCCTCCGAGACGCAAGGCAGGCGCGAGCGTCGCCGCGTGGCCTTGGACGCCTGAAGGCCCTTGCGTGGAATCACAGAAGCAGCCTTTCTCCGCGTGGGCGCGGCGGCCTTTGCACTGCCGGGGGGCCGGTGAGGGCGTCCCCACAGTGAGCGTCTTGCATCTCTCTTGCTTCCCTTTCGTCTCCAGGGGATTCCGCCGTGCTGTGGCCATGATCCTGCGAGCGGGGCTGTGTCCGGCGCTCACCGCCGAGACGGTGGAGCTTCTGAAAGCCCGGGGCGTCCGGACAGGTGAGCGCCGCCCGGCCGCCTTTCGGGGGAACAAGCAGCCGACCTCCCCTGGCGCTTAAGGAACCTCGGCTTGCGTTCGGAGGGCACGGCTTCCCCTAATCCGCAGGATTCTTTTGGCCCGTAGCTCTTCACAGAGCCGTGTAACGAGAGCTCGGGTGGATCCGGCTTAGCTGGGAAAAGCTGCTTTTTGGGACTGCAGCTCCCAGAATCCCCCTCCCAGTTAAAGTGTTGGCATCAAGCAAAGATGTAGCTTCTTTATTTCTTTATAAGTCTGTTTCCTATCTGTTTAATCTGGTTACCCAAGCTGTTGCCAAAGAGGAAGGTTTTAACTTCAAACAAGGCAGGATATCATTAATAAAAAAGAGGTGGCAGATTTGAACCCGTGCCACAGTTAGGATTGTAGTATCCATGATGCAGAACTTTTCTGCTGTGTGGATTCCGGCTGATCAATTTTTCTCCCCTTTCTCTGAAATGTTATTTCCAGTGGTGGATCTTGTCTCATCAGATATGGAAGAAACTGCCCAGAAATGTGCCTTGTCTTACAAGGTGAGGTGGGAATGCTTGGATGCGATTTTAATATTATTGCTGGAGCTGAGCCCAGCAAAATGGGAGAATCCGCACCCACGTCTCCCGCCTGGAGGTGACCTGTGGAAACTGCAGACTCAGGGCTGGGCCTGCCTGTGCCGGGTAGTGGAGAGGCTCTGGCCGTGGGCTGAGACGATGGGGCCTTCGTGACTGCTTAAGCCCCTCCACGCAGGGGGGCCTTGGAGGGAGCTTTCCCTCGCTTAAAATGGCCCTGTCCCTCCGCTTCCCTTGCAGACCTTGGTTGCGGTTAGGCGTGTGCTGCTGGCCCAGTTCTCCTCCTTCCCGGCCAACGGGGCAGACCTCTACGAAGAGCTCAAGAGGACCACGGCCATCTTGCCAACGGGAATTAAGAGGCAAGGGGCCAAGCACGCTCTCTCGACTGGGGCCTCCTGCCTGAACCGGGGTTGCCTTCTGGTTTCAAAGAGGCTATTTGGACTATAAAAACCTTCCCCCAAGCAGAATGGCTGCTGGAGGATTCTGGAAGTTATAGTACCTTTGGGCGGGGGGCACTTTTTCTGTCCTCTGAGACAAGGAGTAAGAAAGAAAGTGAGAAGAGTTCATGCATGCATTGAATCCTCTCCATCCCCTCCTCTTATCTCTGTGATTCCTGCTTTTAGCCTGGACAAGCTTCTGGACGCCGGCTTGTACACGGGAGAGATAGCTGAGCTTGTGGGAGCGCCCGGCTCTGGCAAGACTCAGGTAGGCCTAAGACCTCCAGGTCAGGACTATACCCGGCTTTGGGGCCAAAACCCAAGACTTGCTTGCAGTGTCACGGGGATGGGTCGGTCCCAAGGAAGTCTCCGCATGCCCCTCATGTTCCTTGCAGAAAGAAGATTGGGTTCTGCTTTTCAAAAGTTTCAGATTTTGGAGCTTCTTGGATAAGGACACTCAACCTGTATTGCCTTGTGGCTGGAGGGGTGGAATGGGGAGCTGGAATTAAAACAGGGAAGGGAGTGGCCAGGAGGGATTATTGAGGCTTGGAGGGGAAGCAGGCATGGTTACTTGGTAGGCCCCCTCCTCCCTCAAAGCAATTTTTCCTCCCCACCCCCTGCTTTGTTAATTGGGGGGGGCAGGCCTAGTGGCACCTGGAAAGAAAAAGTGTTTTCAAAGCTCTGAAGAAGCCCTAGCTGCCAACTCCTGTGACTTTTAATTGCTTTTCAAATCTGCAACTCTTTGCATATGAACTAAGAATCCTTTGAGTGTTTGTTGACTTTCAAATCTGCATCTGTTGCATAGAAACAAAGCACTGATTTTAATTGAGGGGACAAGAGAGGCTTGTCTTTGTTTCACGCTGATGCCTGCAGATGTTTTTAGAATAACAACCCTCCCCGTGAGAGAGGAGAGAAGAGAGAATGCGCCTCTTAAGAGGATCCCTGCCATCTGCAAACAAGAAACCCGCCTGATTTAACCGGGCTGCCTCTTCCATCCATCAGAAATTTAAAAATCAGTCTAATTTGTCAGTCATCTCAACTGCTGCAGCGCTACAAAGAGAGAAAATCATCCCATGCTTTCTAGAATCATAGATGTTGCTCCAGAGACTATCTGGAATTCACAGCTACGGCACTCCCGATGGGCAGTCATCCAGCCTCTGTCTGAGGAACACGAGCAAGCTGTGGAACTCACTGCCACAAGATTTTTCAGTGGCTGCGAACTGAAATGGTTGTCAAAGGGGATTAGATGCACTCGTGGGGTGTGGGGGTCATCAGTAGCCACTCATCAGGATGGCTATACGTTATTTCTAGTTAGTGGCAGCTGGTGGGTTCCATGTAAGTAGGCTGGTGAATTTGCTCTGGGTTTTAACCCAAACTTTAAAAGAGATGTCCAAATCCATTCCCCAAGACAGGTTCAACACTTTAGATAGTTCCTTTAGAGCTCTGAGTGGAACTCAGTGAATTCACCATGAATTGTTCGGTAGTAGATCTCATGGTGGTGGGAGAGTGAGTCCATTCCCGAAGGAGCTCTCCAAAGTGCTAAACCTATTTAGGGATCAAATTCAGCACCCTAGAGACCACCTGTAAATTCTTAAATGGGTTAAGCAATCTAGAGAATGCTTGGAGTAAAACATGGAAGTGGATTCACTGCCCCTCTGAGACAGAAGCAACCAGTGGTATGTAGTTTTTGGAAGCCACACGCCTACACCGGACCTCGAGTCTTCTCTTTCTCGATCTGCTTCTAGGTGTGCCTCAGCATCTCCGCCAACACGGCTCTCGGCCTCAAGCAAGATGTCCTCTATATCGACTCCACGGGAGGCTTCACGGCCACCCGCTTGCTTCAGCTGCTTCAGTGCCAGACGGAGAATGAAGAAGAGCAGGTTGGTGGCAGCCGAGAGCGGTGGTTGCGGTGGTGGAAGACGGAGTCAATACGGCCAAGGGTGGAGCAGAAGGATACAGCGCAAGAGGGGGCAAAGTGTGGCCCTGGGGGGACATATGGCCCCTCAAGGGTGTTTCTTTAAAGAAGAGAAAAGAAAATTGGGGAGGGTTTGCCCAGCAAAGAAAGATTTTCATTTTTTTATTATTATTTTTTCAAATATGCACACAGGTACAGTATCTCGTATCTAAAATGCTTGAGACTGTAGGGAATTTTTTCAGGATTTTGGAATATACTTACACCGTTCTTTCGACGTGGGATCTGCTCTTCCACCGGTTCTTGTCCTCTTGCCTTCTCCCCATAGGGAACATGAAGAAATTACTGAGGCTTGCTTGGGATGGCAAATGTGGTTCCAAGAGACCTACGATAATTCCCTCATGTTCCCTACAGGAAGAAGACTGGGCTCCACTTTTCAAAATGTCCACATTTTGGAGCCTTCTGGCTCCAATAAGGGACGCTCAGCTTGTACAAAAGGGACACTCAGCTTGTACAAAAAAAAAAAGGAAAAAATAGAGGAAGAAAACAGGGCCAGAGAAGGGCACTCAGTAAGGGTTTGGGCTGGGCGTATACCATAAAATAAGCTGATCAGCTTTTCCAAAATACGTTTTTTTGAAGTTGACAATTATAAAACAGATGTTCTTGTGCAGTGAAAGGGGTAAAATCTCCTGACAGTTGAACAACAGATGGGGAATGTTTATTTCTAGCAAAAGCGCGCGCGCGCGCGTGTGTGTGTGTGTGTGTGTGTGTGTGTGTGTTTGGAGGGAGGGTATATTAATATTCCTGGAAGGCAGCACTACCTGCAATTCACATTTTAAATAGGTCAAAATTCCCTCTGCACCAAAGCAGTTTAAAAATAAAACGAAAACTATTTTCCAAGCTGAAAGTGGATGTGCAGCCACTTCTGTTTCCATAGGCCATTTCCACACTAGACTGTTACAGTGCTATTATTCCCCTTTCAACGTCCTATGGAATCCTGGGGTTTGCTGGCCGGCCCCTCCCTAAACTACAAACCCCAGGATTCCATAGGATGTTGAAAGCGGAATAATAGCGCTATAACAGTGCGGAAATGGCCATAGAATCCTAGAGCTGGAAGAAACCACAAGGGCCATCGAGTCCAAGCCCCGCTATGCAGGAGGACACAGTTACAGCATCATTTCCCCCCCCTCCAATTTTTTGGCATTTTTGGCAGTCCATGTGGCCCCCAGGAAGTCCCCGAGATCCCTTGTGGCTTCCAGCCTCTGGTATAACAGATATTTTAGGCTGAGTGTGCTGAGACACAGTATGGTGTAGTGGTTAAAGTACGTAACTGGACTGGTACTTGGTAGCCGTCGAAGGCACCTTAGGTAGTCATCCCTCCACCTCTCTCTCTCTCCTGATATTGCAGCTTGACCTACCTTGCAGGGTTGTTGTGAGGAGGCAATGGGATGAGGGGGCTTCTCTGAAACTGAATCTGACCCCATAGGCTGAAGGGGTTTGGCCTAGAGCAGGGGTGGGCAACTGTAGGAGCCAGTCGTCCCTGGGAGAATTTGGAGGGCTTCACAGGCCCCAGAAAAAATGTTTTCGCCCCAATGGTCTTATTTAAATAACAGGAAGTGGGCTAGTTCTATAAAAAGGCAGCTTCTGAGCCCCAAATGGCCCAAGGGGCCAGAAATGTGGCCACTTCACGCTCTTCAGGGTATCTTTTTGAATCTGTGAGGGGCCTACAAAAGTGTCCCAAGAAGACGCACGCAGCCTACGAGCCACACCTAGAAGATCCTGCCTTACTTGGTCATCTGCAGAGTTCCTCCCCTTCCCAAAAGGCTTCTAGAGCAGTTGACACAGCCAAGTGGCACAGTGCTGCCTGTCCCCAGGAGCGTTATCAGGTTTAGAGAGATGGGACGCAAGGAAAATGGGACAGAAAGGGAGGTACCTGTATAGGCATTCAAGTTACTTTCCTCTCCACTGACCCTGATAGGTGGAGGCTCTGCGGCGAATCCAGGTTATTCGTGTGTTTGAGGCTTACAAAATGCTGGATGCACTCCAGGATGTCCGGACCAGCCTGGCTCAGCAAGTAAGAACTTCTCAGATCACGATGTCTTCTGACCTGGAAAGGCAGCGTGGGGTAGCATTTAGAGTGCGTAACCGTGACTGGGAGGGGGAAGATGCACAGTCTAGTCTTGAAAGATGAGTCCTCTGACCATCCCAGCATGCCCATCCCTGGTATTAACCCTCAAGCATGTTTGGGGTAAAAAGACAAAGCGTCTGTGGTCTGGGACTTCAAGGAATGATGCCTGGCAGCTCCCATGCTAGTTGAGTGGAGGGGAATCTGCTCCAGGTTTTATTTAGCTTGTACAGCCATGTAGAGGAGGGAGTGGGCTTGTTTTCTGCTGCTCCAGAGACCAGGACATGGAGCAATGGATTCAAGCTGCAGGAAAGGAGATTCCATCTGAACCTCAGGAAGAACTTCCTGACGGTCAGGGCTGTCCGGCAGTGGAATCTGCTGCCTCCATGGAGTGTGGTGGAGTCTCCTTCCTTGGAGGTTTTTAAGCAGAGGCTGGATGGCCATCTGTCAAAGGGAGTGCTCTGAGGGTGTTCCTGCATGGCGGGGGGTTGGACTGGATGGCCCCTGGGGTCTCTTCCAACTCTACATTTCTATGATCCTATGATTCAGAGCTCTCCAGGGTGCTGAACTCATTTAGGAATAAGGCACAGAACCCCAAACAGCTCTTCCATTAAAAACTGAATTTGCCTAAAGTATAGTTAAATATGCTGTAGCCCCACACTCATACCAAGTCAAGCAGAAGGGAAATGGCAAGATTTCCACAGACAAGCAGTCTTGCAGGAATTAAAACATGCAGCCAGTTGTAAATCTTCTGGCTGAAACAGCACCTTTAACGTAACCTAAAAATGCAAGAAATATGGGTCGAGTTCCTGGTGTGTCTTTTCTGATTCTCAAAACCTGTTGCCCAAAATTACTGTGCTTTGAATATGGGGCCAGGAACTGTGTGGCCCTCCAGATTTTTGCGATTACAATTCCCAGCATTTCTGACCATCGGCTACGTTGGAAAAGGCAGCTGGGAGTTGCAGTCCAGAACCATCCAGAAGGCTGCAGGATGTTCACCCCTAATACACAGAACGATCTAAGAATAAGTAACAGATCTGAACTCTAGATCTGACAATGTTAAGAACATTTTTTCCTCCTCCTTCTGCCTTTGCTTCTCTCTTCAGGTCATGAGTGGATCTGGGACAGCAAAAGTCCTGGTCGTAGACTCTGTCTCTGCCGTCATTTACCCCCTTTTGGGAAGCCGGCAACCAGATGGTAAGGAGAAGCATTGGCCATCTGTCTGGTGAACACTTATTCATATGACTTTGTCGTAGTTGAGTCTCTGCCCCAAGGAGCCCACAGTCTAATGCAACATACCCCAACCTAGACACTCTCCACACAATAAAAGACTCGTCTCACCCTACAAGCCCCAGCCAGCCTAGTCAGTGCTCAGGAATGAGGGGAATTATAGCGGAGGGATGCTGGTTCAGAAGAGGTGACTCAATTTTTTTGGAGGGAGGAGATGGTAGCCCACAGGGCCAGTTTAATGTCTCAGAACCCTCTGAGGTGTCTACATGGACTGACCACCCTGCCCCCAAGCCAGAAGTGGCCAGGTAGCCCATTTATGGTTTTGAAAAATGGTTTTTCTTTCAACAAAGCAGAGAGTCTCTCCAATTTATTTAAGGGGTGGCGTCTTGCTTAGATATTAGTTTAATTTGTTACCTTTGTACTCTACTTCCCCAAAAGCCCTGCCCCTCAGTGAGCTCCTTGTCATTGTTATTTTCACAACAGCCTTGCGAGGTAGACTAGGCTGAAGAGACTGAGAATGGGAGGAAGTGGGGAGAGTGTGGCTGGACCACGGGTGCCCCAGTTTCCATCTGTGCAATCCTGGAGAGCTTGTGTTCCTGCTAATGGTAGGAATTCCTAAGCCTGGAATACTAGAGCTCACTCTCCTCTTTTTCCCACTGCGCTTCTCCTGCTGTATTAGGCATGGCTCTCATGACACATTTGGCTTTGGAGCTGAAGACATTGGCCAAGGATTTTGGGATGGCTGTCGTGGTGAGTGCCCAGGGTCACCTGTTTTTCCCCTTTGTCTCTGCTGGGTTCCACTGGCTATTGTTCCTTCTAAATGTTGTTGGGCCACAATTCCCATAAGTTCTCATATATGGATATAAAATATACATTAAAAATATATATTTAAGTGTATCTATATCTAGTGGTTTCAACATTGGACTATGACCCTGGAGGCCAGGGCTTGAATCTCTGCTTGGCCATAGTTCCACAGCCCGGGGCAGCCACTGAGGAGGCCCTGTTTCTTCTGTCCCGGCCAGCCATGGGTGTGAGAGGGGCTGGACTGAGAGAAGGGCCTGAGGGTCACAGCACCTGGGGAGGCCTCATGGGGGAAGAAGGGGTCTGCCAGATACACTGGGCCTGAGCCTTGTAGGGCTTTGTAGGTCATAACCAGCGCTTTGCCTGGAAATACAGTTTCTGAAGGGACTCGCAGGAGGTGTCCCAAAAGGGAAGCAGTTATTAACACCCCCATCCTCACTGGTTTAGCTGACCAACCATGTGACTAGAGATGCCAACAGCGGCCTCCTTAAACCGGCCCTGGGACGCACCTGGAGTTTTGTGCCCAGTACCCGAGTTCTGTTGGAGGGTGGCAAGGAATCTCCTGCGAAAGGCAAGACCCGCTGGATGGCCTCGCTGCTGAAATGTCCTCGCCAGGTGAGAACCAGTGATGGTTGCCTGGGCCCTGTGGTTTTTGGGGGATTCCCTGCTATTGTGGGTACAGTGAATCTGCTCTGAGTTTTAGTCTGAACTTTAAAGGAGACATCAGAGGTGCTGGACCTATGGGGTCGTGGTGGAGGAAGTTTATTAGTACTGTCAGTAGTTCATTTAAAGTTCAGACTAGATCCCAGAGAAGACTCCCAGTGCCATAAAAGCCCACTGACCTGACGGAGAAGCCTCTTCCTGGCATTCTGCTTTTATCTTTTGCAGCCTGTTGGGATTCAGGTGGAGCTGGAGTTGGGGACTGTGGAGCAGACAGAAGGCAGCCCAGTGACCTCGGGAGAAGGACTATAACAGAACACCCCTCACAGGTATGGCTGCCTCGTTGAAAGCCATCTTGTCTGCAAGAAAGAGATAGAGGAGTTGGATTTTCAGAAGGAAAGAAGGAAAACCAGGCAGTTTCTGCGTGCCTCTCAGTTCTGCAGATACCTGAAATCAGCTGAAAGGAGAGGAAATCATACTTCCATCTCCATTTCCTACTGTCCGCCAACTGGATCGATCTCTCTATGATGTCTCTGTCTACTCCAGATGTTAGAGCTCAGGAGAAGGGCCATTTTTGAACCACATTTCCCATGCATGGCTTTCCAAGGAGAATGCTGGGGGTTGCAATCAGATAATTAACTTTCCAGTTTGTGGTGCTATTTAGCAAGTACTTTGATTGTCCCTACGCACAGGGTTTCAATTGATCTCATGGACATTTTCTGACACAATCTCTCAACTTACTGTTCAGATTTTTTGATTTGTGTGTGAGTTCATCTTGACAATTGCTGGAAGACTTTTTGTGACTTTTGTGTTTGTTGCACATTTATGAACACTATCAAGAAAGGTTTTGTTGAAATACTGATGTGCTCAGGGAGGACTTATTTTGTGTCAGTTTTTGTAATGAAGCCTGAATTTCTTTTTCACTCCTTTATGGATCCTTACATGTTAGAACAAAAATAATTTTTAAAGGGGAACAATTTTTTCCCCAGGAAGGGTGTTGTCTCTCTGTCAGTTTGATATACCTCCCAAAAGTGTTTACAACACAATCACATTTCTGTTACTGATACAATTTCCATTGTGATTTTGCAGTGGTCTTACAATACTTCTATTAAACACATTTACGATCTTTTTGAAGTATAGGTTGTAAATTGTGCAAACAAAAAAGGTTTAAAGTTTGAGTAATGTTGCTGGCTGTCTTTCACATCTTTCTCCGTGTTTGTATGTGTATATTCTTGTTATTGTAGATTATTCCAGGCTGAAAAATAATCCTGCAAGCTTGCAGTTGAAAAATGAAAAAGAAACAGATAACTGGAAGTGGGCAAGGAAGAGATGGAGTGGAGGACGAGAAAAAAACACCAAATGTTTGGCTTGAAGTGTGTGTCAGATTGGCTCCAGCTGGCATGCTCCTTCACACTTCTTCTCAAAGCACCCAAGGGATGAATGGGACACATATAGACTGCACAGGTTCCTGCCCCATCCCAGGGTCTAGTGGTGTGCTTCTGTTGCATCCCACTCCTGCTGCCAGAATTACAGATCTTCCCAGTGATGGCTGCAGAATTCCATAGTGGGGCAGTGAATCCACTCCACGTTTTGAAGGCACTCTCCACTGCACTTAATTCTGTTTCTAAATGGCTTCAGCACCTTGAAGAGTTCCTTTAAAGCTAGTGAAAATCTGGAATAGATTCACCACCCCGCTGAAATGAGGGAGACCAGCTGCCACTTGATGTGTCTCCCTCCTATGATATCCCCTACAACCTGTTTCTGGAGGGCTGGAGAACTCTGTGGAGCAGATTTCTGGTGCCGTGGAGGCCTGTTGTGGGGAAAGCATCTCAATTCTGTAACAACTGTGTACACAAATACATCCCTGGGCCAATCTGGGCTGCTTTTCTGTGTGGAAATATTAATTGTGGTGTACACAGGAGTCTGACAAGGTTCAGCCTGGCTTTCTGCTGTGTTGGGGGCGATCCACAACGGTGGGCCCAGAGGCCACTTTTCTGTCCCGCGACCCTTAGGGGGCCACAGGGGCTAACAAATATGCCTAGAAGTCGAAATGGGGGTAGCTCCAAATCTCCCTCTGATTTTGAAACAACAACAACAAGGTCTTAAGCAGTGCAAGGGGGCTCTGTGACCTGTTTAATGGAGAATTGGCCTTGCAAGGGGGGCAACTGGGTGGAAATATGGTGGCCCAAGGGGACTGAGGGAGGGCAAAAACAATGTTAAGGGTGGAATATGTGGCCCCAGGCCACACTGGCCCAATCTGCCTTTAATAGCTTTCTAATAGTTTATAATAGTAATAGTAATAATAATAATAATAATAATATAGATTTCTAAGAGCACTTTTAACATTTTATATATACATGTACATATTTTCCTCACACTCCTGTAAGCCCCAGTTAATGTAATGGGGCTTCTAAATACAGGTGGGGTTAGTTCAGACCTCCCTAGTTTGGACAACCAGGTACTCCTGGGGGACTACAGCTCCCAGAATCCTCTGTCCAGCCAGGTCAGCTCCCTCCTTTTTCCTTTGTCAGGGTGCCTTTTCCAGGTTTTAAACCTCAGTCTGTATGGGTTTTCTTGTTCTATGTGGCCTGTGGGTAAGGCCACATTGGAAACTACTTCTGGGAAGGGATAATAGTAGTCGGAGTGATAATAACGATAATAATAATAACAACTTATTTGTTACCTGCCTTTCCTCAAAGCTAGAGGCAGAGTACAATACAATTAAAACCAGCATATCAATTAAAAACACATGAAATTAAGGCACTGAATGAAAATAAATGACCTCAAAAAGACCAAATTCACCTTTTATTTTTCTCCTCGGGGACGGTGGGACTCGAACCCGAGCCTCCTAGCTCTTATTTCCGCCTCTAAAATGCCACTTCCGCCTTATTGGGAGCTTCTCTAGCCGCCATGCTGGCCATAGAGAGAAACAAACCCGCGCAGCGCCTTGGAGCGCGCGCGCATGCGTCGTCGCACTGTCCAACCCCTAGCCCCGCCTCCCTGCTCCTGTCGCCATGGCAGCGGGCGGCGCCGGCCAAGGGCTGTGGGGCTGGCGGGAAGGGAGGCGGGGCCGGGCCAGGCTTGGGGGCGGAGCTCTGGCCGAGCCCGCCCCAGGGTCCCTCCGGCTCCGTCAGTCGTCGCCGGGCCGTTGTGGGAGGAGGACGTGCGAGGAGGGAGGGTCCCTCCTCGGTCGCACGAGGGTAAGACGGGTGAAGGGGCCGGGGGTGGGGGCTAAAGGGAAGCGAGAGGAGAGGAGAGGAGAGGTTTGGTCGCCGTCGCCGTGTGATGACGTGGGCGTGGCGGTAGCGCCTACTGGTTGGGTCAGGAGGCTTGGGAGGGGGTAAATAGGGTAGGCCTAAGCCCCCAGTGGGTGTGTTTTTGGGAAGAGGTGGAGGTGGCTTCGACCTAAATGCGTGTGAGAAACGCGTGCCTCCCCGTGTGAGGTTGGACTACAACTCCCATTACCCCTAACCATTGGACGGGAGGCTGGACACAATGGGAGTTACAGTCCAACGTCTGGGGAGGAGTACCTGGGTAGGAAAAGGGGATGATGTGTATTAATTTGGGGTGAGGGGGGTTGCACAGATTTTGGGGTGGGGGAAACGTTCTTGGAGTGCAGATCCCAGGATCGCCCAGCCAGCCAGTCTTACAGTTCAAAAAAATAAATAGATAGCGGCACTGTGTCTGACTGGCTGTGGGTCTCCGAGGATCCGTTGGGGGGTGGCATCTGTTTGTAGGGCGGGGGCGCCCTTTTTCTGTCTGCACAGTTTTCCGGTCCGCGCGACTGAAGTGTTGTGCGGCGGGGGGCTCGGCGCGTTAGGGGCCTGGGCTGGGCTGGGCTGGGCTGGGCTGGGCTGGGCTGGGCTGGGCTGGGCTGGGCTGGGGGAGAGAACGACTCCGCTTTCCAGCTGCGGAGTGTTGTACCGGGCTCTTTTTTTCCTGCCTGTTGAACTACAGCTCCCATTATCCCTGCCCGTTGGGTGTGCTGGCCGGAGCTGATGGGGCTGGCAGTGCACCATCCGGGAGCCCTGGCCCCTCGGCCGCCTCGCAGGGGTGTTGTGACGATGAGGAGAGATGGGGGGAGGAATGACTAAGGAGACAGGTCAGACGTTAGGGGAGTATTTCGTGTGCAGTGTCATCCCCCCACTGATTGGCTGGCTGGGGGATTCTGGGTGTTGTAGTCCAAAGAGGGAGGCATTAATTCTGAGGTGCAGAGGGCAGGAAGGGGAAGAGAGAGGCCCAAAGTTTGCCTTGCTACTGATGGCTCACCCTCAAGTTTTTTGCTGGTGTGGGCTGGCTAGCACGGGATGAGGTGGCCGCTCTTTGGAGCCTGGGTCTCCCTTTTGTGTCTTTTCGGCGGGGTGGGTGGGGGTGGGGTCCTGCCCTCCTGCATGCAAGCCCCTCCTCCCTTGAGTAGCCCCGTCAGTCTCTCTGCTTGCCCACTCTTTGCTTAGCAGGCAACAGGGCAGACCTTTGGGCTGATGGACGCTCCCACACCTGAGATTGCAGGAACAGAGTCTCTTAAGGTGCTTCACGTCCTCGTGTGTCATCTGTCAAGCTGAGCCGATGACCCGATTAATTAGCAGCTCTGAACTCTCCCAAAAGTTTGCTTAGGTTTCCGGCTTGAGAAATATCCTGCCAAATCTTGGTTGGACGTGACGGAGCACAACCGGATTGTGGCTGCTTTTTGCGTGCGGTCACTTGCAAGTGACTTTCTCTGGGCTTGGCGTTGCCTACTCGTAAGTAAAAGTACGCTTTGGAGGCTGGTCGGACCTCGCTTCTGCTCTTTTCTCCTTTTTCTCCCGGTCTGCTTTTCAGGAGCAGGCGGTAGAATTTTATTGCTTAAAGAGGACAATAATTTCAGTAGCAGATGTAACTCGAGAACAGCAGTGAGTCAATTATGCCTGGAAGGGGGTGATTTGCCAGCTTATCCGCCTCAGAATTTACTCCTTTTGAATACCGGAACAGAAATTCACTTTCTGCTTTCCTTAGTTTCTTAAAATATATGTGAAGTCCAAACATGGGTAGAGGAGGTTATATTTATTGATGTTGTACTTTTGGGGAGAATAGCTTGTACCTTCTCACAACCTGGAGCCCTCCTGTGTTGGATTACTACTACCATCATCCCAGTTAGTCAGGGCTGTAGTGCAACACCTCTGGGGCTTGCCAATTTGGGAAAGGTTGGTCTGCCCTGGAGTAGGGCCAGTTTTCACCCACCAGAGGCCACATGTGGGTATTTTTTTAAAAAGTTCAAATTGTGCGAAGGGGAGCCAACCACCTGCTTAAAAGGTGAGTTCCCACCCCTGAGAGGCTTCCAGGAGAAGCAGTTCACCTTTTGGGGGGAACAGAAAGAGGGTCAAGGACCAGACGAGCATCTCTGGGGGCTGCGTGGGGCCACACTTTGCTGAACCTGATCTGTGCCAACTGGATGCCAGCAGATGTCGTCTCATGAGAGGTCTGCCTTTCCCTTACTCTCGTGGTAACCCCCGGGCTTGTGGACCTGGCTTGTTTTGTGATTGTAAAATGAAACGGTTTGAGAGAACACCAACTTTTGGCCTGTGGATCAGGAAGCAAGCATTCCCTGGAAGGAGTTATTTCTCCCGGCCCTGCTGTCGTGTGGGTTCACCTGCCTGTGGGGAATATCTATTGTTGCTGCTGTTAATACTTTCTCTCTTTATATCCTGTTTTCCCCGCACCCTTGGTACGCAAGGCAGCTTGGAAAAAGCCGATGTTCCCAAGCAGAAGTTGAATGGCTGGGTGGCAGCCAATGCCGGCTACCGTATCTTATTCAAGCCCCTTCTCTGTTTTTTATTTGGGTGGGTAACCTGCTCTTGGATCCAGCAAATGCTCCTTGCTTTCAGAGGCCTCACAGACTGTCTCTTCATACCTTCAGCCCGGAGGAGGGGCTCTCCAGATGTTCTTCAACTGCAACTCCCAGCATTCTTCCCAATATTGGCTAGGGCCACTGATGTATGCATATGTGATATATATGGAGGCTGCATAATTACCACCCTGGTAGTTCTGGCCTTAGGGAGCCAGCACGGTGTGGGTGTTGGTCTACAACCCTGGAGACCAGGATTTGACTTCCTGCTCAGCCATGGAAAACCACTGGGTGACCTTGGGCGCATCACACTCTCAGCCCCAGAAAATCCCATGATGGGTTTGCCTTTGGATTGCCATAAATTGGAAACAACTTGAAGGCACACAACAACAACGATAGTTCTGCCTTTTTTTTTTCCTTGCATTGTTTACCGTGTGCACACTGCTGCAGCATAACACCAAAGTTGTGTGTGTCTTGGGACTTCCTTTGCTGTCTTCCCAATTCTGATGCTGCTAAAAAGCTCCCAGCTAGAAAGCAGATGAAGAAGAAAAGAGGTAGCTGGAGGGAGGGCATAAAAAACTTTGTAAAGAAGGACTTAACTGTCACAGAAGCTTTGCTAACTGAGGCCTGCCTGCAAATGCAAATCAAACTTGTTAAAATTTTGTTTTGTTACAAGGTCCCAGACTGTAAGGCTCTGTGAGGAACCTCTTTGGTTTTGCCAGTTTATGTGGAACAGCCCCCACCCCCCCAGTTAAAAAAAAACAGGGAAAACCATCCACATTAGTAAAACATAGAACCTTATTTTGTCTCTGCTGGTTTCCCACAGTGTCAAGCAGACACAACACTCTTGTTCACTTAAAAAGAACAGAGAAAAAAGAAAACAAGGGTAGGAATTGAAATGATCTGATGCTGTAGATAGCCTTGCATAAAAGTCTTCCTCTTACCTGATTTTTAGAATGATTTTTGGACAGTCGGTTTTAAACACCTTGTTTTGAACATGTTGTTTATCGTTATAAAAGAAAATACTCCGTAATCCATTTTTCTTTCTCGAGGAAAATGCTTTGGAGAAAAAAATGGTTTTTTCCCCTGAATGTGTCCTGTTTTTTTTCCCCCTTTCTTTTTTCAGGGCCGTGGCATCCCTACCACCCACTAGTTCGCATTCCCAGCTTTAACCTACCTTGGGAGACAGGGGTGGGAAGCCTCAGGCCCTGGGGCCAATTCTGGCCACCGGAGCTTCCCGGTTTCTCTGGCTTCTTTCTGCAGGTCAGCAACCTGCTCTGTTTTCCCAGCTTTTGCACACACAGGTTCTTCTGCATTCTAAAAAGTTGGAATGCCTCTCCGGAGGCTTAATTGCAGACGGGAAAAACTTGATGCTAAATCATGCTGGTCTTTTTGGCCCTGCCCCTTCTGTCCCCGTCCCCACCCAGTCCTGGATTGTGGGCCCCAAGCACTTCCCTGAGGATATACTGTGGCCCTCGCTCAAGGGGGTTCCCCACCTGTGCTATAGCATAAGTCGAGCACGTACAACGGCAACAGAGGCATTTTTCCATCCTTGCTTGTCTTCTGCATGCTGAGTTTTAGATTGCAACCTCCTTGGGGCAGAGACCTACCTGGGGTTTTTTGTCTGTGGAGATCCCTGCCCATCAGTGGCTCCCAGGAATCACAAGATTGCATTCTCATCTAGAGGTTAAATGGCCCCTCTCCCTCCATGCATGAAATCCTGTGGCTCCAGATGCAGTAGGTATTTTGGACTAGGTTGCTCCACTAGTCCCAGCCGGCCATAAGTAATGGTCAGGGGCGATGGAAGGCGTAGTCCATAATGTCTGGAGGGCAACTGAGATTTGGGAAATGGGCCTTACTTTGGTCACAAGACATTGCCAAAGAAGAGTTGAAAGATATTTTGGCTCTTGGGAGGAGCCTGCCTCTGTTTTGGACCCTCTTGTCCCGGCTTTGGTGCGTTGCTCTGTCAGGAACTGTCAGGAATTTTGTGCGTTGTGGATGCTGATGCTTGGCATATCTACCAAATGAAACAGACATGTTTTCCCCACCCCTCTCTTTTTCTCCAAGGATCGGTCATCTCTTTGCATTATTATTTTTATTTTCCCATCTATATCTAGCCAGAGTTCCTTATTGCTCACTGGTTTGGTCCCCGAGGTATCCCAACAGTGCTGCCTGGCGGGAAGATCAAGGTTGGCATTCCCCTTAAGAATCCCTCAGGAAATTTGTCATGCAGGAGGATAATTGTTTGTTGTCTTGTTGTGTGCCTTCAAGTTGTTCTGGCTTAGGGTGAGCTGAAGGTGACCTTATCGTCACAGGCTTTTCTTGGCAAAATTTGTGCAGAGGGATTCTTTTTTCCCTGGGTATTCTGGGAGATATTTATTGCAAGGAGGTGTGCCTCTGCTTTCCCCTGACTCTGAGAGAGTGTGACTTGCCCTAGGTCACCCAGTTTCCGTGGCCTGGCAGGGATTCAAACCCTGAACTCCCCAGTCCAACGTTCACGACTCCAGCTTTTATGATCTTGTGCACATCGTTAGGCAGTACCAGGTCATGTATTTATTTTATGCAGCGCCGCACTTGTGGTGTGGGATCCGTTGGTCACGCCGGCTTTTCCAGTATTGCCACATCATCATTGGTAGGCATTATGCTTACCCCAGGCAGACCGTGTGTCGGAGGAAGGTTGCAGCTGCAAAGTCAGCGTGCCTGTGTAAAGAAAACAGGACGCCCTCCCCATCCGAGCGCGGCCTGTTTACGGCTGATAGGAGCCCCGGGGTTTCGCTCCGGGCGCTCTGCAAGACTCCTTCCGCCTTCCTTGCATTTCTGTGCCACATCAATAAGGAAGGAGAGGAGAGGCGGCTTGGGTTTCAGCCTTTCTCCTTGGCTGGGCGGCACACAGTGGAAAATCAGGTGTTGCCTTACCTGAGCCTCTTGGGTGGCCGTCTAGGACAGGGGGTGGGCAACTGGAGTGGCCTTTTTTTTGGGAGGGTGATGATTTGACCCTTCCCGGAATGCCAAAAAATGTGGAAACAACTACAACGGCAATAGCAAAAAATAGGACGGGCTAGAAGACTCATAACCACCTAAGAACAGAATGACAAAGCCAATTGGTTGTAGCAGTTAAAATGTTGGATTGAGGGCTCCAGGAGACCTTGGGCAGGCCACACTCTCTCAGCCTCAGAGGGTTGCCATATCAGAGGCAGTGTGATGTGGTTTGATGGGCTTGCTCTAGGACCGAGCGATGGCTGCGACAACCAAGGACAGCATTGGGCTAGGATTCTGGGAGACCAGAGGTTGACTCCCAAGTCAGCCACAGAAGGCCCCCTGGATGTCCTTGGGCAAGTCTCACACTCTCAGCCTCAGAGAGAGGCCACAGCAACCAACCTTTTCTGAAGAAATCTGGCCAGGAAAGCCCTTCGATAGGGTGACCAAGGGTCATACTCAAATTGAAGGCAGGAGGCAGAAGAAAAAGAGATCTAGGAGTGTGTACGAACCCGCTTACAGGTTTTTTGGAAGGGGTGGGAGAGGGGAGTGGTATTTTTAGACGTTGGACAGTTCTTGGTCTCTCTGCAACCTTTTAAAAAGGTGCATTGCTGCTGCGGAAGAGGTAGTTTATACCTCCTGAAGGGGTCGAAAGAAGACAGGAGGTGTACCTTTGCCTTCCCCTGAGGCTGAGAGAGTGTGTCTGGAGGCCTGGGGGGGTGGAGGGCCACAAAAACAGCCCTGGGCCAGACTTTGCCCCACCCTTGATTTCAAAGACAACCAAGGTGTGAGTTTCTCCTTGAGGAGACCTTGCCTTGTCGGCTGTTGGTTCTGTCAGCGGGCGTAGCTCTTTTTCTGTGTGATAAGCGTCTCTGTGGGAGCGCCGGGAAGGCGAGGGCTTTGGGGCTCCCTTCGTTGTACCCCAGTGGAATCGAGGCCAGCGTTGCACCTGGGAAACAGGCTAAGGGGCTTTGGCCAATGTAATGGGCTCCCTCCAGGGCAGAGCAGCGGCTGCTGCCACAGCTGAGACCAGAGAGCGGCATCTCCCCAGGAGAGGAGTGGGGAAGCTCCGGCCCACGGGCCACGTGTGGCCCACAGGCTCCTTCTTGTGGCCCTCCTGGAATTCTTCGCTGGAATTCAGACCCCAGGATTTCGTAGAATGGAGCCAATCCAGTTAAGGTGGTATGGAACTGATAGAACTGCATAGCGTATACACACATTCTATTACCCTGGGCAAAATGGTACCCTGGGCTATTTAAGTAGAAAAAAGAAAAAAGGTTTCGGCTGTACTTTGTGCTGCTTTGTTGTAAGCCGCCTTGGGTCCCATGCTGGGAGGAAGGCGGACTGTAAATTAATTAAATGAACAAATGGATAGAAGCCTTAAGAGGAGAACAATGGCCATTTCTGCACTAGACTGTTGTAGCGCTATTATTCTGCTTTCAGCATCCTATAGAATCCTGGGGTTTGCAGTTTTGGGAGGGGCCGGCAAACCCCAGGATTCCATAGATTGTTGAAAGTGGAATAATAGCGCTATAACAGTCCAGTGTGGAAATGGCCATTGATTAAGCCTAACACAGCTGCTCTTATTTAGAGAGATGTCCGCAATGGGCAGATCCTTACTGTAGGCAAAATCCAGCTAAAATATGGCTCGGCTACTATTTTCCTGAAGCTGGGGGTCCCCGGTGCACGAAATGGGGTAGAGTGGGGGACAAAGTCAACCAGGGTTTTCCAGTTGATGAAGTAACTTGCGGTGGCTGTGCCGTCTTCGCCTCTGTTCCTTTTATGGGCAGCCATCCCCGTGGCTGTTTGGCGTCCACTGGCCTTCGCTGGCACCAGGAATTCTTCCCTCCAGGGAGATGCAGGAGGAAGAGTGAGAGGAATTCATGCGCTCAGAGAGCAGCGCTCCGCTTTATGGGAGGAGCAGGAGTGGTCTTGCGCATAGCAGCTGAGTTGCGTGCGGAGTGAGAGCAGCGGTCTGTTTAATCTCATATTCTTGGGTGGCAGCAGCTCCTCAGGTCTTGGGGACGGCCAACAGTATTATTTTAACAACAGAGTCCCCGATCCATGGCACTGAGCATCCACGCGCCTGCGTCAGAGCATCATGCGTCATGCCTTCCGCTGGTGGGCTTGTCTCCTTGTCCCCTTCCTTGAATTTGGTGGTCTCCTTTTATGGAAAGGCATCTTTCTGAGGCAGCCTTCCCCTGGTGCTGGTCCCTCTGGGTGGGTTGGATTGCAACTCCCATCACCCCACGTCCTGTAGCCAGGCTGGCTGGGGATGATGGGACTTGTAGACCAAACCATGTGGAGAGAAAAGTAAGAAACAATGGAGGTGAATGGTGGGTGGTGTTTCAGATGCAGCTGTGGAAATAATCAAATCCATAAGCAGAAAGTTTCTGGAAGAGAGACTAAGGGTTTATTTTTAGTAAAACCTGCGCTGGTTCAGATCTTCCTTCACAGCCAGATGTTGTTTTTGATGTACTGGGCAGGGTTTGGAGAAAACCCTTCCACCATGGCTGCTTTTAGGGGCAAACTGCTAGGGCTGATTAAATTAGCCTAGGCTGGGAATGGGGTCTGTTCTCTCCCCCCTCCCCAGAAGCGACTTCTGAATTCCTCGGGTTTGTCCCTTGCCCCGGTTCTGGGCCTGACTTCTTCCTGTGTGTTGCTGGCTGAGTCACCCGACCTTTCTCTAGGGTTGCTTTTCCCCCCAACCGAAAATACTTCCTGAATTCAAAACACAGCAGTAACTTTCACTTCTGGTGAACGCAGTCTGGGAGGTGGTTTTCCCTTTTGGCCTTTGAAGGAAGGCCTACTGCGCCTTCCAAGAACCTGGTGAGTCTCTTCCAAGTTTCCAGGAAACCAAACATCAGGATTGCTGCTGGCCTTGGCAGGGCGTGCTTTTACACCAGGGGGTGGTGGTGGTGGAGGAATGAGGCCCTTGGGGCCACGAGGGCCATCCAGCCCAACCCCTTCTTGCCACCCAGGAAGGCACAATCATAACTTTCGCAAGAGATGGCTGTCCAGCCTCCTCTGTTTAAAAACCTCCAGCGAAGGAGGAGACTTCGCCACACTCCCTGCCAGCAGCGTATTTCCACCGTCGAGTGGTATTTACTGCTAGGGAGTTCTTCCTAACGAGTTGCCTTTTGCACATTGTGGGACTGTAACACCCATGGTGCTTCACAGCTGGCTGGATCGGATGGAATTTCAACATCAGTTGGAGGGCAGCCCCTTCTGTTGGTGTCTTGATGACCTAACCCTCTGTACCTGATAACTCTTTACTCAAGGCTTGGGAGGTTGCATCTTAATTGCAGTTGATTCTAATTCCTCATCACAGTCTTTGGTAATCTATTTGTGGCTATTACTTGTTGCAGAAATAACTCATTAAATTATTTGTCGCGTAGTTTCTCTGTTACTTTAAATTGCCTGCCCCCCACAAAACCAGAAGTTTTAAGATTGGTAGGACAATGAAACTTCCTGTCATTTTGTGTTTAAAAAATGCCCTTGGAGTACCTTTAAAAGATAATTAGAAATTGTTTTTCACTCTATAAGGCATGGGGATGGTGGACACTATGGCTGTCATCAACCCTCATAAACATAGGTCATGGTGAGGAATGATGAGATTTGCAGTCCTATAACACCTGGAGGCCTACATGACATTCCGCCCCATAGTTCCTCTATGAAGTAGATTCCCTCTACTCATAAATGACTTGTCAAATGTGATTCCTTTAGGCTCTTGGACTATAAGGCCTATCATCCCTACTCACAGGAATGGCTGGGGCTGATGGGATTTGTTTCCCAGATTGGCAGGTGCTGCATTTGGGAGCCTGTATGCTGTGAGGCTTATCTTTAGAAGCAAAAGAAGAGACGAGTCCCCATGTGCTTGCTGATGGTTTATGTTTTATTCTTTAAAAAGTCTTGATAAAGTATTCTAGTCCATCAAAAGCCCAACACGTTTTGGCCGGTGCCTTGAACTGAACGGCCTTCTTCAGGGCTACACTAGAAACAAAGACAATTAAGAATAATAACTTGAGATCCAAAACTTATAAGAGGGCAATGAATAATTCAAGTTACATTCCTGTAATATATCCAGCTAAATCACATTAGTTGTATTTATACCAATAGCAGAAATTTCTGCAGTTGGCAGAACTCTCTCCATAAGTTGGGCTATTAAAAGAGGGACTCCATTTCTAGCTTTTATTTAGCATATTTCAACAGATGGTCAGAAAAAAATGGGGGAGAGGGTGCCTGTTCCAGGCTGACCTTTACGACAGCCCTATAAGGTAGGCTGACCCATCCTCCTCTCTCTGTCTTCCCTTCCTCAGTTGCCATGTGGGCGGCCTGCTGCAACTGGTTCTGCCTGAACGGACAGCCCGAGGAGATGTCCCATCGCCCGCCAGCGGGGACGCGAGCCTACGCCAACGCCGGCTACAGCTCCTTTCCTTCGCCCACCAGCCCTGAGCCGACCTGCAAGGCCTGTGGGGCGCGCTTCAGCAGCTCCTCCCTCAAGGTGAGTGGGGAGAAGGGGCCTCGCTCCACGCCAGACAGACGGTGGGCACCACCGGCCTCGGGCACACGAGGTCAGGATTCCGAGGGCTTTCTTTCCGGTTAAACCTGTTGTCTTCTTCCACGGCTTTTCTGGCTGCAGGATTAGCTCGGTGTTGTTGTTTTCTTGATTTTCATGGCAAGAGTTCGTTGAAGGAGATTTGCTGTTGCCTTCCTCTGAGGCCGAGAAAGTGTGACTTGGGCTGAGGGAGGATTTGAGGCCTGGCCTCCCAGAGTCATATTCCAACCGTTCCCCCCACTGGCTCATGCTCCCATGAACTGGCATTAAGAGGCATCATACTTGATAGAGCCAAGGTGGCTCGTAGCCAGGTAGTATTGCAGAGTTAGACTAAACACATGGCCCTCCAGGCTCTTTCTGCAGCTCCCCTCCTGTCCAGACTCACTTGCCCATCCTTTATCTTCCCCCTGCCCTCAGGGAGAACTGTCTCTCCTTGAACCCAGGCCCGCTACGGGCACCCACGCCCTCTGTGGTAAAGGCAGAGGAGAAGAACGAGTCCAGCTTCTCTGCGATTTCTTTATCTTCCTCCCGTCTTCCTTTAGCTCCACCACACACCAGGAGGGGTCATCCAACGTCCTCCCAAGTTGCCTTCCTGCTCCCGGACTCACTACATAATTCCATTACTCTTGGGCTGTCCAGGGAGCTAAGGTGCTGGGTGGCAACTTAAAAGGACCACTTTGCTAACCAGCAGAGGCTCCTGTGGCAACCTAAAAGGGCTGACATCTACTTGGCATCAGCTTTTGTGGACTACAGCCTGCTGGCTTCTGTCCTTCACAGAACAAGTTAAAAAAAAGAAATTGGCCATTTTAAGTTGACTCTTCACTGTTTTGATTGCTGGTCTTGGTGTTATTAGCCACAAGATCCTCAAAATTTATTTATTTATGGCCTCCTGTAATGTCCTCATCACCCCAGGTCTTGGGTCCAGGAGACTTCCTGCTTGATTTAGGTTTGGTGTCATGGTGGCTGCTGGTTGGGGGATTCTCGGCGCTGTCCCAGCAAACTGTCTTGTTCCCCTGGCCAAAGCCAGGGCCGTAGCAACAACCAAAGGACAACCCAAGGTCATGACCTCAGCCTGGCCCTGGCAGGGCCAGTGATGATGCACACAAGCTTAAATGCACGTGCTGCAAAAACAGTTCCTGGACCCTCTTCCCCGTCCCCTCAGCCTCTTTTCCCAGAGGAGAACGTGCAGCCGGTCAGACACTCACTGAGAACCTCACAATCTAGCCTCTTGCCATCGATCTCCCCAGGAGACCTTTGGGAGAACCTCAGTGTTAAAATGGAGATATCTTTGCGTGCAAGACCAAGAAGAACACCACTGATTTGTCTCATTCTTTAATTTTTATTTTTTTTTTTGGCAAGCTCCAGGACTTAAATACCTGGGGATAACACTAGAAATGAGACAAGATGCATTTCAGGGAAGTCAGTGCTCGGCCACAGATTTCTGTTGCAATTTGAAGGGGGGGGGTCAGAAAGACGATGGTTGCAAGAAGACGGCCAGTAAGGGTTCTTGCTGCAAGGCTTAAAAATGCCTCTCACGTATTTGTGTATGTGATGTATCTGTATCTGTATGTGTATGTGTATATACAAACATAGATATATATATATGGTTTCCCTTGGAAAAACAGCTAGTAGAAGCTACGGTGGTTATTTGAAGGAGATATATTTATGTTGGGGAATTAAATGTTACAATGATTTAGTCAGAGTTACAAATTGCATCTGGATTAAAACAATTTTGAATGGTGTTCGAACTGAATAGCCGTGCACTGCTCATGTTGTTGAAGCACATAGTGGCAAAAACCTCGCTTAAAAGTTTCTCCTGTAATTTCATGACATTTCTGTGCTGTTGCACCTTAATCCTGCTGAGGGTGTATACATTTTGGGGGGACATGCTGTGTATATTAGAAGACACACAACAGATGTGTGTGCAGGGGGAGAAGAAGAGACAAGCACTGTATATATATAAATACACACACACGCATGTGTGTGTGTGTGTGTGTGTGTGTGTGTGTGTGTGTGGAGCCTGCCTTTTCTTCCCTCCCACTGCAGGCAATGGCAGGGCAGGGGCAGTTTTGTTGGAAGGAGATGGGAGCACACGGCCTTTCTTCATCATCATGTGAATCATCTGGCTGCTCAAACTGATAGAATATCAGGCATATTTATTTGACTAAACTTTCCAAACAAGAAAACTTTCCTAAACTCCTATAAACTGAACATGCAATGAATAAACCATTGAATAAATAAGGAAGAAGATAAGTATTAAATGATAACATATGTTGTTTTGTTCCTTCAAGTCACTTCTGACTTCTGGTGACCCCCAAGGTGAACTTATTGTGGGGTTTTTTGGGGCTGAGAGTGTGTGATGCGTGCCCAGGGTCACCCAGTGGGATTCTGTGGCAAAGCAGGGAATTGAACCCTGGTCTCTGGGGTCATAATCCAGTATTCGGACCATGAGGCCAAGCTGGCCTGTAGTTACATATACTGTATTATAAGTTTTTAATCTGAAGATGGAGTTGGCAGTGGTACGTTTCCTCCAGCTCCACGGCCGCGCCTTCTACAATTCTCACCACTACTCACTGCTGCCTCCCGGCTTGCTCTATCCCACTGGAAAGGAACAATCTGCGGGGACGTTCCCTGGGGCACGTTGTCGGGGGGATTGGCCATCAGCGTGGGTGGGGATGTCCAGTCTCGCTGTGCTGATATTTCAGCTTCTGCTGAAACTTTGGAGTTTTTTGTTTGTTTACATCCAGAGGTCTTCACGAAAACAAAGCCCCATTGAGAGGTCGAGAGGGAAGCATGCGGCCTCGTGAATGCAGCCATTAATTTGGCTACCGGTGGGGAAACAAAGAGGCCATCGAGTGGTTGTGGCCAGCAGGAGAGCTCCCCGAATGCCTGAGCATCCGCTCAGATGGAGAGCTCTTTCTCTCACTCAGGGCGTGGGAGCCCTTCACGGAATGTTATTCCTTGTAACTTGTAAAGGGGGTATAACTTATGGGGTCAGGAAGGGGACTTCCTCTCTCTCTGTAAGCTTGGGGTGGCAATCCTGCACCTCACTCAGATGGGGTTGGACGACAGCTCCTGTCAGCCTAGGCAAAGGGTGAGGAATTTGGGTTGTTTGGCACAAAAAAATATGAGTTTTACACACACAGAAACCCTCCCCTCCATGGGTGTGTCTGGAAGCAATGCTGTTTTGTGCAAATGTTTATCTTTTGTACACAGAACGCTTTCCATGACTTTAGCGCAGGAAAAACCCACAGATTTCTCACAGAAACTGACACGTGTATTTCTGCACAGAGTAGTTTCCCCAAACACCTTGGGATGTGTGAATGCCAGGCAAAAACGGCACAGGAATGTTAGTCCGTCTCCTGAACTGGGGAGGAAACTGCAGGAATTATCTGTCCTCCTGTGCAAGGATTGGGTATTTTACCTCCCTGTGTCTTTCCTCCTCCTGCCCCGCTGCCTCAATGCTCTTGATGTGATGCCCCCCCATCTTCTCCACCTTTTGTGCAGAATGTCTGCCTGGACTGCAAAAAGAGCTTCTGCCCGGCCTGTTCGCACCAGCCCGAGAGCGGTCCGTGCCTCTGCCACCTCTGCGAGCGGTTCCGGGCCACAGCCTTCCAGCGGGAGGAGTTGATCAAAATGAAAGTGAAGGACTTGCGGGATTACCTGGAGCTCAGAGAGGTCTCCACAGCCACATGCCGCGAGAAGGACGAACTGGTGTGCCTCATCATCGGCCAGCAGCAGCAGCAGCAGCCCCAGCCCCCGGGGCCCCCAGGGGACCAGACACCCCGGGTGCATCCGTTAACACCAGTCCCCGGTGCCCAGGACCAGTGCTCGCCCACCCCCGCCTCGTTGGACTATCCTCCCGAGCAGGTCACGACAGACCCCACGGTGCAAGTTGAGGAACCACCACAGGTATTCGCCCACCCGCAGGTCCCTGTCCAGCCGCCTGTGCGTTCGTTTGGCTTCTCTCATGGATGACTTGCCTTCACTCTGGAATGGCTTTACAAGGCTCTCGTTCATGTGGCTGGAGGGTCTTTGCTCTGTGTATCTCCTTGTCGCTTTTTGGAAAAGGAATCTGAAAAATTCCCCTGCTTCAAATACACCAGTGCCACATAAATCATTAAGTGCATGAGGATCTGTGGCAGAGGAGCAGAAAATGCATCCTGTGATTTTTAAAGAATGTTTGTTGGAACTAATAATACCCCTTTACATCCTGGAAAAAAATAAAATATCAAACCACCCTCCCCCGAAGAACTGGAAGCCGAGTCAGCTCACGGGGTCTACAGAGTGTGGGATGCATCAGGGTTGGGGCTGTATCTCGCCCATAGTTCATTTTGTTCCCAGAGCTAGTGAAGGGGGAATGCTCTCCCTGCAAAGGCTCCCCATTTCCTTAAGCTAGCCCCAGCCACCCTAAAATGATGGGAAAGTGGTGCGCCATTTGAGGACCAGCTTTAGGGCTACTGCAGTGCAGGAATCGGGAGGGGGGCTTGGATTCGAACTCCAGGCCTGGCAAGGAGCGGGCTCCTCCACCTCCTCTCCACAGCTTCATGGGTCCAAACCCAGCCAGTGTGCCTTGAGCTTGGTGACGGTCTTTCCCTGCACCCCAGGCCTCTCTCCTTCTTCACCGTCCCATCCATAGCAGCCTTATGGAGACCCCCCAGGCTTCTGTGCTGGCTTCTCAGCTGTATGCCTGCTCCAGATGGGAAAGCAAGAGAGGAGTGGGCCCACATGGAGATGGGAGACCCCACTCGGCCTGCACCCACCCCCCAAAGCCCAGGGAGGGGGGAACGGGGCTCCTGGGCCTGCAGGCTCCCCGGGTCACAGTGGGTCTCCGGTCTCCCAGCATTCTCTCCTCCTGTGATGTCACAGTGGAGGCAGCCGAGCCGAGCCAGTCCCGGCGGCGGGTCCCTCCCAGTGGCTCCTGCAGCAGCTCAACCATGACGGGCCCGGCTCGGCTTCCTCGGAGACACCACCCTTGGGCCTTCCGACTCGAGCCCCGGTGGTCCTAATGGGGCCCAGCCGACCATAAGGTGGTCCTGGGCACAAGCCATTTCCTTGTCCTCTCTGAGGGGGTCTTCCCTCCCCACAACTTCCTTGTCTGTCCTTATCATTTCCCCCTTCAGTGGGTCCTAGTGGGGCCCAAGGGGGCTGGCTGGCTGGCTGGCAGGACCCTCTCCCCAGTCCCACCCCATTTTCCGGGGCGAATCCAAAAGCCCTTCTTTCTCCCCTCAGGCCAATGGGTATGCACGACCCAGCCAGGACATGGCGGAAGTTGAGAGTGCAGCAGAGACGCTGAACGAGGAGGAGACACAGGTAGGCTGGCGGGCGAAGGGAGGGAGGGAGGAGGGAGCTCTCATAGAATCCTAGAATTGGAAGAGAGTCCAACTGTCATTGAGTCCAACTGCCCTGCCATGCAGGGCCACACACTCAAAGCAACTCCAGCAAATGGCCATCCAGCATCTCTGTAAAAACCTCCAAAGAAGGGGACTCCAACACACTCCCAGGCATCACACTCCCACTGTCAAATGTCTTCACCATCAGGAAGTTCTTCCTGATGTTTAGGTGGAATCTCTTTTCCTGAAGTTTGAAGCCATTGCTCTGTGTCCTAGTCGCTGGAGCAGCAGAAAACAGGCTTACTTCATCCTCCATACGACATCCCTTAAACATTTAAACGTGGTTATCATGTCACCTCTCAACCTTCTCTTCTTCATAGTTGTATGGAAAGAGATTTAAGGGGGAGTCTCACCACAGGCATACCCTCCCACAGGTAGAGCATCCCTTATCCAAAAATCTGAAAATTTTGAAAAGCAGAATCCTGTCTTCTTCCTTTAGGGAACATCAGGGGATTGTGGAGGCTTACTTGGGACTGCAAGATGGAAGAGTGGACCCTGCATTGAAAGAACGGTATACTGCTATACCAAAATCCAAAACACCTCTGGTCCCAAGCATTTTGACCAAGGGACACTCAAACTGTGTATTCATTTTGAAGTCTTAAAACCTGCCGGAGAGGCTCTCCATCTTGCAGTTGTGGCCTGGAGAGGGCCTCGGCATGGGCACAGATTAAGTGGGTCTGATTGCAGAGGGGCAGCCTCAATCCCTTCTCGTCCCCTCACCTGCCGAACATGTTTCCCCTCCCAGTCGACCGACTCGGAGGACAACCTGGTGGCCGGTCGGCGGGCCTCCCTCTCGGACCTGACCAGCGTGCGAGACATCAGCGCCCTTTCGGTCAGGCAGCTGAAGGAGATCTTGGCTCGCAACTTTGTCAACTACAAGGGCTGCTGCGAAAAGTGGGAGCTGATGGAAAGAGTGACCCGCCTCTACAAAGAGAAGGACCTCCAGCAGCTGGGTGAGAGACCCCCCCTTTTCAAATGAGGTTTTTTTTCCCCTCAGAAAGGTTGAAAGAGCAATGCATCATCTCCAGACTTCTTTAAGAAGGCCTCTTTTGAGAGAGGCACCCCTGGGAACAATGGTGCCTAGAGTGTCATTCTTAGCAGCTATTGCTTCAGCAAGGTGGGCGTTGGAGATTGCTTCATTGTCAGTAAACTTGAACCATTGCAAATTTGGAAAGGATAAGTTATCTTTGACTGTTCATTGTCAGAGGCTTTGTTAACAGAGGCATGCTTGTCTTTGCCGGGTCTGCATTTCCTGGGTCGCTCTGCCTGCGCCTTTTCCTTGGGTGCCTAAACTCTGTTCCTGAATGTTTATCTGAAGCTTAAAGTTAGTGCAGTGCAATTGTAATTGGGAGACGGGACCAAAATTTCATGGGGGAGGGCAGAGTTCTTTTTTGGGGGACCACTTGGTCATTTTGCCCCCTCCCATAGCTGCACCTCTGGTCTGGGTCACAGCCCAACCGGTTTACTCATCTGGTATCGAGAGAAAAAGAGCTTAGCTTGGCAGAAGCTCCCGATACGCTCTTGTCTTTTTGCCTCTGCAAAAAGCAAAAACCAAGATGGAAAATGTTTAAAGCCTTTCCCCGTGTCTGGCTCGAGATGGCCCGTCTGTAACTGCCTGGTAGGTTAAGCCTTGTTCCTCCCTTCCGTTGTTTTTTCAGTCTTCACCCTCCAGCCAGCTTCAGGGATATGATCCAGGCATGTGGGTGGAAAAGAAACTTTGATGGACTCTAGCTGCCGGAATTTGGCTGGGGGATTCTGAGAGCTGCAGTCCAGAAAAAAGAATGTCTCTGAGTTCTGGGCATGATGACAGCCACGTCAGTTTATCAGATGTCCTTCTGCAAAAGTTCTCAGGCTGACAAACGTTCTCTTCCCTTTTCTCTTTCAGTTTCTGACACAGATGATCAAGCCGGTAAGCTATCTCTCTCTTTCCTGTTCTTGCAAAATTGCAGCATTTTCTGGGGGAGATGCCTCCTTGCCTTGCACCTCCTCATGGAGGACAGATGGTGGTAAATCTCTTCTTCTTGAGGGTTGTGGTGGTATTTTCTCCAGAGCTCCACTCTGCTGAAGCTTCCACAGGGAGTGGCCTGCAGGGTTGATTCCCTCATGGGACCCACTTCCAAGGCTGGTCACATCCTCAACGCCACAGGAACAGAAGGCGGTTGGCAACCGTTTAAACAAAGGCTCCCGAGATCACCCCAGAAGCCAAATTTGGCAGCTGTAAAGCCTGGACAGTTGCTCAGAGTTTATGTTAGGAAAAAGCTAGCGTCAGAGCTTCCAGAGCTGCGCAGGCAAGTTAGCAGCAGAGGACTATTCCCTCCTCTGGTCTGTTCTCAGCTTTCAGGAAGCTTCAGACAGACAAGATGACACATATAGGTAGATTGTCTAGACTGGACAGCTTTCAACGTTTTGTCGCGATGCTAACGAGGACCCCCAAACCCATCAGCTCACCACAGCTGCCTCCCAGTTCCTCAGAATCCCTTCCTGCATCCTTTGAGTCATGGCAAGTGGAGGGAAGTGGTCAGTGGGGAGGTGAATCTGCTCCAGGTTTTGGCTCTTTTTAAAGGAGCTTCCCAAGGTGCTGGAAGTATTGAGGAATACCCTCCATCCATCCCTTTATTTATATCCTGCCTTTACCACCCAGGCTGGGATTCAAGGCGGTTTACAAAATACAGTAAGCACATGTAGGTAAAACATAAAAGCAGCTTTAAATAACAGCAGTACAACTAATTAAAAATCTTGCCAGTGGATGGCAGGTCCCTTCTCTCCCCACAGTCACTCCCATCTCATTCTCTCCCCAGCGCCGTCCAGTCACGCCCCGCAGCCTGGCTTGGAGGAGAACCTCTGCAAGATCTGCATGGACTCCGTCATCGACTGTGTCCTCCTGGAGTGTGGCCACATGGTCACCTGCACGAAGTGCGGGAAGCGCATGAACGAATGCCCCATCTGCCGGCAGTACGTGATCCGGGCGGTCCACGTCTTCCGGACTTAAGGGGGCACCCCTGGGTGGGCAGGGTGGACCGTGGTCTCAGAAGGCTCACCCACTGTGGCCGGAAAGCGCCTGCTCCCAGCTGGCCGGGCCCACGTTCCCAGGAAGGCCTCAGTTGGGAGGTGAGCAGGGGGACAGGAAGACCCCAAAGGCTCGAGTGGGAGGGCGGCGAGCCCTCGTTCAACCACAGTGCCTGCAGAGCTCCAGCGTCAACTGTGTTGAACCGAAGACGCCCTGTCCTCCTCTGGTTCGCTGGTGGCAGGAAGGAAGGGATCCCTTGAGGGTCATTTTTCCTTTCCCCGTCTTCCAGATACTGAGAGAGGCTCTTCTGGGGCGAATAAAACAAAGATGGTTTAAAGAGGAGGAGAGTTCTGCTGCTGTCCCTTGTCCTGCTTTCCCCTTTTTCTAAACTGTGAGCGATTTTGAAACTAGCTTTTTTTCTGGAACTTGTTCTTTTTTTGATGGGGGCGGGGAAGGTGTTTCGCTGATTTTTTAAAAATTAACCTCAGTCTTGCAGGTCAGGCAGAAGGCGTCCCCTTCCATTGATGCTTGGATTCCTACACAGGAAGGGATGTCTGGCTTTCCCCATTAAGTGGAGGGTGTGGAGCTTCCCCTCTGAAAGGGGAGCTGTGCCCTGGTTGTCTCTTTGTGTACAGAGATGCTGGTTGATTTTTTTTTGTTTTAGGACCCTTTGCCTGCAGAGACGCAACGGCAGCCTTTGAGGAGTTGTCAGGCACGCGAGAATCAAGTCTTGCCGTTCTCTGTGGAGGGAGAAGGCCGGCGCTCCTGCTGGATCTCGTCTCTGCAGCTTGCATTCCGAACAAAGCATTCTGGAGCTGACTTGCAACTCCCAAAGGCTGCTGTGCGATCTTGCGGCAAGTGACAGTTGAATCTTACCTGAGCGCGTGTTTGTGAGAGACACTTTCCATGTTGCCATTGTCCTGCGATGTATTGCTGTCTGGTGACTGTCTGGTAGGATTTCTCTTACGGGGTGAATGGAATTCCCCAGATAACTTTCTCTTCAGGGTGCCAGAGACCTCTTGCTAAGTCTGTTTATAGAAGAAAAGAAGTAAGTGCTTGTTTTGCCTTAACATGCCAAGTTTTGGCATCTCTGTTGTTGCTTCGGTTGAAAGCCTGTCAGCCATTGCTCTCGAGTGATGAATCATTCTTTCTGAGCAAACAGATTCCTGTGAACTTTGGACCGGGCCAGACAGTTTTCGAGCAGTTGTCTGGAGGAAATTTAAGTGTTCATGGCCCGGTCTTTGTGAACCAAAGGCCAGCCACCTCCTTCGCAGTAACTGCGTGTAGGTTGCTTGGTGACTCCTGGAGGTGGCTGGCACCATATCCAAGGGAGTTGCTGTGATGTTTACACGCCCTGTCGCTCCAGGGGTCCTTTCCAGGAGCCTGTTTATGGCATCCCCTCCCAGGAGTGGCACGCAAGCCTTAAGCCCCCCGGGACTCTCTTGGACGAGCCGTTTCCTGTCCTTAACCCTTAACTGGACTCAGCGGCCTTCTCTGTCAGACTCCTCTGTCCTTAAATGCCTTGCCTCATCCACGGGGGCCTTAACCTGCCTTAAGCTCTTTGCAAATGTGTGAGGTGGGAGCAGCTCAGGTGGGAGCCATGTTGAGGTGGGGGGTCCGGTGTTTTGTAGGGATTCTCCTGCTCCGCAGGCTGTTAAAGAGACAGGAGCAAGCCCCCCAAAGCCTTTTGAGCATTCAGTGCTCATGCATGCCCAGCGTATAGTATGCAAACCCTGTTAGTAGGTCCAAAGACCTAACCTCCGTGTTTGGCACTGTGAGCTTGGAGGAGTCCCAAGACAGCTGGCCAGTGGAGCCCACACTGAGGTAGAAACCAACCCCCCCTGCTTCCTCACTGTTTGTTTCTGGGTTACCTCTGGCCCTGCTCAGTTGTTGTAAGAGGTTCTTGAGGCCAGGTTGCCAGCGGGAATGCCGTTGTACGCATGTCGTTCGCAGCTTTGCCAGTCTTTTGCGGATGGCACAAAGCTTTCGGCTTCAGAGTGGCGCCAAACCAAACAACAACATGAGTAGGCTGTGGCCACGTTGCTCAAATCCAAGTGAAGACTTAGGACCCACGAAGGGCTCTGCAGGTGCTGAACTGGACGGGACCCCAACAGTGTCAAGTCCAACCCCCTGCCATGTCAAACTTCGTATATCATCCATTCTGGATTGCAACAAAAGGGCATGAAAGACTCCCAGAGTTCTCCCAGTTCCCACCCATCCCCAGGGAGAAGGATAAGCTTTTAGTTTCCCTTCCCCCGCTTTCAACCCCCACCCCTTTGTGGGAAGGGCATTTTGCAAAATCCTCTCTATGCCCCAGTGAGCCAGAAAGGGGAGGGCTTCACCCCCAGTCATGCCCATTCAGGACTGCTGGGAGTTGCACTCATGTCTAAATCAGGGGTGGGCCACTGTGGCAGGCAGGGGGGCATGTGCATTGTTCCCCCCAGGAGACCACATAGGGCTGCACTTTCCCCTGCATCTGACACAAAAAAAATCTAAAAAGCCTGTAAGTGCCTTTTAGCAGACACGGGAAGTGCTTTCTGCCCCTCCAGGCTGTTAGCCCCAGGGGAGGCCATTTTTAAGAACAGGAAGTGAGTGGAAGTAACTCCCTGTTCTCCAAAAAGTAAGATGGGATGACACACCGGAGCCCAAAATGTGATGGAAATGTGGCCGACGCTCTCTAGGGGGCAATTTTTTTTTTGATCTGAGGTGTTGCATGTGGTTTATTGGGGTACTTGTGCCTCCGATGCCTGACCTACCTGCGGCAAATTGGCTGTCCCACAGTGAAGTTTTTTCCGCCTGCCAGCGGGTTCCCCTCCTGCTCTTGCAAGCCTGTGATTCCGAATTCCAAGATGTGAGTCTTTGTCTCACCAGGTTTTGTAATTACCCTCCCTTTGGTTGCCTGGTTGTGTATTCCCCACAGCAGTGATGTAGCAAAGTGAAAACGTAGATCGACTTACTATGAGGTGATGCTGGTTCGTGACTGATGATGATGGGAAACCGTGGCTGCCACACTGAAGCCGTGGGGGAGGGATTCTCCTCCCACCCCCCAAACATTTCTATTCTGGGTTGAATGTTTTAATCCCGCGGCATGTTTTGTCTAATCTGTGTGAAAGCAAACTTACCCATATCTGAGAGAACCGGTGTGGTTCAACAGGGCCTTACTCCTAAAAGAGTACTGCTTTATAATTTTATAATAAAATTTAAATGCACTGTTGTTTTCTTTTTTCCTTTTCTCTTTTTGGAAAAAAAATGTGCACATCTCCATGGTTGGTCTTTTGGTACAGTCCCTGGTGCTCAGCGGCAATGACCCTGCTGCTTTAATCGGCTTCAAAAATGTCCGCATTGCCTACTGCAAAACCACCAACAGAGACATCCTCCATGGAAGCAGGCAGAGAGCACTGGTGTGCCTTCTGTCCGTGACCTTTTGTGTCTCTCAAACCAGTGTGCCTTAAAATGGTGGCCCCTGGGCTGGGGGCTTTCCAGCAGAGGAAGAAACCACTCTTTCAGGGGCACTCATGCAGTCGCTCCAAAATGAAGCTGGAAGTGATATGATCCCAGGTATTACACTTTGGGAGACAAAATGAACTCCATGGATATAGGATGGCCTGGCCTGACCGTGTGAAAGAGATCTAGGAGTCTTGGTAGACCACAAGCCGAACATGTCAGCAGTGTTATGCAGCAGCCAAAAAACCCAACGTGATTCTAGGCTGCCTCAGTAGGAGCACAGTGCCTAAGCCAAGGGAAGCGGTGGTACCGCTATTCTGCTTTGGTCAGGATTCCCCACCTGGAATAATTCTGTTTCCAGTTCCGGGTACCACAATTCGGGAAGGATGTTGAAAAGCTGGAACGAGTCCAGAGGATGGCAAGCAAAATGGTAGAAGGCCTGGAAACCACGAAGCCCTCACAGGAGTGGTTTAGGGAGATGGGCACATTTAGCCTGGAGAAGAGAAGGTTAAGAGTGACATGATAACTATGTTTAAATATGTGAAGGGATGTCCTATGGAGGATGGGGCAAGCCCTTTTTCTGCTGCCCCAGAGACTAGGACAAGGAGCAGTGGATTTAAACTTCAGGCAAAAAGATTCCCTCTAAACATCAGGAAGAACTTCTTGATAGTGAGAGCAGTTTGACAGTGGAATCCCCTGCTGCCTCAGTGGAACATGCTGGAGCCTCCTTCTTTGGTGGTTTTTAAACAGAAGCTGGATGGCCATCTGCTGGGAATCCTTTGATGGTTCCTTCCTGCCTGGCAGAATGGAGTTGAACTGGATGGCCCTTCCTTGATTCAAGATGCCAAAAAAGGGTTTGCGGCTGTGTGTGATCCAAAGGCGGCCCTTCCCTGACCCTTCCTCCAAAATGGAAGGTAGTTTTTCGCAGGTACCTGTTAGTGGACTGCAACTCCCATCAACCTTTCCCATCGGCTACAAGCCAGAGAGTTATAGTCCATAGAGGTAACCTCTGGGCAGATGTTTGCCTACAGTGAGCCTTTCCTTGTTTTTAAGAAAAGCACATGCTCCGTACACAAAGGTAACAAACTTGAAGGTTTATGCCCCTGAGGTGTGTTTAGTCTCTGAAGTTGCCAGCTGTCCCTCATCTGAAAACGTGACCTTAACGCCAAACTCATTCCGCAGATCAGATCTGATTTCCTAACAGGGCACTCCAGGGCTTTTAACTTCGTACGTGCCCAAACTGTTTGCACATAACACAGAATTTCACAGAATACGACACTCCCTCTTTGTTCCTAAAATACAAATGTGGAAAAAAAAACTCCACTACCAATCATTGCTGCTTAAGTTGATTTTAAAGTTAGTTTTTTCACAGACTGACAATTTCATTCTACAAGACATTAGATCCTTTTGTAAAAAAAGCAATTCACTCATCCTGGTGTGGCTTCTATACAGGCTCTCTACCGTTCTCCCCGTCGCCCCCGAAGTCCTGCCCAAAGGTGAGCCTACCGCGGGGCCACCAGCCGCCTCTTCCGAATGCATTCCCAAATCCAGTCTGGAGAGACGTGCTGGGCAGTAAGGTTCTCTTCCACATCACCCATGACGTGGGTCGCCGACACCGTGTCAAATTCTCGCACCAGGTCTCCGTCGTAGGCGACAAAATACCGCCGGATCCGTCGGAAGTCCTCCACGGAAGGGGGCAGGTAGAGCTTCACCCCAGTGAAGATGTCCAGCAGTGTTGGCTGCTTGAGAAGACACACGGGCGGGGGGAACACGAGACCACACATGAGGGGGGAGATGGGAGAACCACTGGGGTTTTTCAGAGGACCCTCGCAGAAAGAAAGCTGAAATGGCTTAGAATGATGCCTCTCCCTGTCCATTTGTGCCTGACCACTGAGGTCTGCAAGCTGGAGGGGGGGCTTATTTGTGACTACGTGGGAGGGCACGCGGCCTTCACAGGGCCTTGTTGGCTGCGGCTCCCCGTCCTTGGAGACCTGACTGGCACCAACACTGGGGCTACTTAAACGCCAAGTAAAAACATGGGCTGCGATGCTACGTTCATGTTCTGTAGATTTAAGAACCTGGAGCTAATTTGCAAAAATGCATCAAGGCCTCCTGGGAGTGTCACACACTCTCAGCCCCAGAAAACCCCGTGATAGGGTCGCCCTAAGTCAGAAATGACCTGAAGGCACTCCATAAGAAAGGTTGATGGGATTCTGTCACCTGCTCAGTAAGAGGTGGTGGCAAGAGAGAAGCCCTAACCCTTAAGTTTGTTGTTGAAAGCACCCTGAGGGACACACTGCTAAAGACTTCCCCCATACACTCACAGTTAAGAGGACAGGACCCTGCCTGCTTTTGGAGCCAAGGAATGAGACGCCCAGTGTCATGTCCATCTTTTAATGGCAGCTAAATTTCTTTGCTGGCATTCAGGGCATCGCTAGCTCTCGAGGGAAGGGACTCCTGCTCTTAATGCCCTCCTCTCCACACAGACGCCAGCGGGCTCCTTAGCTCTCCGGTTCACCTTCTCTGCAAGAAAACAGTAGCAGGGCTCAGGGGCCGGCATCCCCCAGTGTTGCCAGCTTGGACCCTTGCCAGCAAAGTTGGGCTTTCCTTTTGCCATCGGCCAGGAGGCTGCTGGTGTCTTGGGCATAAATAAATTCCCTATGCAACCAGATGCCTGTTTGTCTAGTGGAGAATTCAGCTTAAGACCAGGGAAGGAGAGCTGTGCACATAGAAGCACACCTGCCATGGGCATGCCTGTTTCATTATGCAGTGTTGCAAATGACCAACCGGGCAGCACGGCACAACTCTTGTGTGTGCAGAGTCAGGCTCTGACACCTTTCTCCAGGATCTCTGCTGCCTATGATTCCCAACCCAGAATTTGGGCACTTCCAAATTTGACCAAATCCACGGCTTAAAGGGAGCTCTCCGTGGTGCTGAGCCCTGTTCCTTAATACCTTGGAAGAGCTCCTTTAATGCTGCCCAAACCCTGGAATGGATTTCCACCCCACTGGCATGGGGGCCACCACTCAACACCATTCAGAAGTGCCCAGTTCATTCCTGGAGGAATAAAAACTCTTGTTTTCACAATCTGCACGGTTGTTTCAACACGCTAGTTCAGGACTCCTACCTTTTTCTTCTCTCCTTCCATCTCAGAGGCTTTTCTCTTTTCCCCTCGCTTCTCCTCTGCCTTCTTCAAAGGGGATCTTTCAACTGGTTTTGTTGCTTTAAAAAAAAAGCAAGCAAGTGCGAAAGATTTTCTATAGCGGTGATCTCACTAAGAGGCATCCGCAAGGAAGAATAACCTTTTATACATAAGGAGATCGGAAAATCCATTAAGCTACATATGAAACCAGTTCCATTTAAAGGGTTTCATCATAAAATATGTTTTGTCATTTACAGAATAAATGATTGAAATCTTAGCCCAAGGATTCAGGGTGGGCAACAGTCAGAATCACATTTGCGATGTTCTCAGTTCCCTTCAGTGCGTCCGCTTCTTCCCCAGCCACTAAAAGATTAATTTTAAGAATGTCTCAACTTCACATTGTGCTCTGGATGGGCTTAAACTTAGGTTCAGAACGTCTGCAGAGCAGAGGCAAGGACCGCGCAAAGCTGTCCCACATGGAATGCGCTGTTGAAAACATTTTTTGTGCTGCTTTCCCAAAACACTTTCAGCAGAAACAAAAGATTCCCAATTAACCAGGGCCACAGAAATCAGACCCCTATGGGCCTCCGCGCAGAAAAGAGCGCCTGGTACCCCACCACAAGCAAGTGTCCCCTTACCTTCAGGCTTCTTGGCTTTTGCAGGCGATTTGCCAGTTTGTGGCTTGGTAGCTGGGCAAGGGGTGGAAGATTTCGGCTGTCCCTCGTTCTCCCCACTGCTGCCCGCTGTGGAGTTGTCCTCCTCCGTGGCCACGACGGTGAAGTCTGACTTGCTTTTGGATAGCTGGTACAGTTCCTGCCCCCAAAGACCAAGGAATTTGCCCCCATTGAAAAGTCAAACACCATCCCAGATCCTTACATTGCGCTGCGGTGTCTATAGGGAATTCTGGGAGCAGTCATTTTCAAAAAGTAACTTTTCTCCAACCTCTGCTGGGAGGTGTCATCTATCCAGCGAGCTTCATGGTGCTGGTTGGGGGATTTTGTCATCCAAAGAAGAGTAACTCACCCGGAGCTGAGGCAGGGTGGTGGCCGTGGTCCAGTCCTTGTCGTCACGGATCCGGGTGCACCGGGGGAAGCGGATGGAGATCCCATCGGCTGTGTGGGCCTCGGCTTTCGAGAACTCGGCACCCGTGATCTCCCAGACCGGCGCTGCCTAAGGCAGAGAGGGCAACAATCTCAGGGTGAGTCAACCTCTGTGATGGAGGCTATAATCCATCTTTCTCTCTCCTGCCAGATATGCTTCCATGAGACTCTTTCTGAGCAAAAAAAAGTGGCAGGAGCATATACAAAGAGAAAAGCACAATTTGCAAGGGTGTAGCCTTAAAATGGTTTTACCTGGTCTTAAACTGTTTCGTTTGAATCTGCCATTGAGTTTAAAACGTGCTTAGCCTGCATGAGCTTGGAGTATTTGCACTATGTTGTTATTCTGCTTTGATGTAGTTTGCTGAGGAAGACCTGGGAATTTTCTGTAAATGGGCACCAGAGCTCTCCAGCAGAGAATGCTACGCCCATCAATGAACTACAAATCCCAGGATTCCAGAGGGTGGAGCCATGTCAGTTAAAGTGGAGTCAAATGGCTAGAACCATGCAATGTGGACACTGTCTTAAATTGCCTGTTTTAAATTGTTTCAAACAGTTAGAAACACCCTGATATTATTGTATAGCGCCTTGAGATCCTGAGATAGAGGGAGGGATAGATACCCTAAAGGCACCAGATCCTGTCAGATTTTGGAAGCTAAGCAGGGTCAGCCCCAGTTAAGACTTGGATGGGAGACCACCAACAAATCCCAGGTGCTGTAGGCTCTATTCCAGAGGACAGAACTGGCAAATGCATATCAATCTGGGTTATGAGTCTGTAGCTGCAATGCAGAATTCCAGCCACAGCCACCCACGATTATCATCACTGTTATCCGATATGTTGAGTTCCGCCTGGTTGCCTGGGCAAAGGCTTCCTAAGTCAAAGATACTGATCCGTGTCCGGTCAGCTTCAGCAACTCTTTTCCATCAGGTGCCTTCTAAGCCATTTCCCAAATTCTGTGGCAGGCCAACTGGGAAATGCCCCTCCCTCCACACACAATTACCCCACCCAAATGTCGGGCCATTTCTACCTTTGGATCTGGAACAATGAAGTCGGGATAATAATTCTTATTAATCTTGAGCCAGCTCGGAATTTTAGCGGGATCCTAGAAAGCAAGACACAGACAGACACCACTGTGGTCAAAACTCTCATTCCCCTTCCGTAGCAAACCAAGAGCATCCTTCAAAGCTTTTATCTTTTTTTTTAAACCAATTATTTGATCCAAAAATAACAAAAGGCCAACACTACTTCAAAACACGGTCCTGAGAGAATTCTGTGGCACATGCAAGAGGATGAGTGGACAGTGTGGTCCCGCTCCGTAACCCCGTCAGGTGGGATGCCCACTTCCTGGCTGGCTCAGGACTGAGAATAATGAGGCACTCAAGATGTTGCTGGAATACAACAACTAGCAGCACTGGCCAGCAATGAAGAATGGTGGGAATTGTAGTCCCAAAATCATTTGGAGGGCTGTATGATTACGCTCTCTGAGCTAACAGAGCTCAAAATGGCCAACAGCCCCAGGAATCTGAAACTAAGAACTGTTAGACAGGCAATGAAGAAAGTCGAGCCCTGGGGCCACATCTGGTCTTATCCTACTAAACCATATCTGGTCCCCCACCCAGTTTTTCTCTGTTTTTCCGTGCCATGACACTACTGGAGGGCAGGGGATTCCCCAACTTTTGTATAGGGTTTCCTCTCTTTCTTCCCTAACATTACTGGTAGTAAGAACTTCTGATTAAAACAGGGCAGGTCTCTTAGGCCCCTGCCCACTGCTCCAGCGGCATCCACTGGCATCTGTGTTTGTGAATGACAATCCAGGATGCTCTGGAATGCCCATCAATGGTTCTGTGCCCACTCGGCTGCTGAGTTCTAAAGACCTTTTCCACCCAGGACTAAAATGTGGCTGTGGAGTCTTTGGAACGCCAACCTTGCTGATCTTAACCATGTCCAGCTCCTTCTGCAGCCGGGCAAGGGTGGCATCGTCATGTCCGCCAGCGCATTTGGTCACCGTGCACCACTTCTGGCTGTCAGGATCATAGCACCCCATGAGGAAGATGGACATCATGCCACCTGGGAAGAGAACAACCCCAAGCATCAATCTGGTTTTATCGGAGCTTCACCTTCAGAGCTGATTCAGTCGAGAGGAAGCAGCCCTGTTTCTCATAAAACTTTAAGACTGGTTCCCGAAGACACCCACCTTTGCTCCCTTGACCATAGAAAGCTCCTAAGACCACCAGGTCTGCCGTATCGGCCATGGCACCCTCGTTCAGGTAATCCTTCTTCACTTTGAGCCAGTGCCGCTTCCCCGGCTCATAGATACTCTGGGCAAAGCAAAGCAGGAAGAAGCAACGAGAGAGAGAGAGAAGGGTTAAGGAAGAAAAGGGGATAGGACAGCTTTCTCTAACCAAGGATTTGGGTGGCCTGTATGTGGCCCACCATGGCTGCTTTCATGGCCTTTGACCCCTCCAGACTCTCCAGGCCACAGCTGCTTCTGCCCCAAAAGGGAAGGTGGGTCTATGGACCCCTTCTCCTGGAATCTTAAGGGGCACCAACTCCTCTTCGAAACACATGGCATGTCCTCCGATAAAGCATTTAAAGAAAATCATTCATTTCTCAAAACCAGAAGCGGATTTCTTTGCACATCGGGTTTGGAGTGTTTTCGTTCCTTGGCATTTCTGGAACTCAGTCCAGGCCTTGGAGGGTCCTGGAGAGAGAAAATTGCCCCATCCCTGCACTGCACCCCCCCCCCAAATTAGGGGCCTCCCAAGTACATTTGACCACAATTCCAAGCATTCCCAGAAAATGTGACCTTTGGTCCTCCTGGCTGTGGATTATGGGAACAATAGTCCAAGACATGCACAAGGCCCCTGGGCTAGATTTTGGCCACATGAATGTATATTTTGCCCATGGTATGGTGCCTGTCACATTAAGAACCGACAGACAAGCTCCTCGTCCTTTACACTTGCAAATACCCTCAGACGCACATAGACAGAGGCACAGGCAATGCCTGACATGATCTCAGAAGCCAAACCAGTGGCGGGATGATGGAATAATGTCTCCCGCTGAAAGCTTTCAGTCTCCACATTCTCTTTTAGTGTGCATCCATGCACATGCGTGGCAAAGCCGCCCCCTTACACACCTTCACATCTTTCAGCACCAGTCCTTCCAGCCCTTCCCGGATGACCCGATTGATCATATCAGCGAGATCAGAGGCTTTCTGAAAAAGAGGAAGGGAAACAGCCAGTTAGAAGCAGGGCTTGGGATGAGCTCCTCTCCCAGGGATCGCCTCTCTTGACGAATTAGCAAAATTGGACAGGGAGGACACCGCTATCTACTGAAAACCAATGTGACTCTGCCCTCTTCTCCAAAAAATGTTTGCCAACATTGGGTACTGTCATCTAGGATAAGCGAAGAGGTAGAGGACTCTCCCTCTTATTCATGACCGTGCCATTTTAAACCTCCTGCAGGCCCAGCAATGTTCCTTCATTACTCCATAACCAACATCTAGTTGTGTTTAACTGGATGCTACTTTTAACAAAAAGGCCTGAGGTACTGCAAGAGTTACATCCTCCATGTCAGTAGAGCAGTGAATCCACGCCACGCTTTGGCTAACCAGAAAGGAGCTCTCCAGGGTGCTGAAGCCAGTTGGATAACGTTCAGCAACCTTGAGGAGTGTGAATTAAAACCTGGAGAGGATCAGGGAACTGCCACTGTCATGCTGCCTCTCGTGCTGTTCTAGCTGTGGTACCCACCGTGACGTGCTTCATCTCAGAGAAGAGAATCCGGTTTGGGATCTCCACCATGTTGTCATGGAGAAACTTGCGGCGTTCTTGCAAGGGCCTGAGGAAAGAAAGAGGGTACAGGAGGGCCAGCCAAGCGGGCAGCGGAAAAAGGGGAAAGGAATCATTAGTACTAGCAGTTTCAAGCACACCTGTTTTTTTAAAAAAAATAATAACTGGATTTTATAATTATGACTGCAGAGGAAAGACTGCTGTTGTTGCACACCTTTAAGTCATTTTCCTGACTAATGATGACCCAAAAGAGAACTTATCATGGGTTTTTGGGGGGCTGAGGGTGTGTGATGCACAAGGTCACCCAAGGCTTCCATGGCCTCACAGGTCAAAGTCCAACACTCAAACCACATTGGCTCTCAAAGAAAAGATACAGAGAATTATATACAATATGAAATAGAGGCCAAGCATATACATTAATATAAGCTTCCCATGTTTCCAAAAATACATTTATAGATTGGCATCTATAAAACCCATGTCCAGGCAGAGTTAAAGCAGCGAGATCTTACAGCCACTGAATGACAGTTGGTGAATACTTTCCAGTCTTGGGACAGAAATCTTCTTTTGCACAGTAAAAGCACACAAAATCCAACCAACGTTGACCCCCAGTCCGTGGAGACTGGGGGCTCCCTTGTCAGCTGGTGAAGGTGCAAGCTCAGCTGCTGCGCTCCAAGCCTGGCCCACCTCGCAGGGGTGTGTGTGTGTGGGGGGGGAACATCCATCCCCTGCCCAAGCGTCCCACCCACCTGTCCATCAGGCTGACGTCGTTGAAGAAAATGCAATCAAAGACAAAGAGGCAGACATTGGCGTCTTGGAAGGCCGCTTTCTGGAATGGAGAGAGCAGGTCAGTTAGCTCAGACACTGGGCTGCTGGAGGCAAGAGCCATGTGGTATTATGGGATGCAAAGAGCAACCACGTCTAGCTTTGCTGGGGGAAAAGGGAGGCACCAAAGAGTAAATGAAGCCACAACCAGGGGGCATATGATGATACCACGGCAGTTGAAGTGGAATAATAGCACTGTAACAGCTTTGTGTGATAGGCCCTGCCGACCCCTAAATCTGCCAGTTGCCAGCCCCATTCTAAGAGAACCCAGTCGGACGCTTCATTCCCTCCATGAAAAAAATTATTAATATTTATAGGCCATTTAATATTAAAAAGAAATCTCAGGCAAAGTCTCAGACAAGCAAGAAACAATTCAAACTGGTCTCTAACTCAGTTTCTCTATTAAACTATTTGCTACTCTGTTTGGTATTAAAAGGTCTCACAGCAACGTACAGGCAGCCAACAGATGTAAAACAATTCAAGCCAGCCCAGAACTATTTAAGCCAGTCTGAAATATTGTAAACCGGCCTGAATTGTTTATTAAAATATTTATCAGTCTTGTCCTTTGTCAAAAGATCTCGGTGCATAGCAGAGACAGCAGCTGACACCTACATCCAGTCGGAAACCAATCAAAAAACACTGAAACCAGCCCAAACCCATGTGTGTGATCTCCGAGGCCTGTAACTCAGTCAGGCCAAAATGACATGAACACAAGCATGAAACCTAAATATATTTTGGGAGAGGGTCAGCTTTGACAGACTGAAGCATCACTGGGCTTCTGGATCAAGCCAAAGACACACTGAATTTGCTTTCCTCTCCCCCCACCTCTTCTACAGAGACGATCAAATACTTACAAGAACACTTCCCCTCTTCCCTGCCAAAAAAAGAGCCTGGAAAGCAAAAGACCCTTTTTGCCATATTCCAAAGGAAACTGGCATTCTGAGATAGGCTGCTCCTGAACCTGGAGGCTCCATGAAGCCATCATGGCTAGGAGCTGCTGCCAGAGCATCAATCTGAGGCAACTGCTAAATTTGCAACCCTAGCGCAATTCCGTTGAATTAATGGCTCTTATTTACGGTCCAGGGTAGGTGAGCTGATTCTACTGCTCTTACCTTATGCACCCCAAGGGTCCCAAAAGGCAACGGCTTCCCAGTCTTGGTGTCAATCAGGAGGACTTCGGCATCCAGGATCATGCTGTGACCCCCTGGAAAAGCCTTGGGGATGTAGTCTTTGAAATGGGCCACCTGTGGGAAGGCAAGCAGGCTGACATCAGCCACTTTCTCTCTCTGCCTGCCCTGCCCTGCCCTGCAAGACTGAACACGTTTCCCACACATTAAGCTATGTGTAGTAAGGTTCCAGCTGTTCAATCCTGACCCCCAATTCCTCTAAACTGTACAAATGTTAGGCCCAAGAGCAAGGCGGGAGGCAGGTCTGTGTCCAGGCTTCCCTGGGTGTCAGGACCGCATGGGATGACATCAGAGAAGGAGGAGAAAGCCGGTGAGCACTCTCCAGGCAGTTCCGCTAACCTTGTGAGGGAGGACCGGCTTGAGGCTGCGGCTGAAATAGCTGAAGTGGTCGCCCTTCTTGTGCACTTGGACTCGCTCTCCGTCATACTTGATTTCCGAGTACATCCCGTTGGGACATTTCTTCATGGCATAGTCAATTGACTTGCAGGCTTCGGCCTTAAGAGGACAAGAAAAATCAGAGAGGGAGGAAGACACAAAATCCCAGCAGGCTCCTTCCACCAGACCCAATGGAGTTACCCAGGAATTGTGCAGTTGGGCAGATATTTATGGACTGAAACTCCCAGCATTCCTTGTCACCAGCTGGGAATTCTGGGCATGACTGATGGGCTCTGCCGTCCCACAACATCTGGAGACGCCATGATTCCCAACCCTCTTCTGCCAAGTCAAGGCTGCTGTGAACAGGTTTTGCAAGGAGGCAAAAGCCTGACAGGGACAGGACAGGAGGAAAACTCCCTGCGGAAAACGGCCAAGAGCCTCGTGGCTGCCACCAGGAAGGTGCCGTGCCCCAAAGCCTCTTGGCGAAGTCCCACTTTACCAGCATGGGCTGAACGGGGGTCATCAGGCTGGCCTGCACACTGAGAGTCTTCTTCAGCCCCGGCACCTTCTGGGACTCCTGCTGGTTCCTCAGCACCCTCTCCACCACGTCATGGAGGTTGCGGGATGCCTTGAAAGCCTCGTAAGCATTTGGATCCAAAGCGTCGAGTCTGGACAGGAAGAGAAAGGGAAAATGTTTAAAAGGGACACAGCAAACATGGCCTCTGCCTCTTAGCTCTTTCTCCAAGGCAGCTTTCCCCAATCTTCATCCAGTACTAGAGTTCTGCTGAGGCAGCCTAGGAGTGCATTGGCATTTTTTGCTGCTGCACGACACCATCCACTCATATTCCACTCGTGGTCTCTTCTTATATTATTATTTTGTTCATTTTGCTTATAGAACAGTCTCCCATGCCTTGTCAAAAAGACATGCCCATGCATAACCAAAATCACACATGTATGTCACTAACTGAAGCCCAGTTAGGCCTCTAAACCACACTGGCTCGGTTTTCTGAGGCCGAGAGAGTGGGACTTGCCCCATTTCAATCAGGGCCAAGTGGAAATTCAACCTCTGGTCTCCCAAGAGCCATAGTCCAACAATCAAATCACTGCACCCCCCCAGGTCCCACCCAGTCTGTTAGCCAGGTCACACCTGCCAGTCGCATCATCTGGCCCACATTTTACCGGCTTCTCTGCCAGAAGGTCAAGGGGGGGCCTTGCCTTACTTACACGTGTTTGGCCCCAGCGTTCATCTTCAAGTCATGCTTAATCAGCCGGATGATGCACTTCAGGTCATTGGCCGTGCACCTGGGAAACAAAGAGGCCGTTAGACAATGGTGGGTCCGGCAGGTGGCCCTTCTTCCAAATGGCTTCCCCTGCAACCAAGGAAACAAAGTAAGTTAAAAATCAAGGAGAGGAACACTTCATATAATTCAGACTTTAGAGCGTATTGTGCGACAGAGGACAACAAATAACCTTCTGCTCATCTCTTTTAATTCCGCAAACGGCCTTTCATACACCTCCAAGTGACTGGCTGGAAGTGAGCGACTGGAACCTCCCTCCTGTTGGTGAGGACTGTCAGCAAAAATATGGTGGGTGGAGTCAAAAGGACCACCTATTAGAACATGTCTCCCCCATTTTTCCAAATCTGAATCCACCACTCAGGTTCCCCACCCTTGCTGCCGGCCCTACAGCCTTTTAAACACGAATAGCCAATCCTGAGGGTTTCCAGGACTCAGCCTCCTTTTTGTAGGTGTGTAGGTGGTGGTGGGGAGAGCATAGGGGGGCTGGGGGCTCCATAAAATGCCCTGGGGGACACACATCACCCATCATTCCTGGCTTGGAGAGGTCTGTACAGAATGAGGCAGACGGACATGCATGCGGAGTCTCCTCCTCTCATGCTCCTTGGATTCCCCCTGCTTCTAAGTTAAATTCACACAGCCTCTTTGTCCCTCCTGCTACCTGCTTGCAATTTCCTGCAGCAAGTTCTGCTGGTCGTCTTCTTTGGTCAGGCTGGAGAGACGAGTGAGGAAGTCGTCCACCTCCTGGATGGTCAGGAGGCTCTTGGCAGCCGGTGGGCAGGACTTGCTTTGCTCAAAGAAGATCCGCACCGTTTCGGAAACGTCTCCCTGTTCCGTTTATTAAACAGAATGAGAAAAAAAAAAAGATGGTAGGAGAACTGTGAAGTAATGCCTGATGGGGAAAAAGCTGATCGGGAAGAGGTTTCCTCTAGTCCTAACAATCCCAAAGAAGTTGTTCTGCTGCTCTTCCCTCACCTGTTCCAGGTCTCGGACCATCTCCTCCTGGCTGCAGTTGAAAATCCGGCTGAAGAGCTTGACGATCTGCTTGTCGTTCAGGTTATAAACGCTCTTGATGACTCCGGGCAAGAGGAGCTTCACGGTCAGGTAGAGATCCCCACGGAAGCCATCTGGAAAGGGTGTAAATGCTTTTGAGATGTGAGAGGAGGGAGGCTGTGATTTCACCCTGTGGACTGCTGATGCGAGACAGGATTAGCCTGCAAGAGAGATGCTCCCCATTGGTTAACGCTGACCCACAAACCTCCCTCTGCTGAGGGACCTCTGTCCAAAAAGAAGCAAAGAATCCAGAAGTGCTTTCTTACTGGGGCAGGTGAGGTGCAGAAGCAAGAGGCAAGGCACTGGGCCAACCTGTGGCCCTCAAGCCTGCTTCCTCTGACCTGCAGCTACTATCATCCCCAAGCAGGATCATGGACTAAGCTTTTATTCGGGGGGGGTCTACTGTAAAACCCAAGAGACAAGGCCTGTTTCAAAGAGAGTCAGGGTGGGGAAGCTGTACCTCCGGTGGTCCCCTTCTGCAGGAAGTCCTGGATGATCTGGGTTTTGACGTTGTAGCTGGGCTTCTCGGCCACCGAGGCACACAGTTTCCGGAACTCCCGCAGGAGGCAGTCCTTGTGCCGGGAGTCGCTCTTCTGGCTGGACAGGGTTGGCTTCTGAGAAGACCCAACCGCTGGTGCCTCAGAACCCCCTGGCTTGGCTGAACAAACAGAGGACTTCACCACAAGAGCAGCATGACACACACAGAATTGGAGGAAGGAGGCTTTGAAATACAACTCCCAGAACTCAGAAAAAAAATTGATTTTTTTTAAAGGCCAACTGGAAAGACTGGTGGCTGGAAGTCACAATTCATTAACAATTAATAACCAGCTATTACTAAATTAATTATGATTTCAATATTAAAATAGTTGTTGTCATTGTGTGCCTTCAAGTTGTTTCCAACTTATGGCAACCCTACCACGGGGTTTTCTTGGCACAATTTGTTAACAGAGAGCTTGATATTGCCTTCCTCTGAGGCTGAGAGAGGGTGTCTTAACCAAGGTCACACAGTGGGTTTCCAGGGCTAAGTAAGGCTTAACATCCTGGTCTCCAGAGCCGCAGTTCAGTGATCAATAATTACTAATCTATTGACTGAAATAATTATTAGTGAACATTTATTCATTAGTCCCCATGCCAACAATACATTACGGGCGAAAGAAGCTGCCTTTAGTCTTCCACATACCTTTAAAACCCGAGAACTTCTTTGGTGAGGGATCAGAAGAAACTGTTGGCATTTTCTTGGGGGAGGTGATTTGTCCACTGGGCAAAATCTTTGCCTGGACGACAGCCTTCTTCTTCGGCGTGTTTGCAGATTTGGAACCAAGATCTGCAAAGAGACAGAAGCCAGAGTCATGTGGTAGGTGAGCTGGTCCTTAAATGGCCTCAGAAGAACCAGGTTGTTTTATACACTCTTCCAGGTCTCCCACGCCAGTTGTCATCTCAGTTGTTATTTTTTAAAAAGAAGATGCAAACAAAAATGCTTACTCAGGTGTCAAGTCCTTGGTGAGCTCGTTCATCCTACGAAACATAGAATCATAGAATAATAGACTTGGAAGAGACCAGACGGGCCATCCAGTCCAACCCCTCGCTATATCGGAACACTCTATGGTGTCAAGACAGGTACCTAACTCTGGATTGGATATACTGCCTGGTGGATTCTGGAAATTTTAGCCTAAAATTGACCCCCTCACAGAAAAATTCTGGTTATAAGCAGCAGCCAGTGGCCAAGTGGAGTGGAGAATTCTAGGGACAGTAGTCCAAAACTGACAATTTTTTCCAAACCCTGCTCATAATCACCAGCCAGTAGCTAAGTGGACTGGAGGATTCTGGGAGTTTTAGCCTAAAATTGATTATCCCCCCCCCAAATTCTGGTTATAACCACCAGACAGTGACCAAGAGGACTGGAGAATTCTGGCAACAGTTGTCCAAACTGGCCATTTTCCCCAAACTCTCCTGGTAAAGATGCACTCTCCCGCCTTCCACCGTTCAGCTCACCTGAGATGTGCTGGTTGATCAGCTCCTTCTCGGGGTCCTGGAGCTCTTCCCAGCCCTCCAGTTCCGTGAGGTCCTCGATCTTCTTGGTGGTGGCCCGGGCCCTCTCCAGCTTCTCGAACATGCACTTGACGTGGTACCACTCCTTCATGTCCCCGCCGGACTCTGTGAAGGGGTTGGGCACCACCTTCCCGATCCGCACCATCCCCTTCAGGATCTTCTCCTTGCACTTCTTGCAGCCCGCCGTGCCGCGCTTGGCGTAGTCCACGCAGTAACGCTGCTCCGCCATCCCAGAGGCTGCGCAAACGGGCGCCGAGCACCAGGCAGGCCAGCCGGGGAGAAACTGGGGGACTTTACCCACCACGAGGAGCAGGCACGGGCCCCTTGGAAAGGGAGAAGATCAGTTTGAGGTGGAGGGGCCCGCGTTAGCAGCAAGATCAGCTTCTGAGTCCTCTCAAGGGCCCTGGCTGTACGCAGAAGGGGCGCCGTGGAAAGGAACGGCATACAGATTCCTGAGCTAAATTAAAAAACGCTGCAAAAGAGACAAAAAGAAAGATATTGGAACTGCAAGGAGGAGGGACACGGAGGCTGGATGAGCTCCCTTCTCTGGAGGTCTTTAAGCAGAGGCTGGGTGGCCATCTGTCGGGGGGCTCTGAGATGCTGGGTGGACTGGATGGCCCCTGGGCTCTCCTCCAACTCTAGGAGTCCATGAGGGCATGAAGAGCCCCCCAAAGACAGCCCAGCCGTCCTCGGCTGTAGGACCCCTTTAAGCCAGGGGCCAGCGGAGAGCTGCCCAGGGGCCCCGTGACAGTTTTTGAGCTCCTCGAAGTAGTAACCTGGACTGAGTAACAACTGCATGGAAACAGGGGATGCAAGTAACAATCACAATAGATTTTCCTCAAAAGAAATAAACGGCAATTAACAATAGCAGCTAAACTGCGAAAACTGTAAGCAAGAACAATAATAACAGTAACAATGAACAATGCCTACAGGGCTCTGTTTTAGCTCCCCTGCTTCTCAAAGGCGCAGGGAAACCGGGCCCGCGGGCCCGCCCGCCCGCCCGCCCACCTCGCCGCCGGCCCGCCCTCACCCCGGCCCAGGTGAGAGGAGGCGGCCACAGGGAAAAGGAAGCGCCCCCTTTTATAGGGAGAGTGACGTCAGACCCCCGGCCACGCCCCCATGAAGGCGGGGACGGTGACTCGACGCCCCGAGCCACGCCTCCACGTAGCAGGGAAGGGCGACGCAACAGCCCAAGCCACTCCCCCTGTCATGGCGGCCCGTCTTCGTCGCTGCTTAAATGGAGGTTCCAGAGGCAGCCCTCTGCCAAAGGGGTTGTCTCGCGCTGTCATTCTCGGCCTCGTAAAGCCACCCCAGTCCCCAGTCCCCAGTCCCCACTCACCTCCCCGCGGCCGCCACCGCCGCCTCGCCCGTTCCCCTCAGTTACCGCGGCGACCCCCTTTAAAACCGGGCCTGCGGCTCAAGGGGCGCATGCGTGCGAAAGCCTGGGGACTGTATTGAGCGCGTGGTCGCCGCGCGCCTCCCCGTGGCCACGCCCCTCCCTCTTTCGCTGTAAGTTATAAAGTCCCCGCCCCCAGCAAGCCACGCCCCTTTATTTGCCTTCGCCCCGCCTCGCCTCTTGGGACCGGGGATTTCTGCAACGCATTCTTTGGCCATTCGAAAAAGTTACTTTTTTGGATTTCAGCTCTCCTGCTACCTGCCGGGGCTGGGGGAGCTGCAGGTCAAAAGAGGAACCTTGCAAAGTCTGGGAAGCCTTATATAAATTCTTCGGATTTCTAATTCTGTATATATATATATGCGTGTATTTAGTGCATTCATCCAAATGAGGGCAGGTTGGCTTCTTCCCTGCCAAAAACCTGAATGGCCCTTACTTCCGAGTAAACACACGTGGATCCAGCCGCCCAGGCTGCATGGCTAGCTTAGAACAATAGGCAAGAGCTGGGGAGAAGTTACCTCTATTTTTGAACTACTACTACCAGAATCCACCATACTTGTGCGGGGATTTTGGGAGATGTAGTCCAAAAAGGTAACTTTTCCAGTGGAACTGGGATGCCCACTGCAGCATGGTCAGGGTGAGAGAGGTTTAAGCCCGTTCCCCGTTGGACCAAGGAGATTTGTGTATGCTAATTTCTGTGGAAAGGTGCCAGTTATTAGCAATTATTTCCAAAGTGAATGATTTGAGAGTTAACAGTTTGCTCCACAGATGTGGTTGGAACGCAACTCCCGGCAGCTTCAGCCAGCATGGGCAATCATCAGCCACTCCTGAAACACACAGTAATTCAAGGGTTGGCTTGTGTTCTTGGATGCACAATCAAGGGACCTTAGCTTTACAAAAGTCCCGTCCCTGAGGAAGATGGAGCTGCAAAACTGCATGGCGGTCCCAACTAAGCAGACCCGTTGAAAGGAATGGGACTTCTCCCTACCCACTCACACAAATCCCACTGATTCTAATGGTCCTACTCTGGTTGGGAATAATATTTGCCTAAGAGTGTGGCCCTCACAGGCCAAAACAGGGCATTAGAAATAATTTGGCACCGACTTCACCCTGGCTCATCATTGCTGGGTCTCTGGGCTGCAGGAGGTTCAGATCTGGCATAGCTCATCTCCTCAATTTCCCTCGCTCTGTTGGGCCGTTTCCACATTGACTGCTGTAGTGCTATTATTCCACTTTCAACATCCTATGGAACCCTCAAAGGTCCCTCCCTAAACTGCAAACCCCAGGATTCCATAGGATGTTGAAAGTGGAGTAATTGCGCTATAACAGTCTAGTGCGGAAATGGCCTTGGGCTCTTTGACGGAGTCACAGAGCTGGAAGGGACTCTGAAGGACATCTAGCCTGACCCACTGCTAAAACATCCCTGGGGGTGGTCCATCCAACATCTTTTAAATCTTCCAAGAAATGTGACACCTTTTTTTCGGTAAAGATTTGATATTTATTAATTTTAGTAGGAGATACAACTAATCCACAACTACGGAACAGACAGAACAAGAGATGAAGAAACAAAGTATACAGAAACAATGTACTTTTAGAACTAGAACTAAAACTAAATTAAACTAAAACAAGAACATAATAAAAGAACCCATTAGTAAACCACTCATTTGTTATAATAAACACGTCCTAACTACGCCTCCCCTACAACAACTGTAATGAAAAAGAAAATTTGATTAATATGTCGTGGTTTATGCTACCATTACGAATCTATATTAAGTGTACTAGAATTACTAATAATCAAAAGCACAGGTTGTTCCATCATTCATTAGATTTCACTTGGTTCAAAGAAATGTACAACAATTTCCAGTCTCTCACAAAATCTCCAGTTGATTTGTCTTTTAGAATCCATGTCAGTTTTGCAACTTGGGCAAGATCTGCGACTTCGAGACCACCCTCTAAATTTAGCCGAAAGATTGTCCTACTGACAGATCTCTAAGATTTCTTCTGGCAGAACAGGTCTGCACCTGATCCTGATCCTGATCCTGAGTTCGGATTGGACCGACCCACTCCAAAAAGGCCAGGACCGGGTGTCTCTTCTGGATCAACGCAGCCCGGCTGCGCACTTTTCAGACTCCCCTTGTGGGATCGTTAAGCACGGGAATTACCAGGCTGGGTGAGTGCAACACTTCACATTTTACTGCGCTCCACCAAATTCCGATGCTCGTCAAAAAAAGAAGAAAAAGTTACATCCATCTTCAGCCTCTTCACTGTAAAGCTGCAAAGGGGCCCGGAAGGATAAAAGAGTTTACAAGCAGCCATAAAGCAGAAGTAACTGGGAGGCAAGGCAAGGAAAAAAGGTACAGTTAAAAGGAATGCTTTTTTGTGGCTTGCTGGTAATGCTTCCCTCCAGATGGCACTCTCTGATTTCCTTCAACCCATTATTTTGCCACTAAACAGTTGTGGCTGCTGACTCCCATGTCAGCGGAGCCGTGAATCCGCCCCAGATTTTAACACAGTCTTTAAAAGTGCTCTCCAAGGTGCTGGACCCTCATCGCTAGCAGACTTGGCACCTTGGAGAGCTTGTTAAAGCCTGGATTAAACCCTGAGTGGATTCCCCTGAATATAGAGTCGCAGAGTCATAGAAATGTAGAGTTGGAAGAGACCCCCGGGGCCATCCAGTCCAACCCCCTGCCATGCAGGAAAACTCTCAAAGCACTCCCTTGGACAGATGGCCATCCAGCCTCTGCTTAAAAACCTCCAAGGAAGGAGGAGACTCCGCCACACTCCGAGGCAGCAGATTCCACTGCCGGACAGCCCTGGATATGGAAGATCTGGATTCTAATCCCTGAAATGTGCCAGGTGATCTTCAACTTTTCACATACCCTCCCTTCCTTCCTTCCTTCCTTCCTTCCTTTCTTTCTTTCTTTCTTTCTTTCTTTCTTTCTTTCTTTCTTTCTTTCTTAGCGTGACCTACCTTGCAGGGTTCTTGTAAGGATAAAGTAGGGAAAAGAGCCACAGACATGGACTTGCACTTACAGGACGGAAGAGGGGTATAAATATGACCAAATAATCGTCATAAATCTAGAACTTCTGTGGCTGCTTCTTCCTGCTGTAACTCATAGGCTGAATTTTGAACTTCGGAGCACTCTGATTTCTCAGGATGGCCGCAGGTGAGGGAAGGGAAGGAGAAGGGGGGTGGTTGGGAAGCCCCTGTCTCTCTGGTGCCATTGAATTATGGCCTCCTGCTCCCAAGTAGCACAAGAAAAGGGGCCGTGTGCCAATTGAGACAGAAAATCAGAAGTGGAGAGATCCCACCCAATCCCCCGTTGGGCCTGTCAGCCGCTAGGGAGCACTGCGATCACATCAGAAATTGTCGCTGTGCCTCTTCAAGTCATTTCTGACTTGTGCCTCTCCCACGGCAGGGTTTTCTTGGCAGATTTTTCTCAGAGGGAGCTTGCCCTTGCCTTCCTGAGAGGGTGTGACTTGCCCAAGGTCACCCCGTGGGTTGCCATGGCTGAGCGGGGATTTGAACCCGAGTCCAATACTCAAGCCTCTACACCATGCTGGGCCTCACATCAGAAATGCCGGGTATACTCTTCGACTTCCCACATCAGAAATACAATCAGCCTGGGATTCTTAAATGGATGATCACCGAATGGTAGAATTGGAAGAGATGCAAAGGGTGATCTTGCTTAGCCCCCTAACAAAACAAGAAATCTGTGTCCCTAACAAAATTAAGGAAATGTATATTCCTCCCCCACCCCGTAATTCCCAGGTGGAAAGTAATTTTCCTTAATTTCAGGTTGGAATTAAGGATGAATTAAACCTCCAATGGATATTGTATTATGTGTCCCGCTCTGTGGGTGTGCAAACCTTTGGACCTCAAGAGCTACGCCCAAGGATAAAAGATAAGCTGGAGCACGTCCCGGGGAGAGTGACCGAAATGGTCGAAGGCTGGAAACGGTGAAGCCCTGTGAGGAGGGGCTGAGGGAGCTGGGTAGGTTTAGCCTGGAAAAAGGAAGGTTAAGAGGGGGCATGATAGCCATGTTTAAATATTTAGAGGGAAGGCAAATGGAGCAAACCTCTTTTCTGCAGCTCCAGAGACTTGGACACTACGGAGCAAAGGCCTCAAACTTCATGAGAAGAGATTCCGTCTAAACCTGAAACAGAACTTCCTGATGGTAAGGGCAGGTTAGTCATGGAATATGCTGGTGCCTCAGAGTGTGGTGGAGTCTCCTTCTGCGAGAGAGCCTGGATGGCCGTCTGCTGGGAGTGCTTGGACTGTGCCTTCCTGCGTGACAGAAGGGGGTTGGACTGGATGGCCCCTGAGGGTCCCTTCTGACCCTGAGGTTCTGTGATTCTAAGAACAGCTCTGCTCTGCGTGTGACTCCAGGACCACATTTTTCTTCCCTGTCTTTCTGCTGGTCGGTCTCGGTTTGCATGCCCAGCTCCTTCCAAGGAGACCGGCTGCAGCCGCAAAGGTGAAGGATTGCCCAAATGTTGGGGCTGCCCTTTTTGCTAATATATATATCATAGTAATTCAGGGAATCCAGACATAAAAATACAGGATGCAGGGGTGGAGGGAAGGGAGGAAACAAATTTGATTCTCGCAAGTGAATGAATTAAAGTCCTCTCAAGAGTGTAACTGCGTTGTTGGCTAGAGTATTTTATAAAAAGAGACAAAGCGTCCACAAAATAGCTTTTCAGAATAATCATATTTTTTTCCCCAGCGTTGAGTGTGCCAGCTTGGCCATTATCATAATCTTCCAGATATCCTTAAACACTCTTCAACAGAAAGCTTGCTGGCACCTTTCCAGATTTTCTTCTCTTTTTTGGCAGCAACAAAAATTGCTAGCTACCATGATTAAATTCTACACCAGTTCCCCGCATTCTTGATAACAAAAAAAAAAATCTCATTCCTTTGTAAAACCTAATATTAAAAGCCTCAGATCCAAAGGGACAGAGTATCTTATTAACCTTCCCATAATACTCTTCCAGTCTCCTCAATAGCAGTTTAAGTTACCGTACGTTCCCCCAACTTCCACCCCCTCTCTGTAATTAATTGAAGACTGAAGTCTCTTTGAGACATGAGTATTGATCACGGGGTGGCTGCCATTCCAAGAGATGAACTGGATGGGTGTACAACACTGTCACGAACTGGATAACCCACACTCCATAAACTTCACTCTGAGGTAGACAGCAGGATCTATTTGCAGGAAATATTGGTTGCATCAAAAGGTGTATGGTGTCTAGATCAAGGGAGGCACTCTATTCTGTTTTGGTCAGACCTCATTTCCAGTAGTGAGTCCAGTTCTGGGCACCTCAATTCAAGAAGGATACGGACGAGCTGGAGCGTGTCCAGAGGGGAGCGACCAAAATGGTGGCAGGTCTGGAAGCCATGAAGCCCTCTGAGGAGCAGCTCAGGCAGCTGGGGATGTTTAGTCTGCAGAAGGGAAAGTTAAGAGGGGACATGATAGCCATGTTTCAATATTGACGATATATCCCTTCCAATGTCGAGGAGGTAGTGGGCTTGTTTTCTGCTGCTCCAGAGACTCGGACAAGGAGCAATGGATTCAAGCTGCAGGAAAGGAGATTCTACCTGAACCTCAGGAAGAACTTCCTGACGGTCAGAGCCGTTTGACAGTGGAATCTGCTGCTGCCTCCATGGAATGTGGTGGAATCTCCTCTTCCTTTGGAGACTTTTAAACACAGACTGGATGGTCATCTATTAGGAATGCTTTGATGGGTGTTCTTGCATGGCCAAAGGGGGTTGGATTGGATGGCCCCGGGGCTCTCTTCCAGCTCTATGATTCTAAATGCAGGCAGGACACTTCTTCCGAAGCCCATGGAGCTCATGCCTTTTATAGACACAATCCCAGAATTTAGGCACACAAAGCTGTGACACCCATGGGGACACTCTTGCCAGAGTCCCATTATGCATCTTTGCAGTTCACTGACAGTGTTCCTCTGCTATGTAGCTAAGTATGCATAAAGTTACACAGCGTTGTTGTTAATGTCCACCAGGTCAACCTCGGCCTATGGCAATCCTAAGGATGAGAGAGCCGCAAGCCACTCTATCATCACTCTATCATCCATCTATTCACAGGCTCTGTGCAACCTGCGTGATATCTATATCTGTCTATATCTCTATTGAAATCTATATATGAGGGAAAGGAAGGAGACTGAATAGTGCTGTTTTCAGGTAGAACCTGGATCCCGTAAGCAAACTGTAAAACTAAGTAAGTTTTAATAAAATGATTGAAAATGAGGCCCTTTCCGCACTAGACTGTTATAGTGCCATCATTCCACTTTCAACCTCCCATGGGATCCTGGGTTTGCAGTTTAGGGAGGGGCCTCAAAGGCAAACCCCAGGATTCCATAGGGGATTGAAAGTGGAATAATGGCACTATAATAGTCTAATATGGAGATGGCCGGGGTCCTCATAAAAAGCATCCAGTGCTTCAGCCAGTGGCAACTGGGATATCAGGTCAGTGGGGCTGGTGAATCCACTCCAGGTTCTGGAAGGCTGTAAAGGAGCTCTCCAAGGTGCTGGATCTAGTTGACCGCTGGGCAGTGAATCTGCTCCAGGCGCCGGGGAGCTCTGGGGCGCTCTCCAAAGCGCTCTCCAAGCTTCTGAACCAAGGTTGATATGGACGTAATGTTGACCCTCTGAATGAATGATGCCCAAGTTACAGCCCTGCTCAGGTCTTGCAGCGTTGATTCTGTCCATCTGTAGATTCTATCCATCCACCTGTCCATCCAGTCTTCCTCTTTTGCTGCTGCTTTCCACCTTCCCTGGCATTATTTGTCTTCTCCAGTGAGCGACATTGTCTCAAGAAATGTCTAAAGTTCAACAGCCCCAATTCAATTATCTTGGCCTCTGGTGAGAGGATTTGCTCTTGGACTCACTTATTTCTCTACTTGTGTCTTTAAGATGCTGGTCAATTGATGACAAGACCACAAATTTCCTAGGGTTTTCTTAGGCAAGGAATATTTTGAGGGGGCTTTTGCCAGTTCCTTCCTCTGAAATAGAGTCCTCAGCTCCTGGAATGCCTTGGTGTCCCTATTGGAAATCTCAGCATTCTCTCTCCCCCCGCCATCTTGTTGTTAGAACAGAGGGGCAATAGCCAGATAGGGCCTCCCTTTCTGTTGCGTGCCAGATCTTCTCCATTTGCCTTTCTCTGTCTTTTATTGCATGATCATAAATACCTTTGGTGCTCAGATCATGTGACCCAGGACAGTTGGTTGGGTCATCGGTTTTATAAAAGTTAAGACTCCTCTCTCTCTCTCTGTCTCTTTGTTCTCAATGGCTGCTTTCCCTGAACTCTTCGCATGCTCCGAGTTTGAGTCCCATCAAGGAGGATGGTGAGTTAAACTGAAGAATCTCCTATTCACTAGATTAGACAGGTAGCAGGCTCTCTCAATACAGATGTAAACGAAGAGTCATTAGTAAAGTATTTAGTCTTTTATTCAAAGCTACCTGCGTCTGTGTTTATTCCAAGTACCAGTCTGAAGCCACAAGTCATTAGATAAAACTTCTACCGCTTCTCTGTGTGACTGTCCCCCGCCCAACCCTACTTAGCTTCCAAGACCAGACTGGACCTGGTATTATCTAGGCCTTCAGTTCCACATTTCAAATGAGCTGATTCTCTTCCTCTCCGTTTTCTTCACCACCCAGTTTTCACACCCAAGCCTAGAAACTGGAAACATCATGCCATGGGGGACGAGGACTTTGCCTCAAAATTTATGTGGCAGGAGGGGCTGTCAGCGTGGTTGTGCTTTTGTCTTAACAAAGTACATGAAGATTATATTTTGCAGGAGACAAAGGCCTTTCACAACATGCTGGACTTTGATGTTGCTGTTTTTAAATGGTCTGTGTTGTTGTTGTGTGCCTTCAAATCTATGTTTTTAACTGGTTTAAATTTTAATTTTCTGACAGTTTTTTTTTTAAAAAAAACTTTTGCATACTATGAATTTTTAACTAGATTTAACTGTTGAAAGTCACTCAGAGTCCAAAGCTCAGAAAATGGCGGGATATTCATAATAATCCTAATTTTCTTGTTAAAACTGTTGTTGTGTGCCTTCAAGTTGCTTCAGACCTATAGTGACCGTAAGGTGAACCTATCATGGTGTTTTCTGGGGGCCGAGAGTGTGTGACACACCCAGTGGGTTTCTATGGCCAAGCAGGGAAACAAACACTGGGTCAAAGTCCCAATGCTCAAATCACTAGGCCACGCTACCTTGTTTTAAATTGGGTGTAAGCCACCTTGGGAGGAGAAAGGCAGGGTAAGGAATTAAATAAGCCTGGGGGGATCTCCTAGTTTTTCATTTTCCACCTGCAGGGGGCATCCTTGCCACAACAAAACTCCATGGCCAAGGATTTTGGGGAAAGACTGATCAAACTTTGCAGCAGCAATGGGAGAGAAACACAGCATCAGAGGTGGGGGGGAGAATAGGAAACCAATAAAACCCTCCTCTTCTTTTTAATCTCTCTCCTCCTCTGGAAATTGAATGTGGGGCGGGGGGAATATTGTGTGCATGTGTTGGGAGGAAGGGCTGGTCGACCCTATGTTGGTCCTCTCCCTATCCAAAGGGTAGCGTCTGGGCACAGGGTGGCACCAGAGTTGGGGAAAGAGGGGTTGGGGTCTCGGTCTCAAGGCCCCTTTGAGCTGAAGAACGCACCGTTCCTGCAAATGCAATACTTGATGCTTAATCTGTCAAATGGCCTTGTATTGCGGTGCTGCTGGTGACACCCTATGAGGTGATAATAGAATTCAAGGCAGAAGCTGTGGGAAATCAGTGCGCAGCAATTAATTGGCAACAAATGTTACAGAACCACAAGTCTCCCAGGAGAGATTTCTTCCCCCCTTGCGTCTTCTCATCTCTTCTTTCTCTCTCCTTCCTTGCTTCTCTCCTGCCTCCCTTCCCTTCCCTTCCCTTCCCTTCCTTTCCCTTCCCTTCCTTCTTTCCTCCCACCCTCCCTCTCTCCCTCTTCTTTTGGTGGTCCAGAGAAAACAAGTGATTGAATAGATCCATTTGTTTTGCCAGCACAATGAGCTCCAGTTAATTGGATTAATATCCCAGGACGTGTGTGGCAAATCGAACATTGTTAAGAGGACTGTGATTATAGAATTATATTTGGGGCTGGAGGCAGAAAATGCCTACAATGAAGAAGCTGTCCAGCTGCCCTGGGGATTCTGGGTGACTGTTTTGGTTGTGTCTTGGCTATGTATGGGAGTGGAAAACAGGGTCTGGTCCCAATGTGCGCTCCAAGCATTACGTGCCACCCTTGACCTTAAAGCTATGTCAGCTTCTGCCAGCTCAAGATGGAAAAGAAATACATTGAGTTCTCTTTTTCTTGTGCAAAATATTCAGGCCCCCGCCATATCCATTTTGCGGCTTCTCTCAGAAAGCAGCATCTTTCCAAAGTTTGTGAAGAAGGAAATGCATACTTCACTATGGACTGGAATTTGGAAAATGCCCATGATTAAAAATGCTAATGTTGGGGAAATGTGCATGGACATATTTGGTGTCTTTCCTAGGGAAGAGTGATAAGTTTGCTTTAGGGTTTCCATGAGTTGGAACCAACTTTAAGGCGTGCAGCAGGAACAGTTCAGTAACCCTATGTAGTCACAGACACAACATGGTTGCCACACTCATAAATGCCCCCCCTTAGCCCACCTGAACAGCCAGCGACTGCACTGGGTGAAGGAACTTCATCCAACTTCTGAATGGGATGCAAGGCAGATGTATCTGCTTCCTCCCACCCAGTGAGATTGCCCCAGTGAGGAGCAAGGCCCCTGCCGCAATTTCCCATTGAAGCCTCACTTGGGCTTGGATTGGCAGGAGACTTCACTTATGAAAAGCAGCTAATGTGTGTTATCAGCAAACATCACCTTTTACAGCTCAGGAATTTTCTTTATATGTTATCCCACATTCCTTCCAGTAGCTGGATCTAAGGAAAGCTGCGGCGGGAATTAAAATACAGAGCGGATGGCTCCCAGATTTGGGAGTGAAGCTGAAAATAAGAAGCAGGGAGGGAGAGATTCCAAAGAGCAAGGAATCTGCTTGTTCTCCAGGCTTCCAGCTCCCCGCCCCTCTGTGGGAGGTTTTTTGCAAGACAGATGGCCTAGATCCACAGGGTGTTTCTCCTCCTTGATAAATGGTACACTTCAGTCCCACTGACAGTTGTATTTATTCCAGGAAATATCTGATTTAACCCCGCAGTTGGGTTGTGTTGGCCATATATACGCAGGCTATCTGATGAGAACATAGAGAAGTGTTGTCTCCCAGTGGCTTTTGGCTTCCGGGTGACCTCTACTCCTCCTCTGATAATTCTCATGAAAGTGTATTTTCTTTTCTGCCTTGTAAACACTGAGATTTTTCAGGCATGGAAATGGAAGCTCTTGTACAATAACAGGAGGAATATTTCCTCACTTCCTGGCTGAAAAATACAGGATTCCTGGCCCTTGGGAATGTACCATTTCAGGGGGACACATGCCCAGGAGAGTGCACTCTTAGCGCAAGAAGCACAGGAGGGGCCCAGCCAGTCCAGAGGATCTGAAAGAATGGATAAGTGGTTGAAGCAATCCGAAATTTAAAGCATAAAATGCAGTCCAGGCAGGATCAAAGTCTGGGAGTAACCAAAGAAAAGAGTCCACAGGCAAGCCAAGGCTCAGGAAACAAGATGGCAGGGAATATCAGAATGCCAAACAGAGATTGGGGAGCTGCTGTTTTGCAGCACAGAAATGGGGGTGGCTGAGCTAATTTATGGCCAGCTGCAACTCAGCATGGCTGGCCTCATTGTCCCAGCATTTTCCTCTTAAGCCAGGCCTTTTGTTGCTGTCGTTTTAGCCAGTGGATGTTCCAAAGGATGAAGTAGCTCAGAATAAGTTGGAAATATCTTGAAGGCACACAACAACAAGAAGAAAGTGAACAAAACAGTTTAAGATTTGTATCCCTACCATTCAGTGATGGCTGATGGATTCCGTCTCATTGGTGCAGTGAATCCACCCCAGGTTTTAATGCAGGCTTTAGGAGATCCAAGTTGCTGAGCCTTCTGGTCAAATAGGGTCAGCACCTTGGAGAGCTGGAGTGGATTCGTTGCCCCAGGGATGGGATGGGATCCACCAGCCATTGATGAGAATCAGCACAGAAATATTTTCTGTGTTCCCTCCTCTTCTGCACCTTCTTCTCTCTTTTTATGCGTAGTTAACGGAGCCTCCGTGTTCTCCAGAAGGGTACCTCTCAAGTGCCAAAAAGGGATGTTAAGAATACTTGCAGATTTGGTCCTTCCTTGGAGTGGATCCGTTGTCCCCGCTGACATGGGGGTGAGAGTCACCAGTGGCCAACGCTGCTGCTTCTCAAACGGCCGGCCCTTCCATAAGGCAGGGTCAGGAAAATTGTCACAAGTTGGCCCTCAAACTGGATGTGGCCCCAGCAGCTTGGCTCCCCCCACCCCACCCCACTCTGGGGACTTCTCATGCCTCCTTTGTAGCCAGTTTCCCCCCCGTTATAATCTGGACCCTGCTGGACATGTGGAACAGCAGTCCTTTTGGCTGGGGATTCTGGGAGATGTAGTCCAAAAATATTTCCCCCCAAGATATACAAGGCAGGCCACATGGGAAACACAGCCAACCAACACTTTGGTTTTGCTCTGTGCTGCCCCCTAGGAGCTGCCACTTGAGGCAGATGCCTCATCCTGCCCAATAATAGGGCTGGCCTCTCATGGCCATCAAACAGGAGGAAACAAGAGACAATAACATGTGGATTTTTATGCCTGTCATTTCTTTTCCTTGGAGCAGGGAAACAGATTTCCATTTAGGTAGGAATATGAAGCTTACAGAGATGTCATCCCCAGGTTACTCTTCTTTTGTGGTGGGCTGGGCTGGCTAGGGGATTCTGGGACATGTAGTTTAGAAAAGCAACATCCCCAGCTCAAAATTCTGCAGTCTCAGAAAAATCGCAATAAACCTCTGTTTGGAGTGAAAATAAAAATGAGGAACCAAATGCCTTCCTTCTCGTCTTGCGCTGAGCTGTGATGAAGTTCTTCAAAGATAAAATGAAATAGAGGAGAAGGAACGCTGCCCCCTCCCCTTTGCCCCATAGGACCCTATTTTAATTATCAACTACAGCCGATTTTTTGCGGCGCAATTTCTGAGCCCCCAGCGGGGCCCAGCAGCCAGTCTTTCATCTCGCTCCAGCTTATTGGGGAAATAAGCTGTATTAAACATCTTTAATCCTGCTTTGGATGCGCTACCTTTGATCACCTTCAAATTTCGTGCACCTACGACAGGCCCAGCTATCTCGCCTCTCAGCAACTTCATTAAACTCCCTCTCTTGACCAGGAGGCGAGCCTGTTTTCCCCTGTTTTCTGATCAACCCCGCCAACCTCTCTCGCTGGAAGCAGGGAGCCGAGTCAGCTTCAACCGGCGTTTCCCCAGATATCTGAAAAACAGGCTCCCGATGCGGCAAATAGGACAAGGCAGCGTTTCACTGAAGACTTAGATCCATGAAGAAGGCCTCTGCTCTGGCCCTTGGAGTGGCTGCCTCCCCCTCTACGGAATTTTCTTTCCCTACCATACGTTGGAATCATACAGCCCTGCATATTTTTGGATTGCAGCTCCCAGCATTCTCCTTCCTTGGCTCACCAGGCTAGGGGATGATGGGCAGTGGTGTCACTTGGGGGTGCGAATGGCACCGGATTATATCGTCCAAGTGGAGGTGACATCAAAATGGCTGCCTTCCCCTTCTGTTTCCCTCCACGTCTTGGGAGACCATTATAGCTTCATGTAGGACAACTCTCTCCTTTTTTCTTCTGACTGGGGAAGATCCCCAGTGCCTTGGTGGACGCAGAGCCACGTGGGAAAATCAGGACCCCCAGAGGGTGGCCGGGACCCCTGGAATCCCGGCTTCTGGACAGAGAAGGCTCCTTGGGGGTGAGGCCATGAGTTACTGCTCTGGGTGATGCCAGGGCTAGTGACGAAGGACGTTGGCCTTCAGCACATGGAGAGGAGGAGATGGAGCGGTGAGATGGAAGCCATCTTCAGATGTCACGTAGAAAGCGGAGCAAGCTTCATTTCTGCAGCTCCAGAGGGTAGGACATGGTGAGCCAGAGGACCCAAATGATAAGGAAGGGGAGTCAAACTCAACATTAGGAAGAGCATTCAGATGCTCAGGTGCTACGTTCGAAGACAAACCAATGAGGTGACTAAGAAAGCACTCCTTCTGTCCTTCACGTCAAGCCTGAAACACAGGTTGAATATCCATCTTTCTGGGCTGCACCTTACCTGTGGGTCCCTGCTTTGGCAGGGGATGGTTTTTGTTGCAACTCCTTGTTGCAGCACCTTCACTGGCCCCCAGTCCATTTCCAGCCAAATTCAAAGTGCCGGTGAGGAGCTATAAACCCCGATCTTGCTGAGGTTCAGACTGTCTGAAGGACTGCATTCTTCCTGGGCGAGCCTGCCTGTTTCCTGAGATCTTCTAGGACGTCCCTTCTCTCTCTGCCCCACCAGCTTCCCAGGCAGGGCCTTCTCAGTGCCCACTCCCAGGCTCTGGAACTCCAGATTTTAGGATGGTTTGATTGCTTTTGAGCTCTTGTGTGTTGTGGATTTTTAACTATTTTTTGACTGTTGCAAGCTGCCTTGACTCCCAAACCGGGGAAGAAAGCAGGATATAAATAAATATCATCATCGTTGTCAAGATCATAATCACCTCCTCCTCCTCTTCTACTTTTTCTCTTTCTTTATCCTCAACTTTTATGCCCAGTCTTTTCTCCAAGATGAGGACTCAAGGTAGTTTGCGAATTAAAACAAATATGGTATAGTTAAAAGCATACACAAAGCTGACCACAGAGTAGAATCCTTATAATATTTTTATTCAACTGCATTTTTAGAGTACATGCATGGAAGAATAAGGTGCAAAAACACATAACTATAACACAACACTTAGTAAACTAAACGAGCTCCTCCTAACTACCTAACTTAACCTACACACACACACACACACACACACACACACACAACTCAAAAAGGGAAACAAGGGATTCCCACAAATGACTTCCAACTTCTCAGAGAGTGGATTTATATCAAGGGATATTACACTTCTTCTCCTTGCTGTTTAAATAGATACCTTACTTTACCTAGATTAAAATAAAACCAGCCAAAAAGAAAAATTTAAAACTACATTTACTCTCCAAATTTAACTGCTCTGTACCTAATATAAATGTAGATAAAGATTAAATAAATTCATAACAGTTCTGCATAAATGAAGCTAAGCTAATCACTCAAAGCCTTCCCACAACCTTCTTCAGATATACCATAACTTTCTCCCGTTGTATCCTAAACTACCCCACTGAACTTTCTCTAACCGATAATGACAACTTTTCCATTTCCAGCTTTAAAGCAGAACTGAACTATCGAGGAAATTAGACAATTTCAGGCTTACATTTAAAAAGAACAAACAGCAGTTAAAAACAAAAAGTACAGTTTAAAACTATGCACCCTGCTGTTGAAAGCCCCTTCCTTAAAAACCTTTGATTTTTAAGAGCTGTTCTGAATGGAAAAATCTTTGCTTGCCGATGGAAAGGCAGCGAGGAGGGGGCCGCAGAGCCTGAGGGAGACCGCCAAGGAGGCCCCGTCTTGGTCTTGTCCGTGGGGCTGAGAGAAGGCCCTCTCCTGAGGGTTTCAGGGTCCGGACAGGGCGGGAAGGGGCGGCAAGGTCGGTCAGATAACCTGGGCCTGAGCCGTGTGGGACTTCACAGGTCATAAGCAGCACTTTGCACCCTTATCCCTGGCACTGAAAATGGATTCTAAGTCGGGAACGTTGGCTCGGCTCTCTCTCTCTTGCAAAACAAGCGCAAAGGCGTTTCTCTCTTTCTCCAAATTCGTTCCAAATATAATTAAAGATTGGCCTACACAGTCAGCTTTCCACAGCTAGAATCTCTCTCTCGCCTCACAACCCTGCATGCAAGCGAAGGGTAACCTTTGAAATTTCTTTAAGCTGAGAAGAAGGGGGGGGAGGTCTGTTTGCCTACGTTGGTCCCCTAAAGTGTCTGGGAACAGCTCATTTTATACCATGAAGGTTTGGGTGAACTGTTACGCGTTCATTTTACCTTCAATAGGTGTGGAAATGAAATCTTCTGCCTTGACAGATGGTGGGAGAAAAGTAATCAAAACACAGCTAACCACCCCAGCATACCAACCAGCAAACAGGAAAAAAACAACAGATCGGGGTATTTACATACACGCACACACACACACACACGTATATGCACTTATATACATATATATAATACACACACTCACATATAGACACACCAATACACACAAACACACACAGAGAGAGAAAAGTGAACCACTACCCTATTCTGCTTTTCACTGGAGTCCCACCTTCTTACGTTTTACCCTAAGGTTTCTGGATTTCCTCTGCCTGATTTATGAGGAAAATCAGGGTTTTTCTTATCCCCTTATTAAATCATGGGTGGGAGTCCTGGGGCCCTGCCGATGTTGTTGGACTGCAACCTCCAGCAGCCCCAGCCAGCATGTCGAAGAATGCTGGGAGTTGCACTCTGGTGGCAACGCCTTGGGGCACGCGATATGGCCATTCAACACAAGAGCCACATGGCCCAATCAAGGCATAACTCTGCAGTGGGAGACTCATGCTACGCAGGGATGGGCCAGTTTCGACGGCCGCTGCCTGCGTCCCGTAAAGGCTGATGCTCTTCTTGGACTCGATCCGCCGGTTCCTTCTACAGCACCGTGCATTCTGGAGGCTGCAACTGACAGCCGGAGGCGCTCCTGGAGCCTCAGCGCCTGCTCCCTCCTGACAGTCCTGCTCCGGTTTGCTCGGTGGGAGGGCGCGGCCACGCTGCCGCATCCAGAGGTCTGAAAGCCGGGAGATGAAGGCAGTGCCCGGGCTGTGGGGCTTTCCTTCCGGCCGGCCTGCTTCCCCATTCCTTCTCCCTCCACCCCCGGTCAGACTGGCGCTCGGTTGTGGCGTTGGAACAAGTTATCTGGGTGGAGCAGAAGATCAGAGGCGCCCCTAAGGAACGTACGTGGGAAATGGCCTTATTTTCCGTCCGGCCGTGGCATCACGTTCCCCTCTGGCCCAGAGCTGTGGGACTCCGGGGTTTCAGCGAGGATGCTTTGATGGAGAGTCTGCACAGCAGGTCTGGCATCCGAGGGTCACCGGATCACAGAACCAACCCCATAGAGTGTGGTGGTCTAGACTTCGTTGGAGGTTTTTTTCTTAATACCTTGATTAAAGTTTTCAAGAAATCACAAGAGTTAAAAAGACTTCCAGCACAGCTCCACACACACAAAAAAGACACTAGAAATACGTATTGTTTCTCCTCAAATTTTCATCTCTAAGTTTTCTTGCCCATTGATAAAATATCCTAATATCTTTACGTTATGTTCCGGAAAAGAATTCTATAACCTAATCAGATGAAATAGTTCACGATTCTAAGATTTAATCAAAACCAATAGTTCACAATTTGTCCTCTTTCCTTCTTTCAATCTATAAAAGGTTGCCATATTACCCTATGGGATTCCAGGGTTTCACCATAAGTTGTCCAGTTCTGATAGTTCCATCAATTTTCCTATCCAATCATCAATAGTGGGGCTTTTTCAACTTTCCCACATTAGAGTTTTACAGCAGACATTGGAGTCCCACCTCTGCTTTGGCTGTGGAGTCCTGCATTGGCAAAAGGAGGCTGGGCCAAAATAACGAAACAAAATAATAAAGTAAAATAATAGAATCAAGGAATTCTAGAGTTGAGAGGGTCCCCACTGGGTCCTGGATCTCCAGCTAAATCATCCACGGGCCAGGCTCTTTTTGAAAATGTCCAGAGAAGGAGACCACCCGCCTCTCTAGGCAACGGGGTCCATTGCCAAACCACTCTTGCTGTCCAAAAGCTCCCTCCACTTTTCAGTCGAAATCCACTCTCCTGTAACTTAAAAGCACTCTACCCTCAAAGTCAGCAGAGAACCAACCTATGCCCTCCTCTCTGTGACAGCCCTTAAAGAATATAAAGAGCACAATCCTGTCTTCTCTTCCCCAGGCTGAGCCTGCTCAAGTCCTTCCGCCTTCTCCTATCCTTTGTTCTCCCTGTCGCTTATCATCTTCGTTGCCCTGCTCTGAATGGGCCCCAGCTTGTCTGCATCCTTCTAAAAGCGAGGGTCCCAGAACCGGACCTCAGAGGGGGTCTTGACCCCATAGGGGTCTTCCATTCTACTTGGGAGAGGTTGGGGGAGGCCACCCAATTCCCCCTTTGTCTGCGTGCATTCAAGACACCTGTCCAACTTATGGTGACCCCATGAATTTCTTAGGGTTTACTTAGGCAAAGAAGACTCAGGAGTGGCTTTGCCAGTTTCTTCCTCTGAAATAGAGCCTACAGATTCCGTGGTGGTCTCCCATCCAAGTATTAACCAGGGCTGACCTTGCTTAGCTTCCAGGATCAGATGGGGTCTGGTGTCTTTAGGGCATTTAGGCCCTTTAATCCCCCCTTGCCTTTTCACAAATACTTTTGTCCCAATCCAGCAATCTTGCATGCAGCTCTTGCACTGTGTCCACAAAATCTCCCCCCACCTTGTAATTACTGGCCGGTCTGGAGTCTGATGTGAAAAACGGAGAGATTGATCTCTCTGCTCCGGCTTCCAGCACCCCCACCGTCCCCCACCCAGTTTGAGATTGCTTGTGAAAATCACAAAGCGTGGGTGTCTGCTCAGAGGACTCGGGCTTTTGTCTAAAATTAGCCCCCCACTTTCTCTCTCTCTCTCTCTCAGCAGATGATTAAACGAGGATTCTTTCTGCAGGCTACCTCTTGTGAATTGATGTTTTCTATTAAAAAATGCACGGCTTGGGGTTTGTGAAATATCGCAGCCTCTCTGGGTCAGATGCAGCCTTTTATTATTATTATTATTATTTTTAAAAAAAGAAATATGCAGATGGACCCCCAGCTAGGAAAGATATGATAAATGAGTTCCATAAGCTTGGAAACGTAAGGATCGTGACCCAAGAGGTGGGCTCTGCCCTGATATCCTCCGTCCTCTTCCCTCATCTCCATTTATCCAACCCACAGAGAGGAATTTTTTTTTTGGGGGGGAAGCACTTTAAGAAATACACAGGCACTATGCAAGTGACAGGAGCGTCTGTGGGCTTCCACATCTGTGAGGCAGTGAATCCACCCTGGGCTTTAAAGGAATCTTCTAACCTATTTTAGGGACAGGGTTCAGCCCCTTAGACATATCGTTGGAAGTTCAGACTAAAATCCAGAGCAGAGTTACCATGCTCCCCCTCCTCAGTACGGCACAGGCCGATTCTGGTCTGACGTCAAAGAACTTTAGGTTCCTCCAATAACAGTTGGGCCTGCATTAATCTAAATGGCCTTGGGTGGGGGGCAGAATCAGCTGTGGAAAGATGCATCAGCACTTAGGTGAGTTCCGCTGGCACAATGGGTCTACTCTAGTTAACATTACCAGTAGTCTTGTTCTTCCATCACCTTCATTGACAAAGAGATAGTTAAGGCCAGGAGAAGTCTAGTTACTCCCAGGTCAGTAGAGCTGGGAATCCATTTCAGGTTTTCGAGTAACTTTAAAGCAGCTCCCCAAAACGCTGAATCTGTTTAGGAGCAGGGTTCAGCCACCCGGAGAGTGGATTCACTGCTCCGGCGTCAAGGGAGGGAAGAGCCATCTCTGTGTTGCGAGGAGGGGGAACATGGCACATCTGGATGTGCAGGGGAATGCACAACGGGAAATGCGACTAGAGGTATATGCAGATGTATATTTTCCCCTGCATAGGAAAGAGCACCTCATTGCAACTCCACTTGAGCTCAGAATGGATTCACCGCCCCGGTGACATGGAAGGTACCAGCTGCCTTCCTTCCTGGTCTGTTGTTCCGTTTTAGCAGGCTTTCTTCATCCTTCCTCTGCTCCTTTCCCACTCTCCAGTTTCTTCTTGAGGACCAGCTGGTTTTCCTGCCGTCGACTGATTCATCTTCTTGATGGCTGAACTTAAAGGACAAAGAAGGCCATCAGCTGCCTCGGCAGATAGAAACCCACGGTCATAAAAATAAGTAAAATGAGAGAGAACAGCAGTGAGATTTCAAAGCCAGGCCAGATAATACGCCAAAGAAAAGATAATGAGGAGTGATCCAGGAGCCCTTTGGCTGTTGTCTTCATCTCTCAGAGACAAAGGTTACAGATAATTACGGGCGGATTGTAAAAGGCCTCTCACTTGGCATGACAACCCCACCCCTGTTTACTGTGGTCTAGAGGACCCTTTGGGGGGCAAACTTAATAATGCTTCCACCACCATTTCAAACTCTGTGATGTGTCCAGAAAGTATTCCTCAAATTTCACGGAACTGTACCGCTAGAAGAGACCTCCAGTGGTAATCTAGATCAACCCTGTCCTGTCTGTGTGTTCATAGGCAGATGGACAACACTGACGAAATGTTCAGAACCTGTCAGGCCCCCTCCAGATATCTTGGAAGATGAAGCCAGACATCTCTTGGCCGTTTCCCATTTCCCACCAGCCACTAAATGGCCATGACAGAGGGGACAGAGGAGAAAAGTGAGTCCTACAACAGGAAGAGGACAGGGAAATGCCTTGCAATTCCACTGGTGGAGGAGGACCTTGGCTGTAAAACTTCTAAAGCAGAAATGAGAATCAGATTGTCTTCTGGTAAGAATCAAAGAGATGGCACTGGCCCTTATGCTGAAAGTTGTCCGCCATCTCTGAAATACCTGTCTGCTTCCATGTGTGAAGTGAGAAAGGACCGCCATCTTGCCCTTGGCCTCAGGCAGGAAAATTTCACAGACCAGCCTGTTGCAAGAATACCAGAAGAGTTGGGCTGAGTGGGGTGCACTTTCTGTTCCAACAGGGTCCAACCAGTCACCTATGGGAGGCCTACCAGCAGGACAGGAATGAAACCTACAGGCTCCTGCTCAAGTTCCACAGCAGAAGCAGCTTGTGGCTCCCATGTCAGTAGGATCAGGGGATCCAGTCCAGATTTTAATCCAAGAGCTCTCCAAGGAATAGATATATTATCCTAGTGATATGGGAGACACCAGTCTTCCCTGGCTTTAATGGGGCGGCCCAAGGTGCCGAACTTCTTCTGGAGAGTGAGATGTTTGGATAGCTCCTTTAAAGTTTGGATTAAAACTCAGAACAGATTCACTACCTAACTGGCATGGAGCTTACCGACTGTCATTGACTACAGAGGCCGTGAAGCCACCCTGGCTTGTGGTCACTGATGAGCCCATATTCCATGAATGTGTTCAGTCCCCTTTGAAAGCCGTCCAAGGTGACAGCCTTCACAAGCCATCTTATGACAGTGAGTTCCATTGCTTGAGTATGTGCTGTGCAGTGCTTCTTTGTAACTTGAGAAGAAAAAGAGCAGATCTCTGTGCAAATCAAGCCTGCCATTTCAAGAGTACTATGTGAGGCTCACGCGTGGTGAAGGATGGTGGTATCTCTGAACATGTTGTGAAGTCCTCTCTGTGGCTTGGTTGGCTTTCTTTACTCTCTCTCCAAAACCACTCTGAAGGGTGGCTCTACAAATCCAGGAACAAAAACACACTCCTTGCCCAACCTTGGTTATTGGAGGTGAAGCTCTTTGCAGCTTTGTTTGATGTCCGATGCAGCCCTGAAATTGGAGGGAGAGATGGCACTGGTGGGGGCAGAGAAGATATAACAATGCTTCCAGCGTTATATAAAGATGGCTTGCACTGCTACTACTAATGGAAATATAGGACGAGGCCTTACCTCAAGGAGATGGGGAATGCAGCATTAAGTTCAGTAGCAGCTGGAATAAGGTAAACACGATTAAAATGAATATTATACCTAGGAGTATCTACATCACTCTTGGAATTCCTCTACTGATACATTGCAATTATTTTCAAAAACAAAATGCATTGTTTAGGAGATTTTTGGAGGGCTATCTCCCCCTTAAATTTCAGTGGAAAGGATGCAAATTCCAATCAAAGAACGATGGTTTGGCCTTCCAGATCTTCTTACATACCACTGGGCATTATCTATTATCTTGCATTAATTTTTGGACATACCCGCTTAAAGTAAATAATCCACCATGGTTGGCCTTGGAGTCTTCATTTCCGGCGCCTTTATTCAAATAGACAGTACTTGGTTATTATTTTTCAAAGAAAGGCAGTATTTTGCCAACAATTTCAGCAGATAGGACTGTGTGGCAAATACCATCTCATCAATTGCAGTTTGACTCATACGCTCATGTTGCGTTGACTTTATAGGGCATCCAGATTTGAAAATTGGTAAGGAACCATTATTTTGGAAAATGTGGGATGATCATGGAATTGTTACCTTAAACCACACGCTTGGGGTCGGTGATGAGTTTCTGTCTTTCTCAGTTTTGCAAGAGCAGTTTATGCTGCCTCTATCAGCAGGCAGTGCTCTTCCGCACACAGGCGCACGTTCTCAGCCGATGCAAGCTGAAACCGGCGGTAGCGCTCCTTCCATTGCGCATTCAGGTTCACAACATTGCTGTTCAACACAAGGGCCAGGCGGCACAATGGATTCACGGCTACATGCAGAGATTTATGCTGTGTAACGTAACTGCCATGTAGGGTCTTGGCCATGAGAAGAAGGATGATGAGGTTGATTTTGAAAAAAGGGGAGGAGGCCAGTGGTGACTTGTGGCTCCCATGTTTGTGGGGCAGTGTATCCACCCAAGGCTTTGTGTGGCTTTAAAGGACCTCTCTACCGTGTTGAAACTATGCAGGAATAGGGTCCAGCACCTTAGAGAGCTCCTTTAAAGCTTGGTTTAAAGTCTGGAGTGGATTCCCCATCCCACTGACATGGGTACTACCACAGGAGAAGACTAATACCTTCCCACATGGATGTGACTTTAACCCAGATTCTCCTGCAAATGGTATTTCTGCAGTTTTAGACCGATACTGTTGATCATATGTGCTGCGGGTTGTTGGTGGCTTACAAGAATCAGCTTCTGAATCTCCCAGAGGAATGACCATGCTCCAAAAAATCTTTTTTTAAAAAAAGGATTTTTATTGAACCAAAAAGTCTTTTTAAAAGAGATGTCCAAAGCAGTCAAATGTTTCCAAGATGGGCCTGAGGGATCCCTGCTCAGATGTTAGTTTCAGGGCTAATTTCCAGGAGAAGAGCTGATGAAGTCTGACGCTTGCTTGGAATCCAGAGTCACCAGACAGGAGTAATCCTTGTCCCACAGGAGGAGATGTTCGTGGCTGTTCTGCCACGGAGCGAACCATGCCACCACATGTTGAGAGGACAGATGCTCAGTTCTGCCCTTGTCCATGACCTTTGCAAAACCTGGAAGTATCAGGGGCTTCAAGTATTTGAACTCAGCGTCTGAATATGAAATAGTATTATGGCTTGACATGCAGGGTGCATGTCAGTCAGGCTGGGATTCCATGGCAGGTTTCAATTCAGATTTCTTTTGAACTCTCCAGGGTGTTGAACTTTATTCCCAAACAGCTTCAGCACCTTGGAGATCACTTTAACACTAGCCAAGATCTGGACTGGATTAACCACCATACCAACATGGCAGCTACAGCCACTATCTCTTGGCATCTTCAGGTGACCTGGCATCATTTTGGGGGGCTCTATAGTCTGCAGGGTACCGCATCTTCTTCCCACATGGAGAGGAAGGAATAAAATCCTCCGCCCCCAGCTTCTACAGTTTTTTTGCAGTGTAATTCTGTATACAACTGCAGCAGTCCTGTTGGTTTCGACAACACAGTGTTGGTGTCAGTAAATAAGGACAGTGATGGAGGGAAAGACAATCCAGCCTTGAGGATAACGTAGAGGAGGGGAGCACATGTTTCCCACCCGTTCTTTAAGGTCTAATGCAGGGCAGAGTTTTGAAAAGTTCATTTTGCGCAACTATAGAGTCTCCAGACCGGCAGAACCACTGGGAATTGTAGTATCATTGGGCGGGCTGGAAATGTGCCAGGATCCTGGTTGTGATGCCCCATGGATACCAAGTGGTGGCTGGTGGATCCTTGCCGCTGGCATTGAGAATCCACTCCAGGTTTTAATTGACGCTTTAAAAGAGATCTCCAAAGTGCTCTTCCTTAACAGGTTCAGCACCCTGGACAGCTCACTTAAAAAGTAGGCAAAATTTGGAGTGGATTTGCCACCTCAACTGACATGGAAGCCACTGGTTGTACTCCAGAGAAAAAAAGGAACTTTCCCAAGCTCTATCCCAAATTGGAAAGCCTGAATGGGAGTCAACAGTGAATTCAGATTCCGGTAGCCTGGAAGACATCCCCTCCCCATTTGAATTTATCCCTTCCCCTTCTTTTGGCTCCTCCAGTGAGTCTCCTTCTCTCCTTATATAAAGCTGAAAAGAAATTCTGTCAGTTCTTCACTTTATAAATAACTTAAATCCTTCAACCCCCCTCCTTTCTGCCCTCCCGCCCTTGCCAAATCTCCTGGAGTCATTAGTATTCCACCTGGGTTGCTACTACAATGGTTTGATGAATAAATAATAGTTTGTACGTATCTATGTCGGAGCGGTTGTTTTGCACCAGGGGAGAGAAGCACAGAGAAAGTTATCGGCGTCTCTGTTTTGGGAACTATGTTAAAGTATCCACAGAGGGGTTTTGTCCCCCTCTGCCAGTCCTGCCTCTGTGGCATCAGCTTGTTCTCTGCGGGACGGTTGGCACAAAGAGGTCATTAAGAACGCTGGAGGAGCCCTGCCGGACGAGGCCCAAGCTCAAAAGCATGGTTAGATGCCTCCAATTTTTACAACGGTTGCAGGTAGCTTCTGTGTCAAGGGAGCAGTGAATCCATTCTCAGATTTTTAGCTCTGGCCCTGAAAAGAGCTCTCCAAAGTCCAGAACCTCTTTTGTTGGTGGTAATATTGTGTAGTGATTTGCATGTTGGGTTAGGATGCTGGAAGACTGGGTTCAAATCCCTGCTCAGCCATGGAAACCCACTGGGTGACACTCTCTCAGCCTCAGAAGACAGCCGTGGCAAACCTCCCTGAAATAAACAGCCAGCGTAGTGCAATGCTTTGAGTCTTGGACTAGGACTCTGGGAAACCTTCTGTAGGAGTGCTTTGGTGTGCAATCCTGTATAGTTGTTGTGGGTTTTTTTTTGGATTGGACAGCCCTTCTGGTCACTTCTATGGTCTATGATTCTGTGAAACCAGGACTCGGATTCTTACTCAGTCATGGAGACCCCCCGGCTGACCTTGGTCAAGTCACACTCTCTCAGCCTCACACGACAAACCTCCTTGGAATAAGCGTGGCGTGTGTGATGGTTTGAACCTTGGGCTAGGACTCTGGAACACCAAGCTTTGAGTGTGCGGGACATCCGGGGGGCATGGCAATGCACCAACCGCTTCCGAGCTGTCTGGATGTGGGATTTGTGTGTCGCACAGCAGTTGCTGCTCTCGGGCACCAGAGACTGGTAACATCCCCCCCCAGATCAAAGGGGGTGCAGAGGGTAAGCAAACAGTTTCCGAGAGTCCCCTCCTGGCGATCTAAGTGGTGAACGATTGGAGGCAGAGGGGCGAAGGACCAAAGTCACACACAGAGCCTGCTTGTCGAGAGCAGAAAGTGCCACGGAGCGTCTTTCTTGAGCTTAAGAAATAAAACCTGAGGAACGCAACTGGAAAGAGGCTTTCCGACTGCGTGGATGAGACCTCCCCATCTTGCAAAAATGCTTCTCTGTGTGACAAAGGGTTGAGAGTAAACTGGGACTGTTTTAGGAGTTCCTCCTCCTCTTAACAGAGAGCAAAAGGCATGAACTGAAGGGACTTTAGGAAATTATTATTAGTTGACGGAGCATAGAGACTTTACTTTTTTGAAAGGCTGGCAACCTTTAATAGGCCTTCTGTGAGCGAAAGAGAACACTGTGTTAACTGCAGGCTTTGATAATTAGTATATCTGGGAAAATAAGATGAAGAAGTATTTGAACGGCACTTATAATTGGAGAAGTTGTTTTATGTAGTCATGTATAATCTTCATTCGGAAAGCTGGAGGTCAAATGTGTGTTCTTTTTTTCATTATGTGTCTATTTTTCCCCCTGTTGTTTCTTTTTTTTTCCTGTTTTTTTCCTGTAGCTTGACTTTTTGTTTTAACAGAAAATATTTAATAAAATTTACTTAAAAATCAATAGCTGGCACAGGGCAATGGCTTGAGTTTTGGGCTAGGACTCTGGGAGAGCAGGGTTCGAGTCCCTGCTCAGCCATGGAGACTTTGGGCAAGTCACACTCTCTCTCCACCTCAGAGGAAGGCCGTGTAAAGCATCCTCTAAATTACTCTTGAGAGGCAGCATGGTGTAGTGGTTTGAATGTTCGGCCAGAGTGTAAATCCCTGCCCAGTCCCTGGAAACTTGCTGGATGTCCTAGGGCAACTCATAGCCTCAGAGGAAGGCGAAATGGCCAACCCTCTCTGAATGAATTTGGCCAAGAAAATGCTGGGACTACTGAAAGGCACATAATGCACACTTGGGCCATTTCCACACTACACAGTTATAGTGCTATTATTCCACTTTCAAGCTCCTGTGTCATTCTGGGGGTTGTAGTTTTCTAAGGTCAAAGAGCTCTCTGGCTGGGAATTCTAAACACCCCTCCTGAAACTGCAAACCCCAGGATTCCATAGGATGTGGAAAATGGAATCACTGTGCTACAACAGTCTCGTGCGGAAATGGCTTATAACGTTGTAGGGCAGAGATGGCCACTGCTAACAGCTGAGTCTATGGCTGAGATCCTGGATTCAGGCAATCCTGGAATCCTAGGGCCATTTCCACATTACACTGTTATAGTGCTGTTATTCCACTTTCAACATCCTTGGGGAAGTTCTGGGGTCTGGAGTTCCCCGAGGCCAAAGAGCAATCTGGCTGAGAGTTTCTCAAGGCGCCTCCCTTAACTGCAAACCCCAGATTCCACAGGATGTTGAAAGCGGAATCATAGCACTATAAGTGTGTAGGGCAGAAATGTCCTTGGAGCTCAACACCTTAGGTATAGATCCATTAAAGTTCAGACTAAAACCTAGAATGGATTCTCTGTTGCCCCTGGGGAAGAAGCCACTGACCAGCACTGCCCCGGGAAGCCAACGCCCAGCTCCGAAAGGCAACGGCTGCCCGGCCTGTGAAGGCAGGAGTGCGGATGAGCCTGGAACTGGGAAGCCACAGTCCAAACTGGAGTCTCGTGCCCTACCGAAGGACTCTTCCAGAGTGGTGGAGGTGGGAGTCCCCTGAACCAGAGGCTGGTGAGGAGCTGACCCTGGGCCCTCAAGGGTAACCATGGCTAATTATTACCTTCCAAAATGTTTCAGCTTTTTTGCACGTCCACCAGGTACGATGAAATGTTCCTAATTCCTCAGTGCATTTCCAACATCCATCTGATCTGTTTTTGTATATTCTAGCTAGTTTCAATGGGATTAGAGCAGAGCTTTCCAGACTTTTCATGTTGGTGATGCCCTTTTTTACACATGCATCATTTCACGACACAGTAATGCTAGTTTTCCTAGCAAGCTGGAGGTTAAACTAACCCCTTAGAAGAGATACAGGCACACATACATAAATTGTAATAACAAAATGTACGGGGACACAACATCTCATGAAAACCTGTCATACATTTTTAAAAATATATGATCTGTGAATAATAAAATACACTTCCAAACTTGTAGGCGACACAGCTACACACTTCCGGCGACACGCTGACGTGTTGCAGCACACCATTTGGAAAGCCTGGGGTTAGATGTTACCTCTCGTGATGTCATGACAGATTAAAAAAAAATTAAAAAATAAAAGGGGGTAACCCTGGCTAGCAGCTGTTCAGTACAAAATGTCCAAAGAGGCGGCCGAACGCTCCCCAGCCCCACCAAAGCCCTGCCTCTTGAAGCCCAGGCTCCGCTGGAGGGGCCCAGGCAAGGCGCCCACCTGCCCGGAAGGTCTCCGCAGGAGGAGAGGAGGCCCTGATGGCCGGCCGCTGGGCTCTGCTCACTTGACAACTTCTGCCTCACGCCTGGGGCAGCAAGGCCCTGGAAGCCACAATAGCGCTCCTGAATTGCCTGGCTCCCCATTGCGGAGCCTTGGGGGCACCTGCCTTTCCCTGGGTTGCCCTTGGCTTGGGAGCTTCCCCCTTGGAGTTGGAGGGAGGAGACCAGCCTGGGCCAGCATTTGTCTCACGTATCCTCTGCAGCCGGCTCATTTGATGCCTGGGTAGGACTTTGCTTTGTTTCTCCTTGAGGACTTTGTGGGCTCTCTTGTTTGTTGGGCGGGGTTTCCACGTCCTTTAGGCCAAGCCTGTGGGCCTGGCTTGGAACAGGAGGGATCTTTTGGCTGTACAGAACAAGGTGTGGAGCAGATGATGTCCGAGAGAGCTTTTGGTCCTGTGAGTCTGAAAGCAAGGGCAGGGACTGGGAGGGAAGAATACTAAAAAAAAGAAGTTGAAGGAAAATGCACTTAGATTTTTTCCCTCTAGAAAATGCTATATTTGCTGGCTTGTAAGACTCACTTCCCCCCCAAAAAAATACTGTTTGAAAATGGAGTGCGTCTTACATGCCAGTGAGTCTTATATGCCAGCAAATAGTATTTGCCAGTGTATAAATGGGGTGTGCCTTAGACGCCTGCAAACACGGGTGGCATTTTTCTGGGCAGAATCCAATTTCCTGTGGAGTTGTTCTTGTGTGCCTTTAAGCTGTTTCTGACTTGTGGCAACTCAGAGGCAAACTTATCATGGGATAGTCGAACTATAGCTACACCCGGGGAAAAGCAGGTTGTGCGACTGAGTGTGAACCGGACTCCCAGCTGGTGGAACTGAGAAGGCAGGCTGTGCTGCATCAGTCTTCGGGGGGTTTTGCCTCCTGTTAAAAGGGTGAAATTTGGCAGGTCTGGTGGGGGAAAAAAAGTTTCTATGGAGCCTCATAAACATGGTAAGCGTGTCGTCCTCTGTTTGCTCTGAAAGAAGAGCGCATGCTTTTGGCTCCGCTGGGTTTTCAACCGGAGTGGCGGAGCAGCCTGTGTGGAATAGTACAAACAAATTTTAATTATTGATTGTGTTTTTCTCTCCACCCCCCTTTTCTTTTTTAATTAGGCAAACATGGTTGATTTTCCTCGGCTCTGGTTTTGCTCCATTAGTAATTCCGTTAATTAGAAAATGCTGTTGGTTGTTGATCTTACCTCGCTGCACATCGAGGTGGCGGTCTCCTCGGGTCAGCCGAGCGGAAAGGGAAACTGGCGGCTCCTGTGTGTAGCCGCCATGGGGTTTAGTCTGAACTTTAAAGGTGCTCCTATTGTTTTATTGACGTATATCGTACCTTTCCCCCAAAACTGGCACTCAAGGCAGCTTATGTGAATTAAAGCAAATGTGGATAGAAGCACATACAAAGACACAAGGGAAAACACGAGGGAAGTGGTTGCTAAAAATTCAGTGAAGCCATTTAGAGAATTAAAGCCATTTAAAACAAATCTGTTTGAAGGGCGAGAGATAAAAAAAGATATAATTAAAAGCTCGTGCAGCCAGTTTCTAAATGCTTGTTGGAAGAGGAAAGTTTTGGCTTGTCAATGAAAGGATGACAAAGGCCATTTCCACACTAGATGGTTATGGTGCTATTATTCCGCTTTCAACATCCTATGGAATCTTGGGGTTTGCCTTTGAGGCCTCTCCCTAAACTGCAAACCCCAGGATTCCACAGGATGTTGGAAGTGGGATGGTAGCGCTATAACAGTCTAGTGTGGAAATGGCCAAGGAGGGAGTCAACCTGGCTTCACTAGGGATGGAGTTCTGAAGCCAGGAGCAGCCACCGGGAAGGCCCTGTCTCCCACGTTCCCACCAGACACGACTGCCAAGGTGGTTGGACAGAAGGCCGCTACCTCTGAAGGTCCTAAAAATCAGGCACACTCATAGAGACAGAGAGATGGCCCTTCAGATAGCCTGGCCCACAGCCGCATAGGGCTTTATGGATCATAACCACTTCTCCAAGGTCCTGAATCTGTTTCAAGGTTTGGATCTACCTTTTGGGCTGGTGACATTAAATCCAGACGTAACCCGGAGATGATTCACCACCCCACAGAGATATCGGAGTGTCCAAGAAACCTGGAATGGGGATTCATACCTACTCTCCACTGGCTAGGTGAAATGTGCCTTCTCCCTTAGAAAGTGGCGAGGAATAACCTGCTCATTTCATCTGTTGAAAGGCCCTTAAGCTATGATTTCTGTCTTAATTTCCAAACGAGACAATATGTCCTCTCTCTGTGGTTGACAACACCCTCAGGGCTTGGTCACTTGGTCTTAGGTTTTTGTCCAGAAATCTCAGAGCTGGGGAGCTGTGGGTATTCAGAAAGAATTCAGCGCTTTTCCACAAGTGGTTTTTGAGCAATATGGGGTGACTTTTCATGCACATTTTGAGAGGGCGTGGGGGGCCTTGGGGGGCACATTGGGCTGAGTGTACCTCATTCTGGCCACCCAACTTATGTTCCAGCCTCTGGCCATGGAGATTGAATGGGGGCCTTCTGTGGCTCACTGGCACCCTTTTCTGCAAGCAAACATGGGTGATTTTGCTGTTTTGAAGCCTAGGAAGTTCCCATGAGGATCTCGAAATGCAGCCAAACTGATTAGGGGAGCAGACCAAGGCAATTTAAGTTTCAGACGGGGAAAAAAAGCAATTATGGGCTCAAAAGGAATAATAAGCATCAATTAGTGGCAAGTATCTCGGCTGACAATGAAAGCATTTTCAAGTACACACGCGGAGGAACGAAGGGAGAGAAAAGCTGTCTCCTCCAATGAATTGCAGCAGGGGATGCCGAGATAAAAGGATGGAGGAGCAGATGAGATATTAAACTATTACTGCCGGTGCCAGGCATGGGGAAATTTGAAAAGGCTGTTGCTGTCTGGGGTGGTGGATTTCCAAAGAGAACAGGGTGGGGGAGAAGGAGGGTGTTTGGACAAATTTTGAGTCCCCTGCTGGTGTACCTGTATGGATTAGGTGTAAGGATGAGGGGAAAAGTTTATCGGTGGGTAACAGGTGGGCCCCAGGCCTCACATAGCCCCCAACAGCAGTTGTGTGCCCCAGTGCCTCTCGTAATTGTAGTAATATTTGGGAGATTTTTTTTTCTTTTGCCTGAGAAGTGGCAAAAAGTGGTCCCGAAGAGACCCAGAACAGTGAGTGGGACCTTTTAAAAGCAGCTGAAAAAGTGGGGCGGCCCAGGATTGGTTGGGGTGGCCCTGCCAAATAGGGGTGGTTGGAGAGCGCGATGGCTGCGTTTTGGATCCTGGGATGGGGCCACTTTGTTTGAAGGATGCTACGGGCAAGACATTTGCACCTTGGGACTTTGCGTGGCAGGCGGCTTAATAAATAACAGAAGGCATCTGTGACTTTACTGGATTCAGAGTATAAACTCTTCGCTGGGATGGAATAGAACTGAACCGCTGACCCCCCAAAAAAGAAGAAGCTGGTCTATGGAGAGTATCAAGGAAAGTGAAACTGCATTCTGGAACATCGGGGCGGAGGCCAGGGCCCAGAGATGCTGCCTTGGTCCCCCTGTGGCCCAGGCCCCCCAGCAAGTGCTGGTCTTACAGCCCTCCGAGGCTCAGGTCCAGGCTGTTTGGTAGACCGTGTCTCCCTGTAGGACCCGGACGGGCTCTGAGGTCCCCAGGGGAGGCCCTTCTCTCGGTCCCACCACCTTCACAAGTGCGGCTGGTGGGACCGTGGCTGCCCCGGACTGTGGCTGAGCCCCCTTGCGGGGAGGCTGGGACGGGCCCCTCCTTGTTGTCCTAAAAGACTGAAACTTTTCCATTCAGACAGGCATTTTAATACTGAACGTTTTTAAGGAAGAGGCTAGTAGGTGCTCTTCTAATTTCATTTGCTTCTTTTAATCTCTCTTTAGCTATTTTACTTCTTTTATAGTTAAATTCTGTTTTAATATATACTGTTTATGTTTTTAAACTGTATCATTTTACTGTGGAAGCCACTTTGAGGTGCAATGTTGGGCAAAAAGTGGGGTACAAATAAGGTAATAAGTGATGTTGCATCATCCCCTGTCACCATTTTGGGAGGGATTGCAGAGGAAAACAGTGGTATTTGGGGGGAATATGAGGTTCTGCGGGTCTTGTGGGCCAATTTTCTTACATTTTCACACAGTTGGGGCACTTCCTGTGTGATTTTGGAGGAAGGATTCCTGAATATCACACAAAATTTTCACAGTTTTTTGGAGGGGCTGGGGATTTGGGGAAGCTTGCGTAGGGTTCAGGGACCACAAAGGTGGGGTCCAGGGGCCGGCTAGTGCCCGCAGGCCATGCTATGCTCACTCGTGCTGTACCCAGTAAAGGAAGAGTGAGGTGCCTGTGGTGGAGTCCTCAGAAATTGAAACTTTTTCAGTTTATTTAAGCTATGAGTCAGTTTTTCCACTTACGGTAGTTTCCAGCTTCTGTGTGTGGTCATTTTGCAGCAACGACGGGCGGGATGATAAATCTGCTCTGGGTTTTTATCCAAATGTTAATATTACCCAAAGAGCTGAACCTGATATTCAGCAGAGGCTTGACCCTTTTGCTGCGCCATCAGATTTTGGAGAAAAACCTGCCACTGATTCATCGCCCTGCTGCTATTTTCTGAGGAAGGGTTCGCCAGGGTCTTCCCAGTCTACGTCTGTACGTTCCGTTCTTGTTGACGCCAACAGCAAACTGATTCAATATTTGTGCACTTTGGTGCTCTTTGGTGTTCATTGCTGGCCTTGAAAAGAACACACACGGCACATACTTCATATTCAAGCACAACATTTCTTTTTCAATTAGTGTAAGGCTCCCCCACCCTTACACTGTGGGTGGTGGTGACGGCGATAGCGGTGGCTTCTTGTTTATAGCTAGAAATTATCCCACACTGATACCTGAAAGGGCGCATAACAAAATGGCAGTGTGGAGGATATCCATGAATCCAGACCAGGCAATGGCTGGCTTTAAAGGAGCTCTCCGTGATCCTGAACCTATTTAGGAATTGGGTTCGGCGCCTTGGGGAATTCCTTCGGAGTCTGTTTTTGAAAGCTTGGGCGGCTTGGCCGCCCCCTAGCCAACAAGAGTTGACCCACCAAATCAGTGAGAGTTACCTATCTGCTGACCCACGATTCAGTATTTCGTGCAGTGGGTCTGCTCTTGTGGAATTTAACCAACCTGTTTGCAGCCTTTGCCTCCTGGTGGCATGGCTTTGGTCCACTTCAGCAGATGTGCGGAGTATTATCTAGAATTTCGCACGCGGAGAGCATTTGGGCTTCTGGAGGGTGGGTGGGATGGATTGCGGACAGTGAGGTCTAAGCTAAATGATAGGCAGAAGGTTCCGGTCGTGATGGTTGCATTACCCTTAACAGAAGCTCAGCAATACTTAGGACAGTTTTGTAGACCCAACATCCTGTAGTGGTTTGAGTGTTGGAGTATGGAGACTAGGGCCATTTCCACACTAGACTGTTACAGCGCTATGATTCCACTTTCAACATCCCATGGAATCCTGGGGTTTGCAGTTTCGGGAGGGGCCGGCCGGCCCCTCCCGAAACTGCAAACCCCAGGATTCCATGGGATGTTGAAAGTGGAATCATAGCGCTGTAACAGTCTAGTGTGGAAATGGCTTAGGATTTGAATCATGTTTAGCCATGGAAACCCATGGATGTTACACTCTCTCAGCCTCAGAGGAAGGCAAAGGCAACCCCTCTTTGAACAAATCTTGCCAGGAAAACCTTGTAATGGGGTCACAGTAATTTAGAAACGATTTGGAGGCACAGAACAACAACAAATTTAGACAAGGGAGAATTTTGGCTGTTGGAGCTTTTTGTTGTTGTTGTTCCTTTGTAAGACATTGTTATGTGAAAAATTGTCTTCCGTAGAGGGGGAAGCTGTAGACTCCGGCGCTGGCCTGGGGGAGTCAGACTGGGTGACCCCGAGATACCTTCCAACTCTCCCTTTTTCAGATTCTAAGACTGACTCACTTTGCGGCCAGTTAGTTGCACTGACTCGAGTTCGTCTGAGACACATCAAAAATTGCTTTATCCAGTGACCCAGTTCGGAGCTAGGTTTTAATTATTAAAAAAAAAAAAAAAGGAGGGAGAGGGAATGATAAAATTCAAAGACAAGACAAATGCGCTCAAGGCTGGACAAGAGTTGATCACAAGAGGCAAAAGATTTAAATGGCTTTTAAAAAAAAAGTTAGCAACAAAGGACAGGGAAGTGAAAAATGGAACTGGCGTGATAGAAGGAAATGGCTGATTTAGCAAAAGAATTAGTTCAGGAGAGAATTAATTCCCTCTCTCTCCTCCCCACCCCCAAGTCTCCCTCCACTCCCCAATCTAAAATTCTGATTAGCACTTTTAAAACTGTGCTTCAAACAGTTGGCTTAATGAATTAAAAAGGAACTCTGGAAAGGTGGCTTCTCCTCTCTCCTTCTCTTTGCCTGAAGGTGTTCAGGAGACCCACCTCTTCCAGTGGATTAGAGGCCAACTTCCTACTGGTCCCATTTAGGTTGAGATGTGTTTAGCCTGGAAGAGAGGAGAGAGGAGCGAGGAGCCAGTGTGGCATTGCTGGTTTGGCTTTTGGACTGCGACTCTGAAGACCAGGGTTCAAATTCCCACTCAGCCCTGGGAACCCACTGGGTGAGCTTGGGCAAGTCCCACTCTCCTGGCCTCAGAGGAACGCAATGGGGACAAACCACCTCTGAACCAATCTTGGCAAGAAAACCCTGTGATAGGTTCAGCTTAGGGTCAGCCTAAGCCAGAAATGACTTGAAGACACACAGCAACAGAGATAAGATATAGAGTGACATAGAGTCCTAGACTCTTGGAGTCGGACGGGACCACAGGGGCCATCTAATCCAAATCCAAATGCACATCTAGAGTGGCCCTGGAAGGTGCCCTTCCAATCTTTGTTTAAAAACCTCCATAGAAGGAGAGTCGGCTCTTCTCTACAGGAGACTATTCCACTCTCACACAGCTCTTACAGTCAAGAAGCGCGCCCGGATGTTTAGGTGGAATCTCTTTTCTTGCCATTTGAATCCGTTGGTTTACCTTTGACCCTCTGGAGCAGCAGAAGATGACGAGCTGGCTCCATCTTCTCCGTGATGCCCCTTCCGATACGTAAAGCTGGCGATAACGTCACCCCTCATTCTTCTCTCCCCCGCGCTAAACATGTCCAACCTCCCTCAGTAGCTCCTCATAAGGTTTGGTTTCCAGAACTTTGGTCATCTCAGTCACCCTCTTCTGGGTCTGTTCCAGCTTGTGATGTTGCTGTTGATTGCCATCAAGGTGACTTTGACTTCTGGTGACCATAAATGAGAAGGTTCCGAGCCACCCTCTCCTCACCCGCCCTGCTCAGTTCTTGCAGATCCAGGGACGTGTCTTCCCTGAAGCCGCCTGCAGTGCGGCATTCCTCTTTTCCTGCCGCCCTCTTCCTTCCCAAGTATTACTGTCTTCTCTACAGAGTCAGGTCTGCTTGTGAGATGGCCAAAGTACGACAGCCTCAATTCTAGGGACAGTCCGGGCTTGTTTTGTTCTCAGACCGCTTCATTTGTCTTTTGGCAGTCTAGGGTCTCTGCAGAACTCTTCTTTAGCATCACATTTCAAGAGGCTGAAAGAGAGAGAAAGAGAGAGAGAATCCTCAACCATCCTGCTCAGGTTTTGCAGGTTCAGGGATGTGGCTTCCTTGTTTGAGTCCACCCGTCTGTTATGGGGTCTCCCGCTTTCCCCACTGCCCTCCCGAGCACCGCTGCCTTTTCTAGGGAGCCAGGTCTCCTCAGGAAATGGCCAAAATACAACAGCCTCAGTGGTATCATCTCGGCTTCTCAGGATAACTCAGACCTGATTTGCTCTCTGTGCCTTCAAGACTCTTGTCCACTTATGGCGACTCCATGAATTTTGTGGGGTTCTCTTAGGCCAGAGGTGGTTTTGCCAATTCCTCTTATTATTTTTATTATATCTTTTTTCCCCTAGTTTAGGGCCCAAGGGGGCTTGCAACAGCTAAAACAAGCATAGCTGGAAAATTAATGACACACAAAAGTTAAAAATATAGTTAAGGTGCTAAGAATTTAAAACCTGTTAAAAACATAAAGCCATTATAAAGAAAACAGAACATAGAAATCCAGCGCACGATACAGGGCCTGTTCCCCTTGAGCAATCAGTCTTCAAAGTCCTGCCAGTTTTTTCTTTTTAAAAACAGAAAGATATCAAGGATGGGGCTGGCCTTACCTGTCTGGGACGGGAATTCCAGAGCCTGGGGGCAGCCACTGGGAAGGCCCCGTCTTCTGTTTTCCCACAGATGACCCCGTGAGCATGGTGGGTTGGAGAGAAGGGCCTCCATAGAGGACCTAGAAACACATGCGGACTCAATATGGGGGAGGACAGCCCCCCTCCATTTCCCCAATGCAACATCTCAGCCACTGCTTTTCTGCTCTGCCTCAGGCAGCCAGATGTCTTGGGTCAGCCCCGCCCTGATACATAAAGCGTCCTTAGAAGGTGGGAACCGAAGAATTGGATTTGCTCCCATCGAACAGCTCAGAGAACAAAGCCCGTGCACGGATGCCGGCATTTCCTCTCGAGGAACCATCCAGCTTTTGCCTGAAGCAAACCGCGAGATAAAATTGCGCAGTTTCTCCTCAGGCTAAACGTCTGAAGGGCTCGGCTGAGTTCCAGCATCTCTGTCTGAGGAGCGGTGCTTCTCCGGGTGGCTTCGGGCGCCTCTCCCGCTCTGAGGATCCCTTGCAAGGATCACCTTCTCCCTTCTTTCCTGGATTTTCCTCTGCTGACACGCCTCCGAACAGGTGTTCCTCGCCTCCGGGAGTGAGGCTGCCTTTATTATCTACAATTAGACGGTAAAAAGACAAAGAGCCCTCGCGCTTCGTTATTATTGCTCACTGATTAGAAACCAATTAACTCGCATTGCCTTTCGAGATCGCAAGATACATTGCTTTCCTTGGGTTCTGACCAAAGTCATGAAGCGCCCGCTTTGCCAGAGACAATTAAAACATCAAAAGCAATTGGGTATTAATTAATCGGTGTGCCCTACTCACTACCTATGCAAAGCGAGCGATTACCAGCTAGGGAATCATGCCCAATTTAACAGAAGTTTCGTAATCTGTGGGCGAGGATTCTCTTCAGACGTTTCCTTGCACAAAATGACACCGGCATCGTAGGAGATGCAACTGCCTGTACTTGTGTGCCTGGAAGGCTTTGATCAAGGCGTCCCGCTCCGAACTCGGTTCAGGGTTATGCCGAAGTGGGGCGAAGCCACCACGGGTACAAAATCCGATGGCAGGGATCACAGAATGGACGAACTGGCAGAAATAAAGCAGAGGCCCCTCTTTCTCCCGCAGTAGAGCCTAACAACACCTGGGGATTTCTTGGCCGTCTCCCATCCAAGTACAAACCAGGGCTGACCTTGCTTAGCTTCCAAGACATCAGACGGATCTGGTGCTTTTAGAGTATTTAGGCAAATCTTGTACTCTGTGTGCATATGTGCCTTCCAGTTGCCTTTCGATTGATGGTGATCCCATTAATTTCCTAGGGTTTCTTTTTTTAAGGCAAGCATCTACAGAAGAGGTTTTGCCAGTTCCTTCCTCCGAAATACCAGAGCACCTGGTCTTTGTTTGTGGTCTCCCATCCAAGTACTAACCACAGCTGGCCCTGCTTGGCTTCCAAGTTCAGGCAGGATCCAGTGCCTTTAGTCTGTCTTGTGTGTGCCTCTTCAGTTTTCCTAGCAGTCCCAGTCTCACTCTATTCTGCCGTGATCAGCCCTCACCTGGAATTATCCTACGTCCAGGTCTGGGCCCCGCAGTTCGGGAAGAGTTTGAACAAGCTGGAGTGTGTTCAGAGGACGGCAGCAAAGACAATCAAAGGCCAGGGAACCAAATTCAGTGAGAAATTGCTGCGGGAGCTGGGTACGTTCAGCCTGGAGAAGAGAAGACTGAGGCCATTTCCGCACTAAGCTGCTATAGCGCGATGATTCCACTTTCAACCTCCTATGGCTGCCTGGCCCCTCCCGAGACTGCAAACCCCAGGATTCCATAGGAGGTTGAAAGTGGAATCATCGCGCTATAGCAGCTTAGTGCGGAAATGGTCTGAGAAGTGACACGACGGAACCCAATTTAAATATCCGAAGGGATGCTGTGGAGGTGATGGAGCCAGCTCGCTTTCTGCTGCTCCAGAGACTGGGACACAGCGAGGGATTCAAACTGCGAGAAAAGAGATTCCTTTTAGGAAGGAGTTCTGTACTGCAAGAGCTGTTCGGCCGTGGAATAGACTGCCTCGGAGGGGAGTGGGTTTTGAAATACAGTTGGGATGAGCATGCTTCTGGGGTGCGTGTGGGTTTGTGCATGGCCTAGAGGACCTTGGAATTCGATGCTTCTCTGATACCAGCTTCTGTAGTGGGAGCGGGGTAGAGAGAGAGGGGAGCCCGCCTTGTGTGTTGCCTCGGGCAACAAAATGCCTTGGGTGGCTCTTTCTCTTCCATTCACTTCTGGCCTGGGTGAATCTCCCTCTGCACCGTGCCTGTTTTTTGGGGGGAGAGGGGGGCTGTCTGGGCCGGACGGATTACCAAAAGGTAATCTCCCCGCTTGCCTGTGGATGGTTATTGATGCCATTGTCAAAAGGGGGATTCTCTGGGGACCGGCGTTCTTTTCATATTTATCTCCTGCCATAGACTCACTGTGAAGGGTTTACAAGGAGAGACATTAACTCGTCTCCTCGGGGAGTTCCGGGGAGGAAACTCCTTGGAAAGGGCAACGCTGCATGAGAAGAGGGAGTGGGGGGCTAGGCTGGCTGCCTGATATCATTCACAGCCATTTCTGTTTTGCTTTTTGCTATGGCAGAATAGAATAGGATCCCAGAGCTGGAAGGGTCATCCAGTCCAACCCCATTTTGCCAGTCAAGAAAGCCGTCTCTTTGACAGATGGCCATCCAGCCTCTCTTTAACAACCTCCAAAGAAGGAGGAGACTCCACCACCTGCCATTGAAGCAGCGGCATATCCCATTGTTGAATGCTCTTACCCTTGGGACACTCCTCCTAATGTTCAGGTGGAATCTCTTTTCCTATGTTTTGAAGCCGTTGCTCCACGTCCTAGTCTCTGGAGCAGCAGAAAAAAAGCTTGCCCCATCTTCCATAAGACATCCCTTCAAATATTTAAACATAGCTATTATGCCAGCCTGGTGTAGTGGTCTGAACATTGGACTGTGAGCCTGGATGCCAGGGTTTGGTTCCCCACACAGTCATGGAAACCCACTGGGTGACCTTGGGAGCATCACACACTCTCAGCCCTGTGATAGGCTTGCTGTAAGGTTACCATAAGTCAGCGATGACTTGAAGGCACACAACAGCAGCAAGTGCCAAGCAGAACGTCAGCCTTCATTTAATGGGATTGAATGCAACTAGAATGTTGTGGCATCGTGAGAAGCAATCAGATTCTAGTAAAACCTCAATCTCCCAATAGTTCAGATTGCCTTTTTTCCAAAGGAGCTGCACCCAGTGTTACTCTTGATACAAGAAAGCCCTTTGAAACCCACAGAACTTACATAAATAATCTCTAACAAACCCCATTAGTGTCAACGCATTCAATCCGACTAGAAGTAGCAGTGGATTTTGCCCCAGCCCTGCAGAGCAATTGTGGGCATGTTTACTTTGAAGTAAGCTCATTGTCTTTCTGGCTGGCCTTCCTGCCTCTCAGGGCTGTTGTAAGGATAGAAATGAGGAAAGACTGTAGGAGGAGATTGTGTTTCATCCTGGGTAGGCTATCTATCTATTTATATATATCTATCATTTTATAACTCTTTGCAAAAAGATCAAAATTTTGTTTGATTTTTCAGTTTCTCTGTTAAATGTCTGCTTATTCAATTTTTGTTTTTTCAAAAGAAGAACGTCTAGACAGGTAACAAGGTGTGACTTTGCTTAGCTTTGTAGATCATCCTTCAAGGCATTCCGAAGCAATACGGAAGGCATAAATTAATATTCTCTTCCAGCCAGAATTAAGAAAGCTTTAGAGCAGGGATTCATATCCATTTTTCTCTCTTCATTATTTTAGCATTAAGGCGCATCTGCATAGGAGCAGGCATCAAAGCTCACTTCTGAAAGAAAGCTGTCTCGTTCTCAGCGTGTTCGTTCCCTCGAAACCAGAGAGGTAAGGAAAGCAAGCAGCGTCTCTGTGTCTTCTGTGTGAAGCCAGCCCTCCGTTTGGGATTCGACCTTTTGTGCTAAGCCTTTTGGAGCTTTCCCTCACAATTGTTATTAGTCATTAGGAAATAATCCGTTAATGGAAGCAATGGGGTACCCGAGCCAGAGATGCGTTCTCCCTCTTTCCCACATGTCATTCGTCACCACGCATATAATTATGCACTTATGAGCGGCCAAGAGACGTTGCCTGGGAACTCTAATGTCCATCTGAAGCGTACGCTCATGATGGTGTGTCGCGCTTGTGTTACCTGGCGTTCAGCTTAAGGCTGCAAAAGCTGACTTGGCCATGGGGTGCCCTGTCGCGTTGATGCCCATCTATCTTGTGGGGGCCACTGAGCATCCTAAAGCACGTGGAAGCACCTGCAAACAGATACGTGCACACATATGACGACGTGCACGCATGTTGGGTTGCAAATTCACTGGCACAAGGTTGCCATTCCACGCCAGGGTTGTAGAGCCTGCTCTGCCTGCGATGGTTTATGCTACGCAACCCCCTGCCCTCCCCATTTTGGCTCTTATGCTCTTAGAGACTTAGAAATATCAGCACGTTGGCAAGATGTCAGCAGAGGCAGGAGTCGTCAGGAGCAAAGGCAAACTTTCAAGGGGCTCTGAAATGCAAATCGTCGGCTGTTATCGGCAACATTTCCACCAGCCGTGTCCTACCTCAAAGGAGAGAGGAAAAAACGGCTGAAATTTGCATATAGATAAGGTCAGGTCTAGTTCCTCTGGAGGAATCAGGGAGAGTTTATTAGGCCTGTTTGTTCTTCAAGGAGCCGGCAGCATCGCTCTACCTCCCTGGATACCCACTGCAATTGCACCCCCGTGCCTTCTACCCATGTGCCCTTGATCAGCCGCTGAACGGTGCTCTGAAACTTTGGATGATGAGAAGGGCTAGTTGGTGGACTACAGCTCCCAGAACCCTTGCAGCCAGCATGGCTCCTGCTGCCTAGGGGATTCTGGGAATGGTGCTTCCAGAAAGCAACGAATCCAAGATTTGTTTGGTTCTTGTTGAGCTCTCCAAGGCTCAAAGAGGAAACGGGAAAACAACTCACCCAAACAGACCTGCCATTAGGTAAAGGGCAGCAGTGGCCTCAGGCAGCAGTTGCATGGGGTCGGCAGTGACGGCCCCTAGCTATTTCCCTGGGTTTTCACTCTCTGTTGGAGGACAGAGCTGTCTGCATTTCAATATCTTGAACTTAGTTGATTTTTCTTAAACTATTTGCAGGAAAATGCTTCATCTATTTTGCATGCACTTTTATTATAAATGAGATTTTCTTTAAACTTGGTGCAGAGTTAACACCATCTTCCTTCTCACTTAAATAGGCTATTTGGGGCTTGTTTTCCCAAAATATATGCCTTTTTTCCCCATCGAGAAACTCCACTGCAAGACTGGGAGGCTATTGAAAGATCACCAGTCTGCATATTGGCTTGGAAGAAATCAAGTTTTAAAAGATTTGGTCAAAAGTTGTCCTCAGGCTGCCCAAAGGGCTTGGAAATGGATCCAAATGGTGGCAGTTTGGCTTGTTTCTAACTCTCTTATTTCCTGAGAACTCAAGTGCCTCTGGAACCTGGAGAAATGGCTAACTTTGGAGTGGAATCGAAAGAGGAAGAGAGGTCACATCATTTCTGGTGCCCCCAAAGAGGGGTTAAATGAGGGCCATTCTCTCTCCTCAGGGCGCTTGCCCACATGTCCTTTAAAATGTTGTCGTTGTTGTGAGCTTCAAGTCATTTACAGCAACTCTAAGGCAACCCTATCACGGGTCTTTCTCGGCAAGATTTGTTCATAGGGTGGCTTGCCCTTGCCTTCCTCTGAGGCTGAGAGAGCGTGACCTGCCCTGGGAGTTTCCATGGCCAAGCAAAGGGGATTCAAACCTGGTCTCCAGAGTCACAGTCCAGAACTCAAACCACCCCACCACCCTGGCTCTTGCTTTAGAACGGATGCACAGCAATTGTCTCTCCCCTCCTTACTAGAAGACATTGCAGGAGATCCACCTAAGGGAGAGCAATTCTCTCCATCTTAACTTTGTTGAGTGTCTAATGGATCCCATCAGTATTGGCTTTTTGTCCTTGTTTCCTAATGGAAAGACTCTCCTCCCTTTTCACACCTAAAATTTCTTCCTGTGCAGAAATGGCATTGTTTTAAAAATGGCTGAGATGGAGGCTAACTCTTTACTTACTGAGAGAAAAGCGCAGAAAAGTTGCACCAGGCCGCTTTGCTGGGGAGCTGCGAGGTTGCACAATCAAATGCACATCACGCACAAAGCTCAGCCATGTCCAATGACCGGATAAGCAGAAATGTGCCTCCAGAGTCTTGAAGTGAATGTTGCTGTGCTGCTTTGGGCAAAGAATCCCAGCTGCTTCCACGGGAGAACATAGGCGTCTGCGTGTCACCAGCTGGATGGCAGACAATGCAACCCCCCCCCCGAATGGGTGCATTTATTTTGCCCCATTGACGCAAAAGTATTTCTGCTTCCTCCTCCCTCCTTCCCCAATTGTATGCATTTTAGTCTTCTGCGTTTTAAAATATGCACATTCTTTAACACCTATCAGGAACACGCCAGGAGCCACACAGATAATGTGGACACCCAAGGGAAGGCATGCTTTTTCTCACAAACGTATCTTGGAAAGTGTGGAAAAGCTGCTTTTCTCGATACCACTGACATTTCTGTACCTGTCTAGTCTCATTTACACTGAGGGTGGTATCAGCATGACAGTGCTTCAACCTTCACCGCTGCCTGCTGCAGAAACCTGGGATTTATAGTCTGCTGATAGACTTAGAGACCTTAGTACTGTGATTGTTAGGCTAGCCTTCTAGTGGAGGAGGAGGAGGAGGAGGAGGAGGACCAGAGGTGGGTTTTTAAAGAGCTGCATGGCCTGATTGGGAAGATTCCCCTGGAAAAAGAGGGTCTGAGTTTGGGGAAACAGGGGTTGGAGAAATTTGCAAATAACCAAATCTATACAAGTGAAACCTGCAAATGTGCCAACTGTGTTGTTTTTAAAATGTAGCTTCTGAATTCTTTTAAAATCCTCATCACCCTGAAAGTTAAGTTTCTGTGTGGCCAATTATTTCCATTATTTTTTTTTCTGCATGAAATGTTCAATCCAGGCAAATCCAAAGTTTGACGGATAATGGCTGTTTGTGTATTGCTGCCAAAGGGCGGCCCAGGGTGAACTCGCCCTGAATGGTGAAGTGTCTGAATTTCTCTGCAGGTCTTGGTTTTGCTCACTTCTGCCTGCATACAGATTTCAAACAGCAGCCCCGTTTCTTGTGCAAACCATTGAGCATTTTCAGTCTCAAGCAGTACACTCTGGTCAGAAGTCTCAAAGCCAACCCTGCCTGATGTGTAAGCATTATATGGGAAAAATTGTGCCTTTAGGAGTCACACAGGTCTCTGGAGCAACCTAGATTTAACCCTCTTTAACCTTCCAGCTGCCTGTGGCTGATCTTCATCTGAGTATCCTCTGTGATAAAAGAACCAGCACGCATTTTAATAAATAGCTCGTGTATATCATGTGGCATTGCACCTAATAATAATCGAACAGTGACAAATGGCACATCTCCCCCGCTCCGGGATTAATAGTTTAAAGGGGAGACGAGGAAGGCGCGTGGCTTGCTTGGCTGCATTAAAACTCATTTATGTTTTACAGGTCCCATAAAAAAAAGGGTTCCTTGCGCAGAGTAATTAATCATGTGTTTCAAACACAGCTTTTATTAAAAAGAGGCTGCAGTGAAAAATATGCCCAGGACTCAGCCCCAAAGCGCCAAGCTGGATCCTTGCTCCCCGAGAGCTGGATCCCCCGAGGACAGTGGGGTGAAGTGAACCTGCTTCAAATAAGCCCCCAGAGTAGGTTCGGCTCTCCTAAGGAGATTGTAGAGTTGGAAGACACCCCAAGGGTCATCCAGTCCAACCCCGTGCCATGCAGAAATACATAGAGTATACCTGACAGATGGCCATCCAGCCTCTATTTAAAAGCCTCCAAAACGGGGACTCCACCACACTCCTAGGCAGGAGCATATTCCACGGTCAAATGGCTCTCACCATCAGGAAGTTCTTCCTAATGTTTAGACGGAATCCCTTTCCTGAAGTTTGAAGCCATTGTTCCATGTCCCAGTCTCCGGAGCAGCAGAAAATGGGTTTGTTCTATCCTCCAGATCACATCCCTTCTTATATGGCTATCAGCTCTCCTCTTAATCTTCTCTTCTCCAGGCTGAACACCCTCATCTCCCTCAGCCTCCCCTCACAGGGCTTCTTGGTTTCCAGGCCTTCTACCACTTTGGTTGCCCTCCTCTGGACGCCCGCTTTTACCGTCAGGACCTTCTTTCTAGTGTTTCGATGGGATCTCTTTTCACTTGGCTCTGCAACCTGACGGAGCAGCTGCCTCCAGGCGACAGCTGAGGAGGGAGGCCTTATAAGCCAGCCCTGCCTGTGCGGTGGGCTTGCCCAAAGAGGGGCTTGAAGGGCTCCCCTCCACCTCTAAATAAATGTTTAATTTAAACCAAGCGGATATAAACCCGAGCCCCAGAGCACTTCTTCAGCATGAATGTGTCTTGCTCAGCAGGTCTGGCGCAGGACTAATTAAGGTTTTGTCATCTGTTCCATTACCCACCTCTTCTTGCCAGCCGTTTGTGTATTTATCACCCATTTCAAATGTCTACCTCCAAGAGTCAGAGAATCACTCTCGGCGGTTGCGTTGAAGCATGGCGGGAACAGGGAGAGGGGGAGCGTTGTTTAGCCGGAAGGGGCTTTTCCTTTCAAGCCAGGGAGGAGTCCAGAAAGGGTCACGCTCAGAAGGCCCCCAGCCCAGATTCCCACCTGAGGCAAAAGAGAGCAAAGACGGTCTCTGCTTATTTAGTGGAGCGGGTGCCTGGGTGTGGGGCGTAATGAATTTGCATGAAGAGGACAAGAGCAGAAGGTCTGCGGCAGGGACAGCTGTTGGCTCCCATGTCAGTGGGGCAGAGATTCTATGATGGGTTTTAACTGAGGCTTTAAAGGTTCTGATCCACTCAGAATATACCACTCTATCCTGCTTTCGTTAGACCCCACCTGGAATCATCCTCTGTCCAGTTCTGGGCACCACAGTTCAGGAAGGAGATGGACAAGCTGGAATGTCTCCCGAGGAGGGCGACCAAAATGGCACACAGCCGGGAAACCAGGAAGCCCTCGGAGGAGCAGCTTAGGGAGGTGGAGATGCTTAGCCTGGAGAAGAGAAGGTCAAGGGGGGACACGGCAGCCATGTTTAAATATTTGAAAGGAAGTCTTATGGAGGACAGAGCAAGCCAGAGACTGGGATACGATGGAGCCATGGCTTCAAAATTCAGGAAAAGAGATGCCACCTAAACCTTAGGAAAAACTTCCTGATGGTCGAGCAATTCGACAGTGGAATGTGCTGCTGCCTCAGTGGAGTGGAGCGGAGTCTCCTCTTTCTCTGGAGGTTTGTCAGGAGAGGCTGGATGGCCATCCGTCAGGCACGCTTGGATGGTGTTTTTGATGGCGTGGCAGAAGGAGGTTGGATTCAGTGGCCCCCGGGGTCTCTTCCGGCTCTAGGATTTGATGATCCCAAAGAGATTCAGCACCTTGGAGAGCCCCCTTAAAGCTCGCCCAACTAGCCAGGGCTGATGGGATTTGCAGGCCCAAGACATTTTGGAGGGCCACGGTTGCCTGCAATGCCTGGCCTAGTCGGGCTTTCCTCTGGGTCTGGCGGACTTTCTCTGATGTTTCTCCATTTGTCTGGAGCTTCTTGGAGGCCCCATAACTGATGAGCAACCACAGAAACCACAGGACCAAAAACACGGAATTGGGTTGAACAAGGGCCCCGTTATTTAACCTATTTAACAGCGTTGAACCTGATGGGGGTTCGAACAGGGAGCAACCTAGTATGGGACCAGCCGGGGCTGCCCGGTGTCACCCTCCTCAGCCTTCCCTTGGGTGAATTCAAATTCCAGTTTAAATTTTCAGATTTAAAGTTTCAAAACTTCCTGTTTCTTCATGTGAATATTCTTTTTTCCAAGGGAAGATTTACAATGTTAGTAACAAACCAACGCTTGGAAAACTTACCTTTTTTAAAGAGTACAAATTCCCAGAATCCTCCAGTCAAAATAGCCTAATTTCAGAGCCAGGAGACGGAAGGGGGGATCCTCCAGCTTGTGCCAGACTCCAGTTCCCATTGTCCTACTCCACTGGTTCTGTTTGGTTTTTTCCTCTCTTTCTACAAAGATCGGTTCAAGTTTTCTTAAATGGGCAGTAATTCCTCTTCACCAGCCACCACTGCAATAGGTCTACTCTAGCTGGAATGAGGCAAGAAAATTCAGGTTGCTTTTACACTCACCTAGATCAACTGTGGACTATGTAGAATTTGTAAAAGTTACAGGTTTTGAGGCGATGCCTGAAGAAAGAGGAATGGGCCGGCTCTGGGGGTAACTAACTTGGCTCAGTCAATTCTGGGAATTATTTCTGTCAGTATTTAATCAATGGGCTGTGATCAGGGAGACGCAGGATTAATTTCTGTGCTGATTTTAATTCATGGTTTTGAAATAGTAATCAGTCATAGTTATTAGGTGGTTGATTTTTGACTCTCTGTTTTAAAAATATATTCTCCCTGCAAATTGCCTTGTTAGAACCATGCAATCTGGCGCAATCTGGCTGAGCGTTTTTGCAAATTTTGGCTGGACTCCTCTCTCATGGCCACGCTATGTAACTTTACAGATACTTAGCTGTGTTGCAGAGGGGATAGGAAACCCTACTCAGGCGCACAAGAACGTCCCAGTGCTTGTCGGGCCTTACTGGTGCACATTGTCGCACCCTAGCTGGTGTTCTGATGAAGAAAGGGACCGATACGGATCGGTCGCATTGTGCGTTGATTGTGTTGTGCATCGGTGCCAAGGTGGATCAGTCACTTTGCTCTCACTCCCTGGCCAGTGTCCTGATGCACAACTTAGTCCCATTGCACGCTGCTCCCGTTGTGTATCAATCCCAACGCAAATTGGTCATTTTGCTGGCTCTCCTCCTCTGCAGTAACGTAACAGTAGCAACCTACAGGGTATGGACACGATGGAACTGCCGCAGGCATAAATCCACTTACCCGCAGGCATAAATCCACTTACGAAGACATAAGCGTCATTAGGAGTACAGTACCTGCGTCAAGGAAAGGAATGGCACCGCTCTGCTCTGCTTTGGCCAGACCCCACCTGGAATACCCTGTCCAGTTCTGGGCCCCACAACTCAAGAAGGATATTGGCAAGTTGGAACGTGTCCAGAGGAGGGCCAACAAAATGGTGCAAGGTCTGGAAACCACGAAGCCCTCTGAGGAGAGACTTAGGGAGCTGGGGATGTTTAGCCTGAAGTAGAGAAGGCTCAGAATGCTGGAAGCTATATTCTGGTTCAGAGGGGGGAAAGTGGATTTTTGTTTTTGAAGCTAGACAGTGCAAGGAGGCTCCAAGGTGAAGTTCCACTCCTGGAGGCTTCCGGGAAAAATATTCCCCTCCCCTTTGGATGCCTTTTTGGTGACTTCTCTCAGACTGAGGAGCTCCTGCTAAGGGAGGCGAGGTGGGTCGCCTCTCAGCAGCCGGCAGCAAAGATCCTTTTATCCAGCAAGTCCTTTGGCATCTAAACGAGATTTCAATTGAGGGAAACTGTGGCTTCCTTTTAAAATTCCTTTTAAAACCTGGATCTGGGGCTTAATTGCATTTGCTTTTGTTTGGATGGTGCTGACGTACTCCACCTCGAGTGCCATCCGGGGGCGGAGAGAGAGGGAGAGAGATGGTGTATCACTTTAAGAAATAAACAAGCAAATACAATCACTTACGGCAAGACATATTGGACTCTGGGGGATTATAACAACAGCCAATTTCATCCTCGACAGTTACAAAAGGAGTCAATTTATCTGGCTGATCTTCCATGACTCCAATTCTTCTTTCTGCTTTATCTGTCCATTCCAGCAATTTCTAACACCTTAACGAGACTGTCCTTTGTTGAGGGCCTTGAGCGTGTTGCGGCTGCCGCCTGACTCGAGACGAAATGCCCCCGAGCTTCCTGGACCGCTACTCCCTGCGTTTTGCACCATTGGCAGGGTCAGCTAGGGTGGCTGCTAACATTTGCAGGGCCGCATGATTTCTGTGCCCAATTCAATGTTTTAAAAAAATGCATTTCAGGAGTGTGTCTTTTGAGGGACCTGGCAGAGCTCTCCAAGGGGCTGAATCTATTTGGGAATGAAGTTCAGGCTCTTGGAGAGCTCTTTGAAAATTGCCAAAGACCGAGAGCAGATTCTAGGTCTAGGGAGCTTCCATTTAATGATTTTTTTCCTGACCTTCCTGTAGCAGCTGGCTAGTGAAGCTCACATCAGTGGGGCAGTAAATCCACTCCAGGTTTTAAACCAGACTTGAAAGGAGCTCTCCAACATGAGTGTGTGCACGTGCCTATAAGTTGCCCGTTGACTTATGGTGACTGCAGGAATTTCGTAGGGTTCTCTTAGACGAGGAGTGTTCAGGGGTGGTTTTGCCAGTTCCTTCTTCTGAAATAGAACCTACAGACCCTCGGATTCATTAGTGGTCTCCCATTCATGTGCCAATCAGGGCTGACCCTGCTTAGCTTCCAAGATCAGATGGGATCTGGTGCCTTTAGGGTATTAAGATGTGCGTGTGTTTGTTTGTGCGTGCGTGTGTATACACACATGCATGCATCTGTGTATGCATGCGTACTTTCTAGTTGCCTGTCAACTTGATGGTGACTCCCTATATTTCATGGAGTTTTCTTAGGCAAGGAATCCTCAGAGTTGGCTCTACCAGTTTATTCCTCTGAAATATCACCTACAGCACCTGGGATTCATCGGCAATCTCCCAACCAAGCACTAACCAGGGCTGACCCTGCTTAGCTTCCAAGATCAGACAGAATATGGCTCCTTTAGGGTAGCTAGGTGCCCTCCAATGTGCTGGGCCCTCTTCCAAAAATACTTTCAGCACATTGGAGAACTCCTTTAAAGCTAGAACAGACTCACCGCCCCACTGACATGGGAGCCACTAGATGCCACTCAAATCCAACTGTCTAGAAAAGATTCATTTTCCCTCCTTGTTTGCGCCTAATGCCACTGCTTTTGGTTGCTGCCAAGCTCCACTCCTTCCTCCCCTTCCTTCCAGTAATAGCACTTCTGCAATTAAAAGTTAGCCACCCTATTTTGAGCCCTCTCAAATCCTGCATCGGAGCTTATTATCCCTATAATATTAGAACGAAGAGTGGCAGAAGGGGAAAACCTCTTGCTTTCAGAGCCAGCCATTCGTATAATTTGGGATTCGCGATGCTAATTTCTTTAATTGCTGCTTGTTGTGGTTTGGCTTGGCAAGGTTCCCAGAATGCAATGCAAACTCCCCCTTGTCTAAACAACCCAATTTTAATTAACAAAAAAAATCTGTGTGGAAGTGACAGGGTGGGTTTTTTTTATTTTTTTCCGTGAACAATTAGTGAATTGAACAGCAAGATCCTGAAATAGCTCTACTGAAAAGAAGGGGGAAATGCTGTAAGTTTTGATGGAAATAAAGGCACGGCATACAGAAGGTTAAGAGCAGAAGGTGAACTGCCAGGGAGTGAGTCTAAGGAAGGACGGCTCGCCGCATTTCAGTATTGGGGGTGGGGTGTGGGGATGAGAAAAACTGCGGACCGCCTGATTTATCCATGGGGAAAGGGGCACAGTCTTTGGGGAAGCCCAAATGGGCCAGATAAAGATACTAGGTGGGCCAGATATTGTCACCAGGTGGGCCAGTTTTGTGCACAAAACAAACTGTATGCAGATTCATATGCCAGTGGGCCAGATGTGGCCAGATACAGATACCAGGTGGCCAAGCTTGGACTGCTGGGCCAAAGCTAACAAAATGAGTTTCAACAGACAGAAATGTAAGGTCCTACACTTAGGCAGAAAAAATGGAATGCACAAAGATAGGATGGGGGACGTGTGGCTGGATAACAATACGTGTGAAAGGGGTCCAGGAGTCTTGGTAGATCACAAGCCGAACATGAGCCAGCAGTGTGATGCGGCAGCCAAGAAAGCCAACGCGATTCTCGGTTGCATCAATAGGAGTATGGTGTCCAGATCGAGGGAGGCGATGGTACCACTCTATTCTGCACTGGTTAGGTCTCATTTGGAATCCTGTGTCCAGTTCTGGGCACCTCAATTCAAGAAGGACTTTGGCAAACTGGAACGTGTCCAGAGGAGGATGACCAAAATGGGGAAGGGTCTGGAAGCCATGAAGCCCTATGAGGAGTGGCTGAGGGAGGTGGGAATATTTAGTCTGCAGAGAGAAGGTGAAGGGGGGACATGAGAGCCATGTTTAAATATTTGAAGGGATGTCCTGTCGAGGAGGGAGCAGGCTTGTCTTCTGCTGTTCCAGAGACTAGGACGAGGAGCAATGGATTCAAGCTGCAGGAAAAGAGGTTGCATCATCATATGTAACTTCAACGATAGAGCTCCATCTTTGTAAAAAACCTGGAAGAGGCAGGATCTCCGCCATCATTTCTTCCTTTTTTGCTTTATTGCCGAAATTGTTGGCTTCCCTGAGGCCATATGTTACTCCTTTGGGATTGTTTGGGAGAATTCCTCCATTTGTGCCGACAGTTGCTTTCTGTCATTGCCGCTTTTGATATAGCCAAATGAAGCACTCAAGGACAAAAAACAAATCACCGAATATTTATGTCCTGCCTTTTTTTATACTTACTGCATATTTTGGGCTCCTGCCTGTCTTCTAAAAGCCACAGTCAGGGCAGCTGACAGTGCCACCAGAAACTAACTGAGCAATTGTGAAACCTTCACAATCCATCGCAAAACCCAGATTGGACAATGTGCTCATTTAAAGACTAGCGGTTTTGGAAAGACTGAAGAGACGTGCCTTCGTGGGTTTCGTAAAAGCAGCGCAAGTGGAAAGGGGTGCAAAGTCCAAAAAGTGGGAATTAGGAGCCCTAATGTGTCTCTCCAGCATCACTGAGTCTCTCTTGAGGATGATGATGGCCAAGCTCCAACTTGAAATCCCAGGGGTGTGTTACACATGAGCAAGTTCCAGATTACTTTGGGCTAATAGAGGATTGGAGGTAAATTTAGCCAAATTCCAGAGGCAATGCTTCCCCCCCCCAAATTGTCATTCTCTAGAAGAGATACATTTTGGATTTCTAAGAATATGGTCAACTTAGTAACGAGGATGGACGATTGGCCAAAAACCTCTTCAGGCCACAAACCCTCCATGAAGTTTCTGAAAATGGAACAAATGCGGTTTAGATGGAGTTGTAAGGAACATCTCCTGAAGACAGAAATACTGCAACAGTGTAAACAAGAACTGAGGAAATGCTATTTCTGTGCATAAGTATCTTCTGAGCCCGTTTTCTGTGCAAATCAACCCCATGCTAATTTTCTACAAAGTCCTGAAATTTCAGCATTTTCTGTGGAGGGAACAGCTTTGTCTGTGCAGAATTCCTGTACATAAAATGCTGTTTCCTGTGCCAAAAAGTGCAGTTTTCATTGCAAAACAGCCATGTGCAAATTTTGCAAAGAGTTAAGTCATAGACAGTCCAGGATTCTTCATCTAAGGCCATTTCCGCACTAGACTGTTAATAGCTCTACGATTCCACTTTCAACATCCTATGGAATCCTGGGGTTTGCAGTTTCGGGAGAGGCTGGCTGGCCCTTCCCAAAACTGCAGACCCCACCATTCCATAGGATGTTGCAAGTGGAATAATCGCGCTATAAGAGTGTAGTGCAGAAATGGCCTTAGTGTTTCCCAACACCTGAAATACATGTTCTTCTCTTTTTTATATATATAATAGTTTTTATTTAGAAGGTTTTATTGCCTGAGATTTATCGTCCTTTTCTTATTGTATTCACTTAGAATCAATAATTTGAATATATTTTCAGACATAGACGATAAATACAAGAAAAAAGTCATTCATGGGGCTCCTGGGTGACTGTGAATTTGACAAGGACCTGAGCAAACTGTAGCTTGCAAACTTAAGATAGCAAGTCCGGTTCCACGTCGTCCGTTCCCCTCTGGTTTGCTTTTGTCTGCCTGCCCGTCTCTTGCCAACTACGGGTTTAAGACGCTCCCTCCCTCCCCACACTTTGTGACGCTGCCCTTGAGGCGGTTTTGTGACCAAAGTCCCATAATCCTTTCCAAAGCCTCTTATAAATCGCAGCCAAATAAATTTTCACCACTCTTGACGAAAAGAACCCCAGTGGTCGATTGGAAGGGCTGGAAGAAGTACAAAGAACCGAGACTTTGTTTGGGCAGTGGTGGACGCTATGTTCTCCATTGAATCATCCGGGGCTGTTTTTTTTGGCTGCCGCTTTAGATGTGCTCAGTTTGGAGCAACTGTACTGAGCAAAGCAGAACTTACTTCTGAGGAAGTGTGGGCCTCAGGCTAGAGTAGAACTGATGAATCCATGAGATTTACGTCCTCGTTGACTCGCCTTTCAGAAATCAGTTCCGTGGCTCTGCTCTGGCTGGGGCTCACCAACAGGATTCTAGCCTTGTAGAGCAGGGAGGTATCACTGAAAACTAAAGCTGGGGTTGTCCGTGCCAGTTTCAATCTCCATGTGTGGTTGTGAAAGCTGAAGAAAGCTGATGGGAAGAGAATCAACTCATTTGAAATGTGAGGGTGGAGGAAGATACCCTGTGGATACCCTGGGCTTCCAAAAAGACAGGTAAGAAAAGGGTCCTAGAGGACATCAAGTGTGAATCCTCGCGAGAAACCAAGATGATGAAAATGTCGTACTTTGGAGAGGTCGTGAGAAGATCAGACTCCCTAGAAAAGACCATAATGCTTGGGAAGGTAGAAGGCAGCGGAAAAAGGGGAAGACCGCATTACAGATGGAGAGACTCCGCCAAGGAGGCCCCACGTCCCTGACTCTGCAAGGCCTGAGCGGGGCTGTGGATGGCGGAGGGGCTTGGAGATCCCCCATTCTTAGGGCTGCCGTGAGTCGAAGTTGATTTGATGGCAGTTACCAGCAACCACCATTGCAGGAGTGGGCCAATGGGACTGGCTGGGGAGTGAATTTTCTGCCCCCTCTGGGGGCCCCACAGATTGCCAAGAAAAGCCCCCCACCAAAAAGAAAAGAACAAAATGAGAAAGAGATGGAAGCTCTCTTCTGGTTTTGGAAAACAGGCAATTTTGGCCGTAACCTTTTCAAAAAGTGAATTTTCTTTTTGCTTCTGGAAGGTTCCAAAAAGAGCAGTTTGTCCTTTTCCCTTTGGCAGACTAAGAAGAAAAAGCATTCCGGGCATTCAGGAGGGCATTGACGGCCATAAAGGCAGCCTTTGGGGGCCACTCTTTCTCCCCAGTGTATAGGGGCACCCTATGCCCCTATGTTGTTCCTTTCCCACTGGTGTTCCCCCCTCTCCCTGCTCCCAGACTTCACAAGAAAAGTATTTATTACACGTCAGCGTGATAAATGAAAAGTAATATTTTACTGTGAATTATTCCAGCCCCTCCGCCTCCCCCAGGGCAGCCTGGATCTATAGCCTCTGAGAGTTATTAACTGCATACTGCAGGGAGCTATAAGAACCCCATCCTTTCCCCCCGGGTCTTGGCTCTGTTGGGGAAGATGCAACCAGCAGGGGGGGAAATACAGGTGCAGATCGTGTGGGAAAGGGGGAAAAGAAACAGCATTCACTTTGCCTTCTGTTGGCCAGCTAGATGAACCTCTGGCACTCTTGCAGCTGGCAGGCCCCAGGTTAGTGGGGACAGAGAATCCGCCCCTGGTTTTAACCCGGACTTTGAAGGACCTCTCCAAGGTGCTGAATGCTAGTCCTGGGTGTCTTCAGCACCTTGGAGAGCACTCTTAAAGCTCACCAAAATCTGGATCCACTGCTCCACATACACGGGAACCACGCGAGAGTGCTGTTGTGAAAACGAAGATGGAGGACGGTGGAGATGGAAATAAACTGGAGGAATTATTGTTGTTGTTGTCGTTGTTAGCTGGCATCCTAGAGATACAGATCCCTAACAGCTCCATATTCAGTACAGTTTGCCCTCCACGTCTGTGGGTTTGACATCCATGGATTTGATTATTTGCAAGTTTCTCCCACCCTGCACAGCCCTTTAAAAACCTACCTCGGTCTTCCTTCTCCCTCACCAGTTGCTGCCTGGCCAGCTTAGGGTGGCTCACAGCCTGATTTCTCAGCACCACCAACCCTCTCCCAATGCCCCCCCACACACTCAAAGAAGGGGATGGGCAAGAGAGAGGGAGAAGGACCTGGTTTAGACCTCGGCTGCCCGGTCTCCCTGCCCCTGCCTCGGCCCCCTTCCCACAGACACACATTTTAACATTTGGAATTTTTCACTTTTGCAAGGGTCCTGTGCCCCTAACTCTAGCCAGAGTGGAGGGCCAACTGTAATAATATATATTTACAGTCATGGCACTACCGTGGGCCCTTGGTACCTGCTGGGATTTGGTTCCAGGACGCCCCACCCCATCCCACCCCATGGATACCAAAGCCTCATTATATGCAAAAGTGTAATAAAATGGTGTCCCTTATATAAAATGGTGTCCAACTCGAATGCTGGAGAGAAATGAATACTGAGGTTCTGTGAAATGGCCAGTGGCCCCAGCAGGGCACGCCCACATGCCAGCGTATTCCTTGGGGTACAGCAAAATCAAGGTTTGCTTTTTGGATATTTCCCCCCCAATATTTTGAGCTGTGGTTGGTTGAATCTGTGGATGCAGCACCCATAGATATGGAGGGCTGACTGTACTGCCAGGGTTGCAGAGATCCTCCCAAGCAACCAACGCTCGCGATCGGGGCCCGGTGGGGTGCCATTTTCTCTCCCCTTCTGCCAGGCAGCAAGGCAGCGACAACCATCAGCGGGATCCCTCTTGCAATTTCTCTTTGCAGCCACACTCCCCAAAAGACAGATTTGATTAAAAATGGAACACGCAATGCAATATAACGTGTCTAAATATTAAAACAGCTAAACAATTCAGTTATACAGTAAAAGCGTAACTGAACGTTCCTTTGAGTAAAGTTAAAATTATTCTGTCCTAATTGATCTAGTAAGAATTTCCGGATTAAAATGCTTAGCTACCTGCTCTGCAAAAAAAATTAGCAGGGAGCTGTAAGTAACTGTGAGCAAAATAATGAAGAGAATGGCTTGGGAAAAGCTGAAAACTGATAATGGTAAATATCTAATATAGTATTTTTAAATATTTTTATTAATTTAATATAAAAATATAATTAATATTTTTCCCTCTTAGATAGTATTCACAATGGAAGACTACACATAAGATGGAATCTACTTACATCCAAAAGCCGTGGCTGTGCGTCACAGGACATGGACTCCCTGAAAAAACTTTCTGAATTCCGCGTGCCACAAAGTCTGGGCTGATGTAGTTACTTTTGCACCTCTGGAAATTTTTGCATTTGGCCAAATATACAGCTCAGGTGACTGTCCTGTTGAGCCTGGTTGCTGTTCTCAACTACGATAGACTTCACTGGCTCACTGGGGAACTTACAAAAGAGTTGACTTGCCACTCAATCATTGCTTCGGTAGCCCTGCTTTCATTAGGAGCGGCCGTTGGATATAGTTCATGAGTGGGTGGGCACCAAATGGACCTCTAGGTATATTTTGGCCTCATTACTGACTACCTTGGCTGGGCAGGGGTGAGAAACTTCCAAGGGTCTCAGGGTCATTCTTGCCCGTCTTCAAGAGTGCCCCATGGCTTCCATGTCTGCGAAGCGGTGAATCCACTCCAATCAGCACAAAACAAGCTATATTTGAGGTGGTGATGTTGGGGTGGGGTCTGGGATGCTTCCTTGGAGACAGATTTTGTGCTGCTTCCGTTGACCACCAATACAGCTGTGAAGTGTGTTGGTTTTGGGTACCAAACAAAGTCTTAGGGAGGCCTGGGACTGCAACCTGGAATTGCCCCCAAACACAGCTCTTCCCTTTTCCTTTCTCCCCTGCTCTCGCTTCTGGGAAAGGAGCTGGCAGTGACAACAAGCACCACCAACCCCAAGGCCTCAAAGAAGGGTCGGTCCCAGTCCCGGCCTCCTCTCCCAGCTCATGTCAGTGCCTTTGAATGCCTGCTTGTTAGCAGCAGTGGCAATGACCCCAGTAACAGCCAATGCAGGGAACATTTTCACAGCACGCTTCCAAGCAAACACAGTGTAGTGCAAGTCCCATTGTCCACGGCCCTCAAAACACCCCTGTGAAGTGAGGCTACTACCATGATTCCATCCCATGGAAACCTAGGATCTGTAGTTTGGCAAGGTCCTTAGAATTCTCTAGTTGACAAGGTCTTAACCTTCGGTCATCCTCCATGCGTTTTTGACTTCCACTCCCAGAAGCCCCAGCCAGGGTGGCTGGTGGTCCATGGATTCTGACCACTGAAATTGCAAAAGCTGAGAACCACTGCTCTTGTGCACTGTCCTGAACATCTGGCAGAGAATCCAAACTATACATCCCAGGATTCTGTGGGACGGAACGCTGACAGTTAAAGTGTAATTGAACTGCTATAATGAGGTAGTGCAGACTGAGCCCTGGTTAGCCGGCGGTGTTCCCATCATCCCCATGCTGCAGATGACAGATTCAGAAAGAAAGGAAGGTTAGAAGTAGGGAGGTACGTCTTTGATTGCTTCACTCTTGCATGTGAGGATGAATTGTTTTCTCCCTGCTGTGGAAGAAAATTACTCTTTCTTCCTTTTTTAAAAAATAACATTTTTATTAAAGCATATATTGGATATCTAAAACAACGTACAAAGGATTAAAAAGATATACAATAAACAAACAAACAAACAAATTCAAACAACAATTCCTGAACAGTTTTCTCCTTGTATTGTCCCTGTATTCACACATCCTGAAGTGTTTTGGGAAATTATAGTGCATATATATATACATGTATATATGTATATATATGCATGAAAATCAAAATGCAAGTGGGATTTTTCTACCAAAAATGCTTTTTGTGTGTGTGTGTGAATATTTTTTGTGCAAACCCATATTTTCGGTGCAAAAAGCACCATCTGGCATCTTGTTTCATATTTATGAAATGCTAAGCTAGACTTAGGATCTTCTAACTTTTGGGGTTCATGTTTGTAGTTGTTAATAACTGGATGTGACCCCCAAAACCTGAGGAGCTTCAGATCAGAGTGCAGGGAAATGATGACTGCAATGTTCTCCCAGTTGTGAGGTGCATTGAGACAGGTGGCTGTGGCAGGACACCAAGGAGATCTCTCCAGCTGCCTGTCTCAGTGCGCCCAGAGGCTGAGAGAGCGCTGCAACTGTCATTTTCCGGTGCCCGGACCAGCAACACATCAGAAACACTTTTGTTGGAGTGCTACCTGGCTTAAGAGGCGGGTTTGCCAGAAATTGCTCTGACAATGGATGTCCAGCTTCAAACAAGATTCGGGGTTCCTGAGTCAGAAACTATGGAAGCAAGAAGTATCTGGTATCAAAACAGTCCAGGATTGAGAAAGCCATAAATCAGAGACGGGTTCCCTGGGAGTCATGGTAGCTGAGTTGTTAAACAACCCGAGGGTCATAAATCTGTTGGATGCACTTGCACAAGCAGAGCTCTTGAGAGGAAGACTGAAAGTGTACTCTGTGGTGGGGAGGGGGGCTCGGATGTGCCCCCTCCTCATATAGGCAGCATGCTCAGCCGAGGCCCTGATATTTGGGGAGAGCGTCGGACGGCTGTCTCCTCCCAGTGCCTTGATTGCAGCTTCCCACTCCTTCTGGGGGGAATGGTTTGGGCCAGGCACCCGATCCCCTGCCTTTCTTTGGGACTGGGAGGCTTCTCCTCCTGCTTCTCTTCCTACTCTGGACCTGGCCTGGCCTGCTGAACCACTTGGCTGGCCCGGGGGTGTCTGTGGCCACTCATCCGAAGGTAGCTCTTGTTTGTCTTCATCAGAAGATGAACTCCCAGTGGCTGGGGAATGACAACGGAGCTCCATCATCATAGCTGCATCTGACAAGGCAGGATCTTGGTTAGTCTTCCCAGAAACATCTGTGGCTTGTTTTGCGCTGCCGGTCTCCAAAGGGCCCCTTAAAGCAAAAGACATTCCAACAAAGAAGACTGACATTTTGTTTTATCTCCTGCTTCTTTGGAGTCCTGAAGATTAGAATGGATGAAATACGAAGGCCAGGGTCTCCGGCGGCCAAACACTGTGGAGGATCTCTGAATGCAAAACCGATGGATTCTAGTTCTAGTAATTCACAGCCACCTTCTTGAATTATTGCAGGGCTGGGCAAAGTGTGGACCACCCCAAGGCTGTTTTGGGGCCTCAGGCACTGTTTCTGTGGGTTTTTTGGCCCCGTTTGTGGAATTCCTGGGGCAGAAAATTGGAGTTCGGACCAGTTGTCCACCCTTGATCTAAGAGACACTTGAATCATGGAAGACAAGCACATTTTTCATTGTCTCTAAATGTCTGGAAAGATTCTTTGTTTGGAAATGCTTTTCAGAAAGAAATGGGGAGTTTGGGCTTGGCATGCAGACTCCCAGTAGCTTTCTGCCTCCCTCCCTTGCATCTTCATCCCATCCTCTTCTCTTTTGACCATTGCTAAAGAGATCCTTTCTTGTGTCTCTCCAAGAAAAGCAGTATTTGCCATCTTGTAATTTCTTGGGGGCAGGGAAAGAGAAAAAGGGAGACATTTTTATTCCAGCCTGCTGCACTTCCTTGCTTTGTTTTGGAAAGACCAGTGCAAAGGAGAATCCATCGCTCTTCCAGATCGTGAGACCACAAAAGAAAGAAAAAGATTTACCTGCCATGTTGCTGCTATTGATTTACAGAGCTCACTTCCAACTTGCAACTTCGAGGAGTCCCGGTGTTTTGTCAAAACCAAAAGCAACATCCAATATCTGAGCCATAAATCCGGGGGCTTCCAAAGAACGCCCTCCCCTTTCCCCAGAGCGCGGGGCCTTACACAATGTAGACCCACCCCGGCCTTTATTTATCATGTACGAACAGAGCTATTCAGGTTGACAAGCTTGCCTCCACTTGACTATGATATACCGGTGGCCATAAAAGAGCAGCTTGAGAAACTTTTAGCATTAGTCTGGCGGACGTAAAGTCAATTCCTGCATGAGACCGATCCATCTCTGCCTGGGATGGAACAGACAGAGTACATGTGGCAAAAGAGGAGGCTCTTGTTAGCATCCTGTGGGATGATAAAACAGGAACGGTGCAGTTCCTGCCTCCCATGGGAGATTCCTCCGTCTCCCTCCTTCCTATTCTGGCTGGCATTTGATTTTTAAAACAAGTTGTTGGTCTCTTCATAAATAATGACATGTAAACTTCAATACAGCTCAGGTCCAGGTTACTTGAAGGTCTGTATTCTCCCCATAGGAGCCTGCCAGTGTCTTGAGATCTTCTCCAGAGGCCCACTGATTCACGGAATCCTAGGGTTGGAAGCGACCCCCGTTCTGCCCTGCAGGAAGGGACAATTAAAGTCCTCCCTTTGACAGAGGGCCACCCACCCTCTCTTGAAAAGTCCCCAAAGAAGGAGACTCCACCACACTCCATTAAGGCAGCAGCAGATTCCACTGTTGAACTTCCTAGGGTTTCGGTGGAGTCTCCTTTTCCGTAGTTTGAAGCCCTTGCTCTGTGTCCTAGTCTTTGGACCAGCAGGAAACAGGTTTGCTCCATCTTCCATATGGCATCCTTTCAAATATTTAAGCGCAGCTATTGTGTCCTCTTTTCACCTTCTCTTCTCCAGGCTAAACGTACCCAGTTCCCTAGGCCTCTCCTCTATAGGGCTTCATGGTTTCCAGACTCTTCACCTTTTTGGTCGCCCCCCCTCTGGACACCTTCCAGCTCATCAATATCTGTCCTGAACTGCGATGCCCAGAACTGGACACAATATTTTTCCAGGTGGAGTCTGACCAAAGCAGAATAGTTTGAGGTACCACCTCTTCCCTCAAACTGCACTCCTGTTGATGCCTCCTAGAATTGCATTGATTTTTTAAGCGCTATATCATGCTTCTGGCTTGTGGGCTACACAGACTCCCACATTCCTTCCACAGGTGCTGTGGTCAAGCCAGGTGTCACCCATCTGATATCTGTGCATTTCCCTTTTTCTGCCCAACTGTAGCACCTTACCTTTCTCCACGTTGACATTAATTTCGTTCGTTTTGGATCAGCTTTCTAATCTGTTGAGATCATTTTGAATCCTGATCCTGTCCTCTGAGGTATTAGCTACCCCTCCCTATTTGGTGTCATCTGCAGTTTTGATAAGAATGCCCTCAGTTTCCTCATCCAACCTCTGTATCAAGTGAATTCTTAGAAAGAGGGGGCCAGGAAAAAGTGTGGTCTGCAGAGTTTAAAGGGCTCAAGGTCCACAAAGCCCCCTTGGCGGCCACGTGTCACCTCTGGGCCATATTTGGCCCACCCTTCCAATGGAGATGTCAATAGAGAGCCACCCTGTTCCCTCCAGCCAGGCTCTTAATGAATCGAGGCCCCTTCTCAAGGTTCGTTGAGTCTGAAGCGTTTGCCGGAGAGGCTGGAAGCTAATATCGGGAGCCCCAGCTGAGCGCCTGTCTTAAAAGTATCTTTTTAATAAAGTATTTACTGAAGCTGTGCCACTCTCCATTTAGACTGGATTACGGTCCTAATGATCGCATTGTGCCGGCAATGAAATTAGGTATTTTTCTTCCCTGCTGTACAATTTTGTCGTGTTGCTTCGTAGAATGTAATCATGTTCGAAAGCATCACGCCGCCGCCACCCTCTTTGTCTCTCACACAGAGATAGCCCCCCCAAGCCCCCATCTCTCGCTCTCTCTCTTTTTGTTTCCCCCAATTTGCACAGGCTATTGAAAGAGGGACTAGAATATACCACAAGAATTCAGTTCTTTCCTGCTTGCTGCCAGCAATTACAGGAGTATTTTGGAAGGTTTGGGTTGGGTAGGTGGGTAAAGGCAGTGATTAGTTCCCTGAAATTGAGGGTTCAGATTCAAAGTGGAACTGAATCAATCAAACAAAGCGAAGATGATTTGCATAAGCCACGCTTGTTTCCCAGAGTTTTGAGAGGAATAACCATAGAACTGGGAACTGATATGTCTCCTCCTCCTTTTGAAAGAAACCAGCTGGACTAAGTGGCCCTCTTTCAGGCCTCAGAAACATTCTGGATCCGGACCGTTGGCTTAGGGAATCTGGCAGGTGCTGGCCGTCAGTGCAAGTCAGTGGATGCACAGCCCAGAACTGGCTGCCTCAGGCCAAGGGTGAGAGGATGCTCCTCCTTTTCCATGCACAGGAGCCAGCTTGGCCATTGGTTGAAGCATTCTTCAGCACAAGTGATCGGAGGACACCCCTTCACCCCACCTGAAGGCATCAGGAGAGCTCATAGGAAGCAGGCGGTGGCAGCCGGTGGCTCCCAGCTCAGCAGGGAAGGGAATCCTCGCCAGGTTTTGGCTGGCTTACAAAGAGGTCCTCAAGGTCCTGGAGCTGTTTAGGAATAAGACTCACCACCTTGGAGAGCTCCCACAGGCATGCCGGGCCCCAGCCTGGAAGGAGGGAGCCTTCAGCAGACACACAGCTTAACGCAGGGGTGGGCAACCGGGGCAGGTCAAGGAGCACTTTTGAAGACCACGAGGACTCAGATGGAAGAGTGAGCCAACACGCAGCTAAATCTACTGTGAAGAACCAAGAACCTGCACTCAGGAGATAGAGGAGCACTTTATCTCACGGGCAGACATCCTGTTAATACCTTAGGCGTGAGGAAGTGCACATGCAAATAAATGGCGGAGAGGACCATTTTCTTGCCCTCGCGCTCCATACCCAGCAGCTGTCAAGCCCTGGGAGGGGCCGCTACCGCGCCTTCTTCCCAGAGGAATAAAAGAGGGAGGAGAGGCAATTCAGGCCGTGAATTTCTGGTTGCTCCGGGTTGCCGGGGGACGGAAAAGGAGGGTGAAGGTCCAGCTGCTCTGGGCTCCCAAGGGAAGGAAAAGGGGTGGGGGAGAAGTGTACTCCCTCCATGAGAACACCTTCATTTCTCCACCACTCCAGTCCAGCTGCTACCTCATGGTCTGAATTACCCCTTCCCTCTCTTTTTCCCTTTATAAATACATGCATATCCCTCTTTGGATGGGGTGCAAGGGGACATTGTCTTCCTCTTGAGCTCCAACCTTCCCCAGCAGGCTTCAGCCCCTTGCAGGAAAGAGAGGGGATGGGGAAGCAATTCAGCCCATGAAGATACGGCTGCTCTTGGGACCTTCGGGGGAGAAAAAGGTGGGTCAAGATCCAGCTGCTTTGGGCTCCCGAGGGAAGGAAAAAGCAGATGCCCTCCGTTTGTGATCACACCCTCATTTCTTCACGCTTCCCAACTAAGCTGAGTCCGGCTGCTTCTCTCCGGGCTGAACTGCCTTGCCCCTGACGTCATTCCTTTACTGGGAACTGAAATAGCAATGAGGACTAGTAATGCCCAATAAAAAGGGTGTAGGGAAGAGACAAAGTTTCCAGAGTGTTAGAAAAGATGATTTTATTCTTCCAATTAGCCCAATGCATTTCAGCCCAGTAGTATTTAATGGCTGTCTTCAGGGGCTGATAAAAGATAAAAGAAAGAAAAGGGACGATGCATAAACAACATGAATTATAGCAGGAGACAAGTGACAATTTGCTATATCAATTACGCGTACATATATTTTACATCAAAATGCAAGTAAAAGGTCTCTAGTTTTAAGAGCACCTATTAAATCCAGATAAACTTAAGCAAAAAGCAAACTATAACTCCAGCTCTAAACACGCTTGTAGGGATTCCAAAGAGCGTGTTTCATGCCTGGCAACGGACGGTCTGAGGAGTCGGAGGCACGCACGTGTAGGGTCTTGGGCGTGGGGTTACGTGAGGCTCCCTTGCTAGTGAACGGAAATGCCGAATGAACGTGCTCAGCGTCTGCGCGCAGACTGAGCGTAACTCACCAGGGGCACGAGGCATCGCGGTGCCTCCGTGTGCCACGCGCGAGGGCTCCTCCCTACACAACTCCGCTTCTGAATCCTGGAGCTGGGTGTTTTCTTCATTGGCCAAAAATATCCAGTTGCTTCCATGGAGGAATTTAATGATGTGGGCCCATTGGATTCCCTCTGATCCTTGGCTGCCGCAGAAGGAAAGCAGAATTCACCCTCCTTGCAATGTGATGTGCACGCGGATTGGGGCTCCTGCAGACCCTTTCGGCCAAAGAAAAATGGCAGAGAAGCTCAGCCTCTCGCTGTTCTAGCAATGCAGACAGGGAGTCATAGTCCCAGCCAATTCATTTGCACAAAACTCTAAGTGGTCCAACGGAACACATAAAACACAATAAACACAATCACCAGGCCTTGTGACATTACATTAACAACCGGATTAAAACGTATCAGGAGCTTAAGTGAGCACAACCGAAAGGTCAGAACGTAATATTCAGGGCCAATAATAGCCAGGTTGTTTATTCTCACATGACACCCTACACTTCCCAGTGACCTGTTTGGAGATGCAAGGAAATGACGGTTCACTCTTTGCAAACCGGAATGACCACCGCCGCCACCACAAACACCATAATGTGTCTTTTCCCCAATTTGGGACTCAAGGTGGCTTCCAGCAGTGAAAACTTTGCAGCATGAGAGCCAGAGTGCTGCTGTGGTTTGAGCGCTGGGGTATGGCCCTGGAGACCAGGGTCCGATTCCCTGCTTGGCCAAGGAAACCCTCTGGGGGACTTTGGGCGTGTCACACCCTCTCAGCCCCAAAACACTCCATGATAGGTTTGCCCTAAGGTTGCTGTAAGCTGGAAATGACTTGAAGGCAACAACAAAAGTTGCAAAACAACTGAACCATCCTAAAATTAAATCCAAAGGCTTAAACAACAGTGAGAAACAACAAGAGTCAAGCCTATTATACAGGCCTGTTTCTTCTTATAGAAATAAGTTCTCAGAAAAAGACTGTTGCTTGCTTGTGGACAGACAGCAAGGAGGGCGCTGGCCAAACCTCCCTGGGAAGGGAATTTGGGAGCCTGGGAGCAGCCACTGGGAAGACCCTCTGCCATGTTCCCACCAAATGTACCCATGGAGGTGTTGGGACAGAAAGAAGGGCCTCCCCAGCAGGTCTTAAAGCCCCGGCAGGTTGCCTCCTGCTTTTAGTGGGATGTGTTCTGCGCATAAATTAAAGAGAGAGGGTGATAAAATGCAGCTTTGTCTGACCCCCTTGCTAAAGGGAAAGCATTCTGTTTCTCCATATTCTCTCCTGAGAGTTGGCATCTTGTCCAGAGTTGAAGCTGTGTGTCAGGACAATCAGATTTTGTGGCACTCCCATTTATTTTAGAGTGGACCATAATTTCCTATGGTCTACACCAGTGGTTCTCAACCTGTGGGTCCCCAGATGTTTGTGGACTTCAGCTCCCAGAAGCCCCAGCCACTATGGTCAATGTTCAGGGCTTCTGGGAGCTGAAGTCCAAAAACATCTGGGGACCCACAGGTTGAGAACCACTGGTCTACACAGTCCAAAGTTTTGCTGTCATCTATAAAATGTAGGTTAGTATCTTAGATAGTTCCTTTAAAGATGAGGCTAAAATCCAGTGTGGATTAAGCATCCTCAGGACAGAAATTGCCAGTTGTCCCTGTTGGACCAGGTTTGGCAAAGAACAAACTTGCTTTGTGTCTTCTCAGTTGTCCAAGTCCAGGCTTCAAACCTTCTCTTTGGCCTACTTCTGATGGCTCAAAAAAAGAAGATCCACCCCGTCTCCTTGCCAGGATTTTAATTAATATGAGCAGAAACGTTCTTAGGAAATTAATGCACACACTCGCTTTCTCTCTCCCTCTTGCCCAGTGTGGACTTTTCTGTATTCTGCTAGAGTTCAGTTCCATTATGTATTAAACAATCAGTGAATTCCTCATGCCCAACAAGGCACGGTGAAAGCCCACCGTAAATTGTGACCAGGAATTATATAGTCTTATTCCCTGTCTGCCTCCAGAACTGGTTGAGCTGTTTTATTTTGGATCGATTATTGACTCGACACAGGCCGTTACTGCCATGAAGCAGAAATGCACAAGACGTTCGACTTAGAACACACCGAGAAGCCTAAGAATGTGTGTGTGTGTGTTGGAGTGGGTAGATGGATAAAGAGGCATACAGAGAGATTTCATTTTTCCTCAGTATTCTCCCAAACCATAGGATCTTGGAATCATAGAATCATGGAGTTGGAAGGGACCCCATTCTGCCATGCAGGAATATACAGAGAAAGTGCTCCATCCAATCTCTGCTGAAGGACTTCCAAAAATATGAAGTCCACCATCCAAGGCATCCATTCCAGGGCTGAGAAGGTGTTTGAACCCTGGACTCCCAGAGTCCTAGTCCAAGCTCCAACCACTCCACTCCACTCCACTGGCTTTCCCTTCAGCTCAGTTCCAACCCATTACAACTCCACCACAGGGTGCATTTTTTGGCTGGGGTGGAGACTTCTTCAGAGGAGGTTT